>VZRL01006358.1:119557-293068 GCA_013397895.1 Origma solitaria
CCCGGGGGGCCGGCCCGCCACAAAGAAGAAATAATTTAAAATCATTTTTACCCACTCATCTAGTCTAACAGTCTGTGCCTTACATCAGCTTAGAAACCTTTGCCTCCAATTCCCAACATACAACATCACTGTCTTACTTAAATACCTTCAATTTTGTTCTGCATGTGCCTTATCAGTTTTGAGAAATGATGAAATGAGGCTTTATTACTCCCCTTATAACAGGCTATTATTCCTTTTCTTATGTACCAGAAAAGCCATTTCAACCTGTTTAGTTACATAGTACTGTGAACTCATTATGAGTGTATTTCTGATATTCTTTATAATTTTGGTTATATTTTCCTTCATTTTAGCTCAGATTCTCCTGTTATTAGCTACAGTTTTTCTTAGCATCATCCCTTTGGTGCTTTGTCCTTTCCATGATATGCCTTGCTTCATCATCATTGAATTTAAATCTGAGTAATTTTTACTTTTCCTCAAGTTGCTTCTCAGTTAAGCTCCAAAAAGGTCAGAACATCTTCTAGAATTTAGATTCTTAATCACATTCAAGCAACTTAAAATAAAAAATAATCAATATAAAAGCTTCCCATGACAGTGTTTGTACTCACTAGTAAAATATTTCAGGCAGTGATGAGATGCACTTAATAAAGAGGCTTTATCATACAGATAATGGAACTTTAATTTATTGTAACTGGGTTTTTTTTCCAATGGGATATTTGTGACTGACAGTCCCAATGTCTTATTTCAAATGCCATTAAGATTGGATGGCCTATGTACACTAGTGGTGCATTCCATTTGCATAGTCTCTTCAGAACGATGACACTCCCTTGGGAAGCATCACAAACATTTGAGATACAATTTGGCAGGAGGAGGAGTCTCCTGAGAACAGCATTAAGTTATGTCTTATAGCTCCTTATTTCTCATTACCTATAAGACTTGATTTGCACACTTTCCCAGAGCCTCTGCTAGCTCTATGTCTATGAGGAGGCAAGCTTAACATGGGAAAAGGGGGAAAAAAAAATCTAATCTCTAACTCTTTGCCAGAGTTAGAACTTGTGTTGCCATCTGCACTGTTTGTAAACCAGGGGCATTGCGACAATGTGTGCTGATTGTGATACTGCAAATTCTTCCTCTTGCAGCCTGGATTACTCCACTTTATTCATCCTAATGCTGCAGAGCTCGTCTGACATTTCTTATATGTAGGTGGAATTTGGAAGATGTTACATAGCACTAATCAATTCTGAATCTGTCTGAAGGTTGTGAAAATCAGAGCTTTGAGCTAAGGATCAGGCATATAAATACAGAGCAGCAAAACCTCTATAGTCGTTATCTGCTAATGTTGCATAAAGAAGACAAATTACAGGGATCCACTTCAAAAGTCCTGGAAATTGGGAAAACATAAAGAAGAAGTGCTTAGAATATTTAGTTTTAACTGGAGGGAGCCATCCTCTGCACAGAAGAAACTACTCTATCTGCAACAGTTAATACTTTTCCTGTTACCCACCATGCCAGCCAGTAATTCCCGGCAGTACAGAATCGATGCACTGCATCTGTTCAATAATATCACACCAGAAACTCCAAAGGGTGGAGAGGATGATGTATTAGCAAAGAAATGATGTGGGAAGAAAAAAATAGATGAACATAACCTGAGAAGTTCTGAAAGTCTTTTAATGGCAACTACCTCACTTTAATAAGGAAAACAACTCAGAAATTTTCATACCAGTAGATTACAATAGGCAATAAAAGGTTTGGTCTGGCCAAGCATGTTATTGGATGCTGTCTGCATTATCTTTCTTTGCTTAACTTTTCATAGTCTAAACCAACAATTTTGCTTTATGATTCTGTGTTTTCCTAGTAGTAATAGTGTTGCTATAGCTGTGATAAAAGGCCTAGTGTGTCTAAAGTTTTGTGCTTTTTCTTTCCCAGGCCTTGCAAAAGATAAATAGACCAGACTGGAATATACTAGAATAGAATAATTAAGTTGGAAGTGATCTACCGATTAGACTACAGTGATCTACAGATTAGACTACAGCGATCATGTAGTCTAACTGCCTGAACAATTTAGGGCTGAGCAAAAGTTGAAGCATGTTGTTGTTAAGGTCTTCAGTGGTGCCCCTCATGTTCCATAAGGAGAAGATAGAGTTAAATGATCTGTACTCTGGAAACCACTTTATGCTGTTCAGAAAAGTGCAAGGTAGAGCCATCCCTGCAATGGGGGTGAGCATATGTGTTTGGGGACAGTTTGCTTATGATTGTGTTCAGCAAAAGCAAATTTAATTTGGGGATTTTCTGTAATTTTGAGCATTTTCATTGAAATTTTATCATTTTACTAACTGTTTGGTGTGTAGCTTCTTGGAATTATGACAAAATATTTATGAAAACACTTTCTCCGCTCACTGTTGACCCAATTCATCACTAGAGGTGACATTGGCCAAGACCGCTGCTGACTGACACATTTCTGCAGGTGAGCCATGCAAGGGCAGTGGCTTGTTTTAGAGGGAGAGGATAGGCTGGGACTCACTGTCTCACTTCCATGCTTGGAAGTGTGCTTTAATGGGCAGAGATCCTCCTTCAGCCTGCTTGACTCCTCTATATCCAGTCTCATCTGCCTTGCCTTCCAAAAGTAATCTTCCTTTCCTGGCAGATACTGTAACTCTACCTGTATCCATCCTTTCAGTCACAAAACTTTCCTACTCTTCTTCTTGGGCTGTCGACAACCATTCCTGAATTCCTACTCTCCCTTCTTCCAGGTTTTTGTGTCATGACCTGCAGAATTTGCTTTTTCTTCCTGTAGACTCTACTCTTCATCTAGCTGCTTCTCAGCACCTAACTCTGGCTCACTCAGGCCCTGTCTTGCACACTGGAGTGGTTCAGTACATTCCACCTGCAGTTCTGACTCCCATTTCTCATTTGTCCTGTATTGGTGGTCTCACTTGCCTCCCAAGACACACTTGGCCTGAAATGCACAAAATCTATGTCTTTTCCTCTAAATCTTTCAGGTTTATTCAGTCAGCCCCTAGATCTCTTTGGCATAGCCCAAGTCATGACTCCTCCAGTCCATATCTCCACCCCGCATTTATTTGCAACATTGGATGTTCTCCTATCGGGTTCTTGGGAAACTCCTGAGCTCCAACAGTGGTGGAAACAGAAGTGCTCTTGGTTCAGGTGCTTGCAATTGCAGGAAAATTATGCTTGACCTAACATAGACCATCCCATGTAAGGAGTAATAAACTTATGGGACTTTTTTATTCTATGAGGAAAAATGTTATTTCTAAATGGTGAGCTTCTACCACATCAATTATAACTTTTAAAATCTACATACAACTAAACTTTAACTGACTTCCCACAAGAAAAAGGGTCAGCACTTGGCACAGGGAACCCAACCCCAACTAACTTTTAATTGCAAAAGTGGTTTCAGCAGAAGTAAAGCAGTCTCTCTGAGTAGATTATTGTGGGGTTGATGTTTCCTTTAAACAGTTCATTTTTAAGCCAGTATAGGTAAAATTTAGCAAACCAATGAGCAGTGAAAAACAGGATTCATACAAACAGATGTTAACAAATTTCAATTGCTGTACTTTTCACACAGACTGTCTTTTGTAGCTAGGGGATTACTCAGTTGTAATCTTCCAATGCTTTGCTTCCTTATTGTTCCATTCCAGATAGAAAGTCCTAGGAGAACTTGAACATTGGTTTGTGTAGCACAGTCCAGAGGAAAGTGTTTTAAAGTAGCGTGAGAGTACCTATCAGTGGTTATAGCATGGAGCCCTCAGATTCTGTAATACTCAAGAGGTGATGATATCCTGGACTGGGTGAGTTTCACGTGAGTGGTGTGCACACAGGGCTTAGTTACCTTACCTTTGACAGGGTGGGTGGTCTTAGAGAATTGCCTTTCCAGGAGGAAAGAATTGTCTTTCCTCTTTCTTTATTTCAGAGGTGGAGGTGGTCTCTGAGCACTACAGCAGCTCATGCTGAGAATAGATTGTTCACAAGTGAGCGCGCAAATTACACCGGTTCGATACTTTTTGTTCCTGTGTTTTGTTTTATTTTTAACATTCAAGGTTCATCACGACCTATGCTGTGTAACCCTCTGCACTGTGCCGTCCCACATCCCAGTATAACTCAGGTTTGCAGAAGAAATTTATTTTAGTGACAGGCAGCAAGCTTCATAAACTGAAGTGCATACAGTGTCACAGAGCACAGATGATGAGGGACACGAACCAGCTATTTGCAGCTCAGATGCACAAATGCTGATATTTTTTTCTTTTTTCTCCTAAGGTTTTGTCCATAGTCTTTCTTACTTCGCTACAGCTCATGCAGTAATTTGTAGGTTCTGTTGAGGAGATCAGAATCTTCTGTTTCTCAGTAAAATTTGATTTCCCATCTTCTTCTGACAGATTTCTCTATTCAGCAGACTCTGAGAAAGTCTTGTCATTCTTGACACATGGGAAGTTATGAGCATAACTCATGCCCTTTTAATGTTCATGGGTGTTATCTGAATAAATCATTGACATTAAAGTCTTAACCCTTTTTAGTCTTAAAATTGACATTTTCAGAGCTTAATCTCCCCTGTCTGGCTAATGTTTCTCTTATTCCGCTAGATGTATGCAATGTCACTCATTTCAAATCTGTTTGCACTGTGCCGTGGAAGCTGTAACATCTTTAAATGGAAGTAATTACAGACTTATTCAGGGGCTGTCACCCTCCTGTTGCATCTTTCATCACTGTTACCAGTGGCATAAAGAAACTAAGTAGAGAGTGTTCTTTCATTAGGTTTTGCTAGTTTCTTTCCAGATCAGGAAGATTCTCTCTTAACACTGTCCTGGAGGCCAAGGTGATAAAGTGCAGGTGATCCAACCAATACATTACCTCTGAATATCACTTTGAGTCATCTCTCCTTCCCTCAACCCTCATGAATTATCACCATTAAGATTAACTCTCTCTGATCAGTTCCTCTGACTGTACTCGCTGCTTCAGTTCCCCATCACTCTTTATTATTTTAAACTGAAGAAGAGGTGTGGGATTACTGGATAAAAATTATTCTTTTTATTTTATTTTGTTCAATTGCTTGTGTACCATTTTTTATCCCAAATTTATACCCTAAATTTTTCTATTCTTCTGCCTCTTTCCCCACAAATATAGATGGTACTTGCTTAAGAGTTATTCTGCTAAATAATATATGTTCATTCAAAATTATTAATTTAAATGAGCTGAGTCAGCCAAGTTAAATGAACAAGCTTGTTTGCTACTGATTCTTGTCAGAGTTGTCTGTGAATATGATGCACCATGATAAGAATTGACTAATCAATAGTTTTGATGGGTAAAGAGGTGGGCTGTGTGAGTCCATGTGAGCAACATTTAGATCTCTATATGTTGTTAACAGAGCTTATTTTTTGACCACTCGCACTCTTTGTTATTCTTCTTCTTCTTCATCATCATCATCATCATCATTCCTATTTTAATGTGAAGTTGTCTCATGCTTCTGTGACTACTAAGTTCTGTAACAAAAAGCCTGTTCCTGTGGAGCAGCATGAGTTCTAGAAACAAGACATGAAAACTGAGTCTAACTGATAGGAGCCATATAATTGTGCTTGGGAGAGCTTAACTAGCAGTAAAGCTTATATCTTTCACTTCTTTCTTAAGAATATGGCCTGGTTGTCCACTTTTCTGTCTGCTGGCTTAATGCCATCTTGTAATAGAAAAAAAGGTCATTCAGAAATTAAAGTACCTGTCTGGGGTTAGGGAAAGCTCTATGTCAGTCATGACAACAGTCCAAAATTATTTTTAAAGTTCATCATGTAGACAGGATATTTGGTTGCTTTCCACTCAGTGAGAAGTGGGCTCCTAGTTTCCTTAAAGAAAAACAGGCAATAAAAGAACTCATTGGTCTTTAAAAATCACACTGAATAATCTGTTAAACATGAATAACATAATTTCCAGAGGCATGTGGAAATGAAGGCATTAAAGAATTTAAAGCACTTAAGTGTTAAAGAAGCTGGTGACGCATCAGTTCTAAAATAGAGTACTTATTTTCTCAGAATGAGAAGACAGCAGTTTATTTTTCCAAGAAAAAAACTTTCCTGCATACCACTGTTGGCTTGTTCTTCGGAGAGCATGATAAGCAATATTATAAGCAGGGTACATAATTTAACTGTACCAAATTCTACTGATACAATTTTTAGTACTTAAGTCAATACAATATTTCTCTCTTTTTACCACTCTATCTATCCTGTTCTGCTGATACAATATGAAATGCTTTCTTGAAATCCACATAAAATTCTGATCACTCATATATTTTTATTATACAGTCATTCCAGGTTATATATTCCATGCAACCCAAACTCTTTTATTGGCAACATTTGATGCTTGGATGATGTAAGGAGCTCTGTGCTGGCTGCCTGTTTCACAGTGCAGTCAGATTTGTTGGCCATAGCACTGCTGAATTTATGTTTTTCTAAACTGTTCTGTCATTTTAGCTCTCAATTAATGGTTCTAAGTTCTGTTGTAATATACTTTGTGTCAAAATCTTGGATAAATTTCAAATCTAAATAAAAGGAAATCTCAAAAATTAATGTTTAGAGGAAGGTTTACAATTCTTTTTGTTCCATAGCCCTCTGAGGGTTGATTTGCTTGTTTAAATTTTATTTTAGAGAACCTTTTACTGAAACTGCTTTTTTCTTTCTTTGCACTTGTACTGAGTAGGTCATATTTTACAGATGTCATGTCCGTGTTCTTTGCTTTTCCAAAACACTCTTATGCTTCATTTTGTTTAAGGAAGAAAACTGGAGCACAGCAAAAGTGGAGGAGAGAATGCACCGAGCACACCACATTTAGTCACACCGCTAGGGAATACGTGATGTCCATGTAGGATTGGTGCTATGTTAGCACAGGATGAGGCCAGTGCTAGCACCTTTCCACAGGTTTTGAGACCTGAACTGTCCCAGGTACCTTGTCATTTGCTTCTGTGCTAGCTTTTTTTCACACTTGGTTGTTAGTTTCTCACAGTTTCTGTTCTGAAAAATGTTGCTGCTTAGAGTATGAGTTGCACACCTTTTTGAAAGCAGGGCTTTGCATCATCTTAATAGCTGCAAGAATGAAAAAGAAACACATGGGTTACAGTTGAAGAGTTATTTGAAATCCTGAGGTGGCAGTGAAAGTACCTGGTGAAGTATGAATTTTATAACTGAGGGTTTGATCTAGTAGTTGAAATGACGAAAAAAAGGAACTGCATCAGTTTGGTAACCCATTTTTGGGATATATGTGAAAATCTGTACTCAGACAGGAACCCTGTTAATGCAAATGCCATCCTCAGATGCACTGATGGCCTCATTTTGGGCTGTGTTTACTGTGGTATTTCCTGTTGATCTTGTCATTGTCCTGGAGAGGCTCAAGCTGACTCACCTTCACTACCCCTCCTGAGCAGAACTTCTGTACTTCATCTCCAGCAGGGCATTAACACTCCTCCAGAGCTTTGCTGCCCTGCACAAAGCAGTGCCATTTTCTGTAGGCACCTTGTTTGCTTCCACATAGTCATCCTTATCTAGGACTGGCAGAGGGTTTAGGAGTGTGAAAGGGGACACAGAGGGAGGAAATCAAGACAAGGAATCATGGGTTTCCTGCTTCCACACTGGAGGCCAGCAGGATGGGTGGAAACAATGCCAGGAGTGGAGATATTGGAAGACAGGAAACTCCAGACTGACCTCTCAGCCTTGGGGTTTCTGTGGAACTTTCTGTTCTGAGACGAACTGCTTAGGATCGAGGTGAGGGCCTTGCAGGACACTACAGCCTAGCTGGAAGACAGATACTTCCTTAGGGTTGACTCTAAATGAAATATTTTCTAGGACTTGCAAGCATAATGCTGTGCCCCCAAATCTCTGTCAGGACTTCTTGGACAACATTTAACAGGACATTGCATGTGGTCTTATATTGTTACAGTTTTATAGAAAACTATCATAGCATTTACTGGAGAATGATCATAAATCATATTCAGTAATTTGATCAATAGAATGTTGCAACACAGCTTCAGTACATTATTGAATAACAGGTTCATTAAAATTCTGTAAGAGTCATATCATTCATTTTCAGAGGCCTCTTGAATTCCAAGGGAACCTTTTGCTTTCCTCCCTGTGATTCCTTACAGGCTTTTTTAAAAGAACGGTTTCTCTTTAGCTAGGTGTTGGTGGTGTTTTAGTCTCTGGCACTTTATGAGGCAGGAATATCAGGAACACTCTCCAAGTACTGTGGACCAGATCCAAAGTACACTCTGCAGTCAGTGAGAGTCTTTTCATTTATTTAAATAAATGTTGGCTCAGGCGCTGTAATAGTGGCCAACTTTTTCTCTGTCATAATGGTCATGACAGTGCTTTTAAAAAGTCAGTCTTTTTCTTTCTTGGTAAATGGACCATATTCCAGCATCATAATTGGTTCAGAAAACACTATACATGTGTTCAAAGGGCACTGAATTGCTCCATGTATGAAGCACTATAGATGTAGGAGGATGTTTCTCCTGAGCCGATCAGGCACACATTTACTGTTGGTACTGCTGTCTCTTCCTGCTGTGGTGATAAGCACATTGATTTTTTTTAATTTTTTTTTTCCCAGTGTTGCTGCTTTTTAAAAATTGTTTCTGCTTTGGGCTCCAAAAAAGCATATCTAAGACTATATATATAGGATGTTGTGTCTGTGAATAAGATATAAAGAATTGGCTACCATCTTTATTATTTTTCCAATCTTTCTACTGAACATAGTTTTTTAGTCACTCAAATAATCATATTTAAGTTATCAAAAGGAAAATGCAGTAAAATTGCAATGTAAAGTCTCTAATTGGGAGTATGAAGCTGAAGGCTTGGAGTTTTTCTTTGTTTTTGTATGATTTTTACCCTGAAAATGAGCTTATATGTTATTTTCTGAGCATTCTTCTAGAGTCTATGCAAAACATTATAATGTCAGTTCACCTTGTGTGTGCAGCCCTACTCTCTATGCAATTGTGTGCTTTAAGTACAGAATTTCTGCTGTAGTGTCCATTGTATTCACTGCTAAAGCCATGGAAGTAATAATATAAAAGTACATCAACCAGCTTCAGTATTTGGGCCTCACAAGTCTCAGTTGTCTTCATTTCCCATAGATGCAAAGTTGAATCCCGCTTAACCACACAAAAGGGAGGACTGAAGTGGCCATCTGAAACAAATGAATAATATTCAAACAAATTCAACTAATGCATGATACAGAAGGCCGGCTGACTTGGCAAGTATGGAAAGCTCCCCAACGATCCTTTGGGTCCAAAATTTGGACAACTTGACCTCTCAAAATAACATTTCTTGCCTTTAAATAGAATTGAGGTAAATATGTGGATTTGAGCCAGTTTGATGACAAAATGTGATGGATAAGGAAGTGTGCAACTTATATCTATCTGGATTTACCTTCTCATAATGTGACGCGCATGCTCATGGTTAATTACATTAACTGTGTGCCATGTTGGTAATGTGCTCTGTCTCAGCTAATTCACCTTAACAAACCCCTGACAGGCAGCTCACCCCAAACATTAGAGACAATCTGTGGGAAAGATGAATGGCACTTTTTTGAATGTTTAGTAAAGAGGCGCTGGAGATGGATAGTAGGTATACATCAGAAGTGGGTATTCTAGTGGACAATAAAATGGAAAAAGTAGGAAGAATATAGGAGATAATGCCCTTCTGATACCAAATAGCCCCTTAGCATGTTGTTCCCTATGCAGCTAGTGACAGGGAAGAGCTCTTGCAAGCAACGTTTTTTTGCCTTCTGCAAGAGTCTGCCAGCCAGTGTTGCTGGTCTCCGTAGGGAAAGTGACTGCTCAGGTGAGATTTGGATGGAGGATTATTGTCTTTTAAGTATGAGAAGGAAGAAGAAAGGCAGTCAGTAAAAATAAATAAATTAATTAAAAGTTAGAAACCAAATAAGGCAGAGCACAAAAATGTGACAATAGCAATGCAAAATAAGAATACTAGATGTAGGTTTGGATTTTTTTTTTGTTATTTTTTTACAGAACTGAGCAGTCCTTAGACATAAACTCTTCTCATTATTTGTGGAGATTATGGTCCACTTTGAGGCTAAAAGACATCTGACTCTATGTGGATTTCAGGTCACTGTACTGGGAAATAGTAAGGGCAAGTGTGAGCTCAGTTTCGGGGTGGTTTACTGGTACTAGGAGTATGAAGCGTGCCTGTTCACAGGCAGGGACACCCAGTGCATCCTGTCTTCCTGAACACTAGAAGTAGAATGACCTAATGGTAAATGAAATTAATTGCCTGGCAATTGGCATACACCACTAAGATTGTTGTAAATTCATCACATCTCAGTTAAAATGGCTGTCACTGCAACACATCATAGGACAGCATGCCTGGTCCTACTATAAGCAAAATCAATTAGAAGAATTTCAAAACTTTATTTCCAGAGAAAGATTGAATTTAAAAAATATTCATGGTGCAAAAAAGGTCCCCAACTTTTTTTTTTCTGAACTAGATGGAAAAAAGAATGCATATGAATAAAAAGTTAGCTTCTGATTACAGTCTCAATAAAGGTATTTTGCTGGTCTGTTCCCCACATTTGGCTCCCTATTTTAGCCTTATAACAAAAGCTGATATCTGGGGTAAAAGTTCTGGGTATAGGATTCATATAAAGTAAAGATTTAGACTGGGATTAGGTTGAAATCATAATATTTGCTCCCTGCTGTTACCAAAGGTTTGTAGAAAAAGATTTGATGAGAATGTTTAAGTATTTACAGTGCTCCTAGACAGGGTTTCACATCAGAGTTTACTGCTCAGAACTGTCATCCTGGTTTTGTACCAAGTGTAACTCATCTGTGCTCAGTTTCAGTGTTTTACTGTAAAAGAAGGAAAAAGAGACATCTGAAAAGGAATAGATTCTGTCTCAGCACACACTGATAGAGGCAATGTGATACTGCTTTTAATCTTTTAAAGGTCATATTCTTCCTCCATCCTTTCATTTCTCTTCACTTGTAGCTTTTCCTCAAATGTTAATACCATGACCATTGCATGCCTACTGCCTCTACCTGCTCAGAGGTGTAGGCATCACATGTAATTACAATTATTGTATGAGGAACCACATGAGGGTTCTGCAATAACTCTGGTAAGTGCCATGTGCTGCAGTAGCAATAAAAGAATTTCTCACTTCAGGATAAGTTGATTACTGCAGAAGGGATTCAGCTTCTGACTTCCCCTACTGCCATCCCCATGCCTACCATGTATGTTTTGTTTTCAGGTTTTGGGATTCTGAATCCCTTTTAGAAACCTCCAGGAGTAGTCTAGGAAAGCCCTGAGTTCACTGTCTTCACTGATCTGATACAAAAAATACTGTGTACTTGCACCCTACAGCTGGTGAACAGGGAGAACCAAAACTGCTTGGAAGATGCTCTGAATTAAGTTGCTGTCCTATGTTCATAGAAAAACAGTGCCACGCTTATGTGCCTTTTGTCAACACTCAGCAGGGGTCAATGCTGACTATCTGCAGCAGTGCTCTCTAAATTTGGCCCATTAAACATGAAATACAGGACCACTCCAGAGCATGAACGAATGATTAGATTAAAGCTTTTCACTGACAGCTTTTACAGAAATAGATTTTTTTTCCCCCTTAAATTGAACCAGAATCGCAATGGTGGTTGACACATTTTGTTCTCAACTGAGAGAGATTTTTAATGCATCTTGGATCAGTGGGGTGCAAAAGTTTTATAGTTTCTTTCCAGTGAATGCACAGAGGAGCAAGAAAACCGCTTTTTATCTGCTCTGTTTATTTGTTCAAGCTTTGGAGCTGAGAGTTTTACTTCAGCCTTTTCTCATATAATACCTTATGGTTTCTCCAATTTCCACTTTGTTAAGTGCTGAGACTTCCTTTGTATGACAAACGTGATATCGCAATCCAATGTAGAGCAAGTTATTAATTAATGATGATGAACTGGTCCAGGACAAAGGAAAATAAAACCAAACCACAAATCTGTAACATCTTCTGGAAGACTGGAATATTATGGGATTCTTGGAGTATGACAAGATGGTTCTTCTTGTGAGAACTGAGAATATTCAAATAGTGAGTCCACTATGTTTTCATCCAGCTTAGATTTTTCCTACCAAGAAGTGCCATATACTTCAGGCAAGACTAATCAAAGAAATCATGGCATGACAAAAGTTTTTCTGCAGAATGTCAAGGAAGATCTTGTAAACTCTTCCTAAATCTTTCTATACTCTTTATTAATAGTCTCTCAAATGTTATTCTCTGCACTTTGCATGCTCTCACCCATCTTTTTGATAATTATGTTCTGATATAACATTCTTAAAATTTCCTTTCATTTGAAGTCCTCGAGGTGAAGAATGGTTTCAGAAGTATTGATTTATGTACCTTGTGTTTGGCCAAATTTTTCAGATTTGAGATTTCTTCTTTTTCCAGAACCACTATCCATACCCAGTGTATTTCTGTCAGCCTCCAATTCAACTTGTGTTATAAAATGAACAGAGATTATTAAAAAGCTTGTTTCAGGAGAGGCGGTTGAAGAGATAATGATGAATTTTAGTTTTAAATTCACTTCAGTTTTTAGTGCATTGAAATCTTAGAAGTTTGGGGTTTTTTCAAGTGGTGGCAGTTGCTGCATAAGCTGTTACTCTATCTTAAGATAAAATTTTTTCAAACTATTTAGAAGTTGAATCGAAGTCCCTGTTGTCTTCAGAAAGAGCAGATCTGGACCTTGATATTCAAAGGATTACAGGATTATATGGTTTTGTCATATTTGTTATTTACTGACAGTGTAACAGTCACAGTGACATTTCCCTCCAAAAGATTCTCAATCTATAACTGTGTATCTTAAAAAATGTGGTCATCAATTTCCTATTGCAAGATCAAACTGTCTTGTCTGTGGGCCGCTGACATCTCATTGCCAACTCCTGTCCTTATGTTAGACCCATCAGCCTGAAAAATCACATGTTTAAAATGTGAATTTTGGGAGAAGTGGCGCAGAAAACTTTGTGGCAGAGTTACTGAGCTTCAGTAGGCGTCTCGGTAATTCCATAAAGGTTATACAGAAAAGCTCTTTCTCAGGCTCTAAAACTCATTGTGATAAGACAATGCTGAAGCCAAACCCAGAAACATAATACACAAAACCCCCAGATTTTTTTTTTTCAGAAAAAAAAATTCAATTTGTACTGACTGGCATGACAATGATTTTAATACATTTAAAATGTATTTAGATTACACTATTTTTAAGCTATAGTGGCATTTTAGTAAAACTGTTAGCAATTTGAACATAGAAAAAGAAAAAAATACAAATGTAAAGTAAAATATCTAGAAAATCATCAGAGAGAAAAAAATTTTTGAATCTTTGCAATGCAAATTGTGCTTTACAGGTTCTTAGTTGTCATCCTAAATTAATGCTAGTAGTTTAAATATAGTGTGCTATTAAATATTTCTGGAGTTCCAAATTGAAATAATGTATTTCTTTAAAATTGAGACAAATCTTAGCAGAAAAAAAAAAAAAAAGAAAAATTTCATTTTGTAAAAATACCAGTTGACCCTATTCAGTGAAAAAACTAGTTTAATATCATCAAGGAAATTTGTCCAATGCCACTCTGCCTAGATATTTTTATAGCTTTTTTCCAAACTCGAAAATTTTGTACTCAAATCTGTGGGGTACCAGTATGGAATATTTGGCTTCACTCCAAGTCATTCTTAGAAATCTATGTCTTAAATTTTTCCTGTATGCATTAACACATCTACCACCACACATCCACAGGCAAGAAATTATTAACCTGCTGCCATCAGACCAGCAGCATGCAAACAGGAAGGCCATGTGACTGAAAGCAGAGCTAGTCCCCATCTGGATGCTGGAAGTGGAAGTTTGAGGTTGAAGGGGTCATCTTGGTCTTTAATAATGATAGAAAAGAAGGAGCTGGGGTAAAGATGGAACCAAGAAAGATATCCTTTCATGTGAACTCTTGCACCTTCAGCTTCATCACTGGAAATAAAATTTCTTGGTTTGTTTCTGGTGGATTTTAACTATCAGGTCACACATTCCTCTAATAGACTTTTAGTACAAGTGTGTAATTGTAATTGATCTGGTTTTGGGTTTTTGGATTGCCATAGGGGAGTATTAACTAAGAGTAAAATTGACTGACTTGTATTCCAGATGTCACAGCATCACTATGAAAATACAACAGCAAGGCTGCTCTTCTCTGAATTTCAACTCGGTAGCCCTTAAAGACAAAATATGGAACCATCAGCTGTGGACATCTGCTTTACTATCAGCTAGTAAATAAGATATTTATAATACTGAGATGTCCTTGATCTGTCACAATATAACACTGATGTTACTCATTTCAGGTGGATCTTTTTACATGCCACTGTGGGACCTGTGTGGCTAAAGGGGGGAAAGGGAAGTACAGATACTTCCTCTTCTTTTCTAATCAAGATATTGAGTTTGTTATCTCAGGGGAAGAAACAGCAAATTTTCTAAATAATGAAAGGCAAGCAGTGTTTCTATCTGCATAATTTTTGTAATTTATCTCATACAAAAAATTTGAACAGCATGGGTTACTACTTTTAGATTATTATATGAATATCCTGTGTAGAAGATAAGGTTCTACTTGCTACCCTATGTAAAGACATGAGCAGGGATGTAGATGGAGAAGCAGTCTGCATTTAATGTTGGATGACTCATATCTTAATTAAGTCAAATTTTAAACCTTTTAATACCATTAGGCTGTGAAAGCAGTTAGATGCTGGGGGTGACGTGGGGGTACTGGGGGTGATGGCAAAGAGGCAAAAGCATGAAGGGGTGACAGAACCAATGAAAAGTCATGAGCAAACTCCCTGGTATATGGAAAACTCATTCTGGAAGAGAGAAACTATTTGGCCAAGACTGAGGGGTTTATGTGAAATAATTGGGAGTACTTTATGTGATTGCATGTCATGGAGCCTACCTCAGGCTTTAAAATCTAACAGTTTATGTAAGTCATGTCATGGAGCCTACCTCAGGCTTTAAAATCTAATAGTTTATGTAAGTCATATGCACTGCTTGGCTTGGGATTTTTTCTTCACCAGTATAGCCCAGACTGGGTGAACTTGCCCTGCTTCCTTAGCTCTTAAATGTCTTTTGGTAGATGTAAGTAATATCTTTTATTGTCCATGAACGAGAGTGGAAAGACAGGGGAAATATAGGAATATAAATGAAAGAGGACTTTTATGGAAGCATCAACTCAAACCATTTAGAAAGATTTGTGTGATTGCATTTAATTTCCTCCAGATGTTCTCGCAAAGAGGGAATTTGGATTAACCTGGGAAGGTCAATGGAAAAGCATATTTTCCTGATTTTAAGAACAGGGGAGAAGGGACACTTATAGTGCTCATCTGACAGCTTTACAATTATCAGAACAGTCATTTATTTTGCTTATGATGCAGGGAGGAAAATTTTTGGAAAGGGTATCGCCATGCCAGCTATTAAAATTCTAGGACCTTTCCTGCTATTCAGAGTTGCTGAAAAGCCAATGGGGAAAAGGGCCTCTGTGTTAGCATTGGATTAAGATTGTTTGCATTTAGTCTAGGTTTCATGTGACTAAATGTTGACACTGACTGAAAGAAAGAAAGAACAAAGAAAATAAGAAAATGTTATCACCAGAAATAGCTTAAATTAGCATCCTGTTTGACAACATCAGCAAAGTCTGAAGTTTCTTCTCACTCTTAATCGACTGCTTTACAAAAGATTTATCTTATGTGGAAAAGTAGGTCATATTTGAAGATTGAGAAGTAATTGCTCCATATTTAATATGATAAATGTGGTGGGAAACCCAGATGGCTTACAGAAGTTGTATGAGCTAGCATGATGTCAGACATGATTTTGTAGCCTGTGGCACTAGAAACACGTTATCTTTGTAAATTGCTTATTTGAGTAGTGAAGACTGAATACGTGGGATTTTTCCTAGCTTGTCTTGGTTATTACATCTGTATTTATTTTTTGGTAATGATTCTCCTGTCCCTGGCAAGACCAAAAGCTGCTGACAAGATAGTGGGGCAGGTATCTGTTTGTGTAGCTGCTTTTCTGCTCAGTCTTCACTGAGACAAACTGAATTCTGAAAACATATAGGCCCAGAAGGGCTAATAAATAACAAAATTGGATTGAATGTCTTCTCTAGAACCTTTCGATCACTCCCAAGGCCACCACTCAGCTGGCCTTCAAAAGAAAATTAAAAATAAATGCCATACCATAACACAGAGTTGAGCTACTGGAAAAAAAACATTGTCAAATCCTTGGTAGTGAGTGACTGCCCTGTACAAAGGAGATGATTGTGAAGGTTTATATAATTTTTCATTAATATCTTTTCCAGTGCAGGGAAAGGACTAAGGTAGAGATGTGGGTGTTACTGGTGTGCTAGACAAGCATTCCCCCATATTCCTTTGCTTCAAAACAATAAGGTTGAAGATGAAAAGTTCTTTCCATCTATAGTAAAACTAGAATTTCTCAGGTCTCAGTTTGTATGTCTGCTATTTTGCTAACTTGGCCAATTTCAGTAAAGAAGTTTACTTGGAGAAATAAACACTGATTAAAATAGAAACTTACTTCTTTCTTCTCCATTCATTGGTCTCTATCTTCCACAACAGGAGTAAGAAATATTTGTCATTATTAAAAAATGAAAAGGCAAGAAGTTTTCCCATGGTAGTTTAATGAAATTTTTATTTTCCCATTTATTTGGTTGTGCTTTTACTTCACATAGTTCTATATTAAAAATAAGTACACCCTGAGCTTTACTCATTTACTTTCTACTGCCTGTGGCTCTTCTTTCACATATAATATCATGTTTTCTTGGCAATGTGCTGCTTTTTGCAGCTGTTTCCAGATGGGACTGGGACAATCTTTCTGAGTTTCATTTAGTAGTAAATAGTAATGAATTTTCTTGCTGTTTGGTGAAAAATCACGCTATGTATTTGTGAAAAATCTCAGGCTTATAAGTGTTTTCAGAAATTACTGTGCAAATAAATAAGAAACCATTGTAGTCTAACTGAAGACCATTCATGAAAGAAAAAAAAAACCAAAATCAAAACTAAATAAGAAAAAATGTATATGCTTCAATTGATGTAATGGACACTTCTCTAATCTGTTTAGACTTTAGGGTGGTTAGATTGGAGGACCCCAGGGGAGAAAGGGCAGAGAGTGTCAGTAGGACTTGGCAGGGTTTCTGGGAGGCAAGGTGCACAGCCATCAGCTGTCATCATAAGCCTGACTTCAATCACCAAAACCTGAGGGAGTCAGATTTGTGTTCCACTGTGATCTGCTCCAAATATAGTTGCAATATTTTTAATTTGTTTGTTTTAATTTGCTTCTGTGAATTAAAGTGAACTTAAATTTTCTTTTTCCTAATATTAATGCAGAATCATGGAATTATTAGGGTTGGAAGGGACCCTGGGAGATCCCATAGTCCAAACGCCCTGCCAAGGCAGGGTGACCTAGACCTTATTACATAGGACCGTGTCCAAGTGGGTTTTGAATGTCTCCAGAGAGGGAAAATCCACAACATCCCTGGGCAGCCTGTTCCAGTTCTCTGCTACCCTCAGTGTAAAGACGTTCTTCCTCATGTTGAATGAACTTCTTGTGCTTTATTTTATGTCCATTACTCCCTGTCTTGTCACTGAGCACCACGGAAAAAAGTCTGGCAGCATCCTCTGGGCACCCACCTTTGAGATACTCCTATGTACTGATGGGGTCCCCTCTCAGTCTTCTCGAACCGAACAGGCCCAGTTCTGCAGGCTCTCCTCATAAGAGAGATGCTCCAGACCCCACATCATCTTCGTGGCCCTCTGTTGGACCCTCTCCAGTAGGTTTCTGTCTTTCTTAAACTGTGGAGACCAGAATTGAACACTATACCCCAGATGTGGCCTCACTGGGGCTGAGTAGATGGGGAGGATCACCTCCCTCAACCTGTTGGCCATGCTGTTCCCAATGAACTCCAGGATCCTGTAGGCTCTCCTGGCCACAGGGGCACCTCTGACTCACAGTCGATTTGTCATCCAGCAAGGCTCCCAGGTCCTCCTCAGCAGTGCTGCTCTCCAGGTGATGAGCCCCCAGCCTGTGCTGGTACCTGGGGTTATTCCTCCCCAGGTGCAGGACCCTGCACTTGTCCTTGTTGAACCTCTAGGTTCTCTCTGTCCAGCTCTCAGCCTATCAAGATCTCACGGAATGGCAGCAGAGCCTCCAGGTGGATCAGCCAGTCCCTCCAGTTTCATATCATCAGGAAACTTGTTTAGGGTACTTCCTATCCCTTCATCCAGGTTGTTGACATGTTGAATAAGACTGGACCCAGTATTGATCCCTGGGGAATGCCACCAACTACAGGCCTCCCACTGGATCCTACTCCACTCATCAGGACCCTCTGAGCTCTACTATTCTGCCAGTTCTTGATCCAACTCACTGTCCATTCATCGAGCCCACATTTCCTGAGCTTGCTATGAGGTTGCTATAGGAGACAGCATCGAAAACCTTGCTGAAGTCAGACAGCATCCACTGCTCTCCCTGGATCGATCCATCCTGCCATGCCTTCATAACAGGCTATCAGATTGGTCAAGCATGACATCTCCTCAGTGAATTCATGCTGACTACTCCTGATGACCTTTTCTTCTGTCTACTTGGTGATTACCTCCATAAGGATCTGTTCCATCACCTTTCCAGGACTGGAAGTGAGGATGACTGGTTGGTAGTTTCTCAGGTCTTCCTTCTATTTCCAGGTCCAGATTTGATCAAATCATCAAAATGGGCTAAAAAGAGAGTCTCTCCACCATGTGCATCCAGCTATGGTGGGAATAGATACCTAGGATCATCTAACTCTTACCTGTGCAATGCAGAAAATGCTTGCCAGCACAACAGAGAATGTTTTATTCCCTCTGAAATGTGAGTTCTGTGTAATCCATAGCCTGACTGACAGGGAAGAGAAATAACACAAACCAACTGTAGATACTTTTTCCCACTCCTGAATCAGTTTCTATGCCAGTGCCCAGTGACTCTTCCAGCCCATCACATCTTCTCCTCCAAGGATCTGCATTACCTTGAGTGAAAAGCTATCTTTGCCAGAAATGTAATTAAAGCTCTTGAACACCATTATCAGCTCTTTGCAGCCTTGCAAACTCTTTGTGTGGCAGCAGTTCACTACCAAATCATATTGACAAAAACTTTCCCCTGTGGAATCCATTTATGTGCTGTGTGTGCCAATGACCGCTGTGTGCCAATGACTTCAGTGGGTGTCACTGTGGTTAGGGAAGAGGTAGAAAGGGACAAGGAAACTGAAGAAAATTGAGAAAGAAGAAAGCAAAAAATAAAACCAAATAAAAGCACAAAGCCTTCTGTGCTGTGCAGAAACCACATCAGGCACATGTGAAAGGGAGAGAGCTGAGGGTCGTAGAAAGGGTTGGCTCAATGCTACTCTTCAACTCTCAAACTGCAGTTTTCCAGCAGGTGCCTTCCTGTTGTTTGTGATGATTTGTGACATGTGGTTAAGTGTAGCATTTGGTTTTCCTCAGAGATGCTATGCATTTTTGTGTGGTTTTAAGTTCTACAGTTGGTCATCAAGGGACGACACTTTTTGTTATCTTCTTGTGTTCTTAGTATAGAAGAATGCTCCGATAACAAAACACAACAGCTTTGTCTTTAGTTGATGTTTTCCACCGATAATTTATTTTCTCTTGTTTTCCTACTAATATCTTGGGTAAAAATAAGAGGACAATAGTCTCCTTATTTCTTACCACAAGTGTTCACTGAACCACTTTTAATTAAGAGAATGTATATTGACATGCATAACATAATTAGGTCAGGGACTCGAGCTGAAATTGATTGAGTGCAGCTCTTCTGCACTTATTTCAATTTATGACCCTTCAGATGCAGATGGGTAGTGAAAAGGTTTCATTTCAGTTTATGTTGTTAGCACATTCCTTATAATGCAAGCATTAACTGCACATGCTCTGTGTTGGCGTAGAGCAGTCATGCATGTCTAGTTTGCATAAGAGGGGTTTGGAGGTCAATTTTCTTAGCAGGTTCCAAGTATTCTAGTTATAGGAACATATTTACATTTGATCAGCTATAGTATAAAAGATTATGTTCCTGGAAAGCCAGCACCAAAAAAAAAAAAAAAAGGGTATTTGCAAACTGCAACTTTTTTTTAAAAGTAGGTGCCATGTTGTTTAAGTTTATGACTTATGGAGTGGTAGATGTGACATGATTTCTTGCTACAGTTCCCTGAAACAATTTTGTTTGGTTAGGTCATCATATGCATCCTTGTAAATGCAGGATTTCAATTCTAATATTCAATTATCGTAAAAATCTAAATACACCAAGTTGTTTTGACCTGAAACCCATGGTAATAAAGAATTACATTGCTTTTTCAATGTGTGCAACATGCAGCATTCTATACCTGCTGAGAAATATTCTCTATATCTTAAGCCAAGCATTATAAAGGGTTCTAAAATCTGTGATTTGTTTGTTAAAGTGTTTTATCCTTTTTATGGTCTTTATTACTTTCCATCTTAGGAACAAATGGACTTTTTTCTTGCATAATGAATGATGGGTATATGACATTTTCTATCACCCTTCTTTTCCAGTGTTCACGTCATGATTTTCAAGTGTTTAGAACTTGAATAGAAACATGCAAGTAGTAACTTTGCATTTTGTCTACAACAGTAGTGTGACTTATTTATTTATTCATTTGCTTAGAGGGGAAACAGACCATTAAGATACACATCTCATTTCCAATTTAGATACCTCATAAATTCTGCTTGGTTGATAAATTAATGTAAAAGTCTAGGGATTTCAGTCTGGGAATTCCTGTCACAAAACTCTTTCCCTTGGAATTTTATTGACTTAGAAAGAAAAATACAACCCCTCATTTCTGTAAATCTACCTCAGGAGGTAAGGGCCATAACTTAAAAGGTATTCATAATGGTGCAGCAATGTAGTGTACAACATATAGAACAATAATTGATTTCTTAATTCAGCTGCCAAATTAAACAAAAAAGTCACCAAATGCAATTGGTTTGTGATTAAATCAAAAAGAAAGGTTTTCCTTTTTATTTTCATTAGGAGAAAATGTTTCAAAATTTTCTTTATTGTCAAAGTCCCTGATTTCCCCTGAATTGTTTATTATATTTTTGTTTCCATCTAAGGCAGCAGCAAAAAACTTGAAACAGTAAGATGTTATTGCCCTTTTACACTAAGAAATTGTTCACAATTGGTGCAAGGATCCTTGATTCACTCTTCCCTTTTTCCTGCAGGCTTTGAGCCTATGTTTGCTCAGAGAGGCCAAGGACATGCAAGGGAGATGGCCTCTCTCATTCTGCCTTACTCAGGTGCATTTTCTCTCTCCACTTACAAAGATAAACACTCTAAACTCACTGATTTTACCTATGCAATGAGCATACTAATCAAGGTAAGTGAGCAGGTCATTGCTCCTCATATTGACACATGCATAACATATAAAACAATAACATATGCCAGAGCTTTTTAGGCAAGGTATGCTCATGGAAGGTGGAAAAAAATGGCTGCGATAGGCCATGAAAGCTGAATCCAGGGTTTCTACTGAGTGATTGCCATAGCGAATAAGTGTTTATTTGTGACCTTTCAGTCATCCATTTTTTTAATACTGCTACTGAAAAATCAACAGAAAATATTTTGCCCTATTTCTAATTTTTATGCCCTCAAATGTGAAAAGAAACATGTAGGGGGATTTTTTAAAAAGTTCCTGAGTATCTAACTCCTATTGAGTCAGAAGACATTGAGGAATTTAGACTTTTTAAAGTTCTCATAAATGTTTTTGGCATCTGCTTAAATATATGTACATGTACATCTTAAATATCACCCCAAAGTATTTTCTTGAAAAGGAATTTTTGCGAGCGAGTGAAATGGAATCAACATGTAAAATCGTGATGTTTTCGCTGTGCTAGTTGTACATTAAGACAGAGAGATGGTGAGGTTTAAACAGACTCCAAATCAAATTCACATTCAGCATATATTTCAGTATTGATCATAAATGTCAATATCTGTTGACGATGTGCCTCACTCCCACTCGTACTCTGTTCCTGTCTTATGTGTATACATGATATGACAGATAAAAGAGTGCCCAATCCTCCTTTCACATGGCCAGCATGAGATCACACCAATCTCCCCATGACTGTACAGATGGAAATTAGAAAGTCTTGAGCAAGTGGAGGAAATAAAAGTGAGAGATCAACCAGCTCCTTCCATTTCCATCTGCCACTAAGGTGGGTGAATCTTTTCAGCCCCAGGAATATGACGCATCTCCTCTGCACTGTGGGAAGTCATTACCCTTCAAATGCAAATAATCTTGAACACAGCTTAAATGTAACTGGCAATTACTAATACTCAGTGTATATGTTCATTTTTAGGAAAGTGGCTATGCAAAGGATTGGGGAATATGCTTGATTCTTCCTGTACACAAAGTTCCTTGGTCTGAAATTAATTTCTGGCGTTAGATTGTTTAAAAGACAAGCAAAAATTTACCCTGCCATTTAAAAGGACATCCATTAGAACAGATGTGGCATGATACCATGCTTCAGTCATATGATTATTTGTGATTGACTGCAGCAGAGGAAGACAGGTTGCTTTCAGGAAAGGTACATGCATACACATCAGTGCATGCAGTTAATACTTGTGTTTCATGTTCATTGACTAGTGACTGCCTACCTTGCAGACCTTGTATTTGATGGTGCTTTCAAACACTGAGTCAGACCAGCTGCTCAGACTTTCTGGAAAAGGTATCTCTTTATGGTTGTATGGTTTAGTACAAGATATGCTAAAATACTGCATAGTATCCATCTAGGGATATCTAGCTTTATTCAAAGGAGGTCAGGTCAACCTGTGAATACATATTCTCCAGGAAAATACCATTTTCTTTGTTATTTGTAATTTAGCATATTGTGGTTATCTCTAGGATAGTGGTAAACTCACCAGACTGATTATATCTTCTATATTTTAAATCGTATCATGGGAGGAAGTGCCATGGGTCTGTGCTGACTTATGCCAACCCCCAAGATTTATTATAAAGCTTCTGGAATATTCAAAGGGGTACTTCTATGAAATAATAGATACCTGATTTCTCCATGGACTTATCTGTACTCTCTTTTACAATGAATACTAGAAAAATTAATGCAGTCAATATTAAAACATAAACAGACACTTATGTGATTCAGAAGTGGAACACTTTTAGTAAGTAACAATGACAGTGCCATTAAACAGCTCTACTTATTCAAAACTCATTTTGTGAACTGGCAAGATCAACTAATTGTCCAAGAAAGTATTTGAATCCAGTTTCTTAGACAGGAAATTTATACCAAATTTTATAATGTTACTACTGCTTATCCTTGCAGAATGTACCTATAACTTTCCTAATTATTTATAGGAAAAGGTTCAGTGCTGGCTTAAGAGTATAAAACTAGGCATCTTCTCTGCTTTTACTAATTTCCTAAACTGCCTTTTAGCTTTTTGTGATGAGAGTGGCTTTTAGTGTTATACAGGACTGTGTATCTTTAAAAGCTGGTTTAAATAATTTTCTAAGTAAAATACTTGAATTAGTGCAGAAGGCAGATGGGACAATGCAGTTTATCTTAGAATCAGTAGTCCAAACAGAAAGCACTAGCAAAGACAAGGAATATGTGCCACAGACAACCAGCCTGCTGCTCTTGGGAGACAGGCAGATAGATCAGCTCTGAACTGATGCCAGAAAAAACAATTCACTTTGTCTGGAAAAACAGAGAAGCTTCCATTTTAGAAATATCACTAATTTTGTTTCAATTTTTTCTTGTGAAAATTGAAGGAGAAGGTTTTGTTCTGTTTGGTTTATCCTAAATCCCAGGGAGTGGAGTTTTCAAAGAGCTATGATTTCCATTTGCGTGTCTTTGGGGTGGAAATTCATGACAGAAAAATTCTCAACCAGTCTACTTACTGGCTTTTATTTTTTTGTAAGAAGATGTTAAATAAATGCAATATGTTTTGTTAAAGAAGTTGTCTTTGATGGGATCAATAGTATGTCGCACAGAAGGAGCAAGGATGAAGGCTTCTTTTCCAGAGTAGGATGGCAAAAGGGAGATACGCCACCCGTTTGCTTAGAAACAGACTAGTTAAAGAGGAAAGTTCAGCAAGGCCTTGTGTCTTTCAAGAAAAAAAAACAAGCAGAAAAGAGAAATGAAGTATTATAATCTGGAATAAATGGAGAAGTTCTGTCAGGTATCTGGGTGGATTTTTGTTTTGCTCATTAAAGAGCAATAGTAAGCATAAATGGCAAAAACTCACCAGGGTCTTACAAACTAAATTTTCTGGCTATAAGCCAACATGAAAGCCCTCTGCTACTTTGGGTTCCAGCAGTTTCTGAAACATGGAGGTGTACACCAGGGACTGGAGGAAATATTTCTTTATAAAGAAAGTTCTTAAGTGAAATCCCCAAACCCTGAAGCATGCTTTCTGTAGGGTTATGCATGAAGCAGTACTGAAAAATCCAACTATCAGAATACAAATTCCCAGGATTCTAGAGCAGGCAGACAAGAGATTTGTCTAGGTTTGGACTGTGTTTGCTGATTTGGAGTAAGCGCAGATGGCCCCGGAGCCCTATAAAGCCGAAGGGGAGGGCCACTTAACTAGAACAGAAATTTAGACATACTTTTTCTCCAAATGGATTATCAGCTTAAAACGTTAGCAGAACTGAAAATTCCATCTTTGCTGTTTCACATTGATCTCTCTCACAAGGGTGTTTGCTAAAAACACTTCAAAGGCTTTTGGAGTCATGTACACAAATACAATTTCTCTCCATAAATCATAGCCTGCTTGATTTTGATGAAAATACAAAAAGCTCAAGCCATACAGTTTTCCATTTTCTTCCTGCTCTTGAACTCAAAAATCAACACCATGTATGACATATCTTAGAAGGGTAGGGGTGGGGTAATCTTTGTGCATAAATCTTCCGTCCAAATATACGTACAGCAAATGTTTATCATTTACCTGCACCACAAGCTAAGACTCAGCACTGCTTTTGTTGCAGTCAGTTAAGAAATCCATGTCGACATGAAAAAATTGAGCACAGCAAACCACGTGGACAGTCCCTCTATAGAGCTTGCTGGAGGGAGGGAAAGACAGTGCCAACAAAGACTATTTTTTACATTCTTCATGCGTTTAATGAATATGATGGAATATCTAATGTCTGTGAGAGGTGGAAAGAATCTTGTCTTTTGGATAGCCTATCACAAATGTTGGAAGTTGACTAAGTAGAAGAGAAAATGCTTTCTTCAGGAAGATGAACTGTGACAGTTTTATCAATTTTTTAATTTGTATTTTAAGGAGGTCTTAGTCCTTCCTATTGAAGCATAAAAAACCCTGTTCATATGGCTTAGCATATCTAAACTAATGTATCTGAACTTATCTAAAATTATTTGGATTGGAAACTGAGATGGAAATTTCATGAGAATGTATTGGGAGTTTTCCATAGCTCATTAGACCAGGCATTGGTGAGGTCACCCCCTGAGTTCTGTTTCCGTTTCTGGGCTCCTCAACTCAGGAAGGACATTGAGGTGCTGGAGCATGTCCAGAGAAGGGCAACAAAGCTGGTGAAGGGTCTGAAGCAAAAGTCTGATGAGAAGCAGCTTAGAGAGATGAAGGAGGCATAGGGGAGACCTTATTGCTCTCTACAACCACCTGAAAAGATGGTGCAGCCAGGTGGGGGTCAGTCTGCTCTCCAACCAGCAACAGAATGAGAGGACACAGTCTTAAGTTGTGCCAGGGGAGGTTTAAGTTGGATATTAAGAAAAATTTCTTCACAGAAAGGGTGATTAGACATTGGTATGGGCCGCCTGGGGAGGTGGTGGAGTGCCTGCAGGTGTTTAAGGAAAGACTGGATGTGGCACTCAGCGCCATGGTCTAGCTGATGAGGTGGTGTTTGGTCATAGGTTGGACTCAATGATCTTAGAGGAGGTCTGTTCCAGCTCAGATGGGTCTGTGATTCTGTGATTACTTGCTTATGTTGAAAATAATGTAGAGAAAAACCTTCTTTTCTATGTGGCCTAGGAAAAATTGCCATCTTCAAGGGCAGGAAAATTCAAAGAAAATACTTTGAAACCATAAACTCTGTGAGATTATTAACTAAAAATTAATTTTCATTTTATTGAAGCCAATCGGTTTCCCCCTTGTTATTGATGTAGTGATATAATTGCAGGGCTTGCCCACTCTTCTGTTGTTCCCTTAATCTGAGAGATAAGAGCTTTGCTCTTAGTGGGCAAGTTGTTGTATAAAACCAAGTAAAATACATAGATTAAAACTTTAATGACAGATTACAGTGCTATGATGAGTGTGTGCTAATTTAGAATAGAAATCTCATCTCATTGTGGGATCTTTTGTTTCAGGAAGCAGAACTGCAAATAAAATTTGTTATGTTTTGTGTTTTAGTGATACCTGCTGGTCTGCTGTGATACGTCAAAGCTAAACAGAAGGTGAGCAAAATGTAGACTTTAGATTAGATTTGGCACTTCAAGGACAGTGATCATGTGTTCTTCGTATGGAATTGTTCAAGACTGGTGAGACATTCTCACCAGACATGATAGGTTTTTTGCACTGCATTTCTGTAAGCACTGTATTTGCCCTAAAACATACCCAGAAATGGTAAAATCAAATAAAAGTTCAGACATGCCCATTAGAAATCTTATTCTATGTTTTGATTTTCCACTCTTGGCAGGAATTTCTGCTGGGATAAAATGCTACTATGAATCTCTGGGATTCCATTGTATTAACATATTAGTGGACCATATTGCCATGATAAAAAATGAAAATACCAGTTGAAATACATTACACTTAATAGTTCAGTACTGATATCATGACTGATGTTATTTTGAAAGGGGAAACTAAAACATGACAAACAGTTCTAGACCTGGTCTTTATAACACTCCTTTTTAAAATCTACATGCTGTTCTTTAAGATGCAAATCTGGATACAAAGAATGAAGTTTATTATTCTATTACACAAGAAATACGAACAAGTTAACAAACTCAGTCCTTTGAAGATGGTTGAAAATTATTATTTTCACTATTATGCTGTGACCTAGAAGGAAACAAAGGGGCAAAAAAGTCAGTCCTTAGGTTTCACAACTAAGATTACAAACTTTTTCCCAGTTTGATTTTCTCATTACACCTACAGACAATTCTTTCAGCATGATTTCTGTGCCTTTAAAACCATTGGCAATGAGCAGCAGAATTTTATGAAAACTGTCTTCTTGTGATTTTTGTGATGAAGCTCAAGGAAGTCACAAAGCAAATGAATTGTGCAAGTCAGGTCTTAACCTGTTTCTGGTTACTAATTTTTTTTCATTTCCAGATCAAGCTGTCAGTTAAATTTCAAAGCTTTTTCTGAAGTCTGAAATTCTCAAAATTCATCACCTTTGCATAGCCTCCCGCTATTTAACAACCTCATTAATCATGGTACAAGCACCAAAATGGCCAGCCAGTCAAATGCACAAGATCAGAAGCTCAAGGCATCGGGAAGGTTAATGCCAGTCGGTGCCTGTTGCTGTTCCACACCAAGTCAATGCTGCCTGTGGACTTGTTATCACTTACAAAAATCCCAACCCTATTGATTTTGGTAAGGTTTTTAGATTCGATAGGGATCCTTGTAAATGATATCCAAATCTGCCTAATGTAAGTAATATGTGATTAAATCTGATAATTTAATCTTAATTGTGCAGATGAAAAAGATGGCATTAAGACAAGGCAGAGTTTCTCACAAGAAGTTATTAAGAAAATTAAGGATTAGGGAGTGAGAAACTGATTATAACAATTTAGCAGGGAGGCAGAAAATACATATCAGGAGTAAATGATTAGTCTTTTAAAATTGTACAAGATCAGAAGAGTGATTTCTGATCTCTCTTAGGACTGGTCCCAACTCCTGGGGTGTGCATCTGACATAGTACTTGAGAATTAGGTTCTTCTTCATCCAATTTTTATTATAAAATTCAGTGTCTTCTTGGATCTGTACCAAGAAAAATAATGTTTTACAGGATCTTGTTCAAAATATTGGGTAAAATGCAGCTACCCCAAATCTTACTACTTTTCTGACAGTCCACCTTTTTAAAAAAGGTGAAATGATACTGAAAAGAACATTATATTTACATAGTTGATTGCAGTAAGACTAACACAAAATGATATCCCAGATGTCCTTCCCTTCCTCGCTTACAATGCTGTGTTCAACCTAATTATTGTCACAGAAGGGTCAGAAATCCAGCTATATGACTTAAAGACACTTTGTGTTGGTTTGCATCACAATCTTCAGGTTGCATTGAAATAGCCCAATTGACATATTTTATGTCATGTAATAATGCTTTGCAATGCTCATTTACACGCAAACTTCCCAGTGCTGTGCAAGAACAAAATGAAATCTTTGTACATTCATGTAATTGTGCACTGGTGATCAGCAAAATAATTGCTAGATGCAAGATAAAACTGACTCTTTCTAAAGTATTTAGTCTTATGGTTTATGTGTTTTCAATATATATGTTTCTGCCTATTAAAATTTAAAGAACAGATAAAAATCTACAGACAAGTTTTTATTAGGAGGATAGACATTACAGCAGCAGGAAGCTATATTTACTTGAATTACTTTAATAGAATTATATTGCACCTCTGCTACTCTAATAAGAAGGATCTGGTCACTGGTGTCCATGCAAATAAATAACCAAACAGTATTTCTAATGCAAAAACACTGAAGATGCACCACTAGTGAACGTAAAGTGAAAATGGTTGTTTCCAATGCAGGAAAAGGTGGAGGGTTTTAGTTTGGGTTTGTTTGTTTGTTTGTTTGTTTTCCTTTTTTAAGCACATTTTTCTGTAGCAGTGCCCATCATTAGTTTGAATGATGTACTGAAATACACGTGACCTTTGGAACACCCAGCAACTTAATCTTTAACAACTTTATATGAAATCCAGGAAAATCTGCTCCTAAAGAGTGAGCTTTAACCGAAATGCAGCTTTTCCAAAAAAACCCTCCTTTTTATCTAAATGCAAACAAAAAGGGTTCTCAAAAATATATCAGAGAGGTGAAGCAATTGGTGCAAAAGGGTTAAAAGTGTTATGAACATTCACAATTGTCAGCATAACCTGTGGTGTGATGTGAAAAAAAGTCTGAAGAACAGAAGCAGCACATGCATACCCCCAAATCCTAGCCTCTTGCAAGAGGAGCTTTCAAGCATAGTAACTATCACAGGTCTGGAGACAGTACAGAAGAAAAGAGCTTTGTGGAGGAGTGGAATGAGAATAGTGGTTTCCACATCTTACTATCATGAAATCATTCTTTCAAGTGAGCAAATGGAATTAAACCTCCAGGACTTTTTTCCTCCAGAAGTCTTGTATCTAATATGTGTGTGGGATAAGGAGTATTTTTTATTTTTTTCTGTAATCATAGCACACTTAAATATGAAATATGTTGCCTCAGTATAGATTTCTCTTCTTTTTAATAGGCTCAACTTTTGCCCTCTTAGTGCAATGTTGCAAAAATGTACTATTCTGCCAGCTTTCAATAACGCTTTAGTGTAAAAACAGATCTGTGAGTATGTATCATTGCATGATTTCAAAGGAAAAAAATCGGTGGAGGTCTTCTGAGAGTTTATTTTTCATCTTTTAATGCAAACCTGTACATTGTTTTTCCCACGTAACTGACGCATTTGCACACAGTTGCATCTAAACTGTTGTTATGTGTATTGTATTTGAAGTAGATCACAGGACTTTTGATGCCAGAGACCTTGTCTTCTACTGTATTTCATAAAGCATCTTTTACGCTTACAGTATTCCCTAAATAATAAATTAAAAAGGTAAAAAGCTTTGCAAAACCTTCAAACAAACATGAGTGGGATTTCAGTCTTGTCAATATGACAGGACCTCCTGCTGAGGTGTGAGACTGCAATAAATTATTATTGTGAATTAATAGGTATTTTTTGCATCAAAACAGGTCTTCAAAAAATTGTATAGGCTGGTTTGTCTCTGGTTGTCAGCACTGCAGAAGCTGAGCACTGTAACACTAATGAACTTACAAAAGCTGCGTTAAGCAACAGACAACATCTGTTTTTTAAAAGAGAGTTAGGTGGGCCATCAGCTGAAAGATAAAACACTGTTCCTGCTCTGATTTTCAAGAGTTGCTGAGCACATAAAGATGCTGAGTCGCTCATCTCCTGCTGTCTTGGGCTGAGCTTCCCCTGGGCTGCCCTGAGCTGTGCAGAGGGGCCATGGGAGGGTGGGCACTGTCTAACTTACCTTGAGCTCCATCTTAGCCCCTTTCTTGCAAGGGATGAAGGATATTGTAGCTTAGAGCAGGGAAGAAGGAGGAGCTATTCCTTAACTGTGAGCAGCAGAACCTTGGGGCCTCAGCTGAGGTCAAGGGTCTCATGTCCACATTACATAGCAAGAGGAGGCCACTCAGAGCATTTGAACCCGGGCCAGCAAAGAGCGAGGAGTGGAAGGAAAACCATGGGCACAGAGGAGGGAAGAAATAGCCACAGATCTCGCTGCAAACCATTGATAGATGTGTCTGCACACTTCACACTAACAGAAACCATTTTCCTGCTTTGCTGTACCTGTGAATAATTGGCCAGCTGAACAAGAAGATGTGTTTAAATGATTGTCAGCTTGCTCTGATCTTCAGCACACAACTGGTCAAGTGAACTCCAGCTGTGGGAACTGAACATCACATCCCATGTTGTGTAGATTTCCTGTATCAGTAGTGTTTAATTGGCAGTTGCCTCTTTTTAGATTAACAGGATGAGAGAAGATAATTGTAGCAGCTGGTTATACAAGAACAATCAATAACCAAACCTATTTTTGTTCTAATTTTTATTAGTAAGTAGAGCAATATTGAATTTCTTTATTATTAAGCAGTAAAAAAAGAGAGGTATGTTTTGAATTAGCTGTCTCTGCCAGAGAGAAATCATCACTACTTCTGCTTGCTTTGCTGGAGAAAAAGTAATTATAAGAGAGGCTGGCTTTTCCCTTCAAACAGATCTTATTCCCAGACTGTATATGCCACTTGCCTAGAGTTCTCCTGGGCACTGGCAGGTGATCAACACAACGTGACTCACAACAGCAGAAGACTTGGAGTCAGCAGTATCCATCAAAAAGATTGGTGGGAGAAAAAATGAAAGTAAACAGGAGCGATATGCGCAAAGAGAACCATGTGGTTCTCACTTCTCCTTTTTCACATCTACTGCTGCTCTGCTGATGACAAAACTCACAAGTTATTAAAATTTAATATTATTCAGAACCATCTTTCCCTACACAATCTAAGCACTTTTCATTTCTCACACCTGTCCTCAGAAGCACTTTCATTCCTCAAGAATAGCAGGGGAATAAAATATATATACAATGTATATTATGTTTAATATATGGCAGCTGATCTTTAAGTTGTGTACATAAATGTCACAAAAGATCAATTGCTGAGTATTTTTTGTCTCACTGAGGTACTTAGAGATTTTTATTCCATTTCCAAAAAACTATACATACGTATGAACGCAGAAGATGTGGGATTTTGCTATTTGAAAAATATACTGTGCATTAAGGATGTGAAAAATGCCCACAGAGACACGCTGTGCCATCGGAACTGCAGCAGCAGCAGCTGCTCTGCTGCCCTTTGCTCACTCCAGGGAAGAGGCTGGGAGCAGGGATGCTCATGTGGGTGTTTTGTGTCACGGGTTGGAGCTTGGCCATGCCTTTGGGTGAGAAATACCTTGCTGTGCTGCAGCCCTGAGATCATGAGTGACTCAGGCAAGCTAAAAGGGAAATGTTGTGACTGTGCACATCTAAGGTAAACAGCAGTTTTAAAAGACAGAAGCAGAGGATCTGTGTGACATTTGCCTTCCCTGAGTCTCATGCAGGTCAGTCCCTCAGCTCAACTAACCCACTGAAGCTTTTCCTCATGTGCCCCTCATTAGGACTCGTGTGTCTGTTTAACACCCCGGGTTGTACCCTGTGGAGAAAGCCCCTTGTGGATGCTAGCTTTTATAGCTCATCTGAGTCCTCCAGGAGGTACACACAGATTTAATCTTCCTCTCCACGATTTCTCTCCTAACTGAACTAAATATCATTTCCTGAGAGGTGCCAGTTCTCTCACTTAGTCCAAGTGCCAGTGCTGGACCAGTTAATTAACAGCTCTTTGCTTTGATAAGATAAAGGTCTCCCTTACACAAACACACACACGCAGAGTTTTGCGAGGCAGAGACCTGCTCAGCAGCCACTTAGGCTGATCAATTTGAGGCTGTCATTGCTCCCTGTGCCCCCTGGCTGCATGGTCCTGCTGATTTCCTTGTGAATGTGCAGTTGCTGTTCAGGAAATGGATCAGCTTGAAAAATGATCTTCTCTTTGTTTTGCTGGGCTGCTTTTGGCTGGGGTGCCCTCTTTGTGCTACTACAGCAGAAGGGATAGTGGCATCCCGCAAAGTGTCAGAGCAGGGAGCAGGACTGTGACAGCTTACCTGGCTGCGGAGTTATTTGATTTGTCATTTTTCACTGGGATGTGTATTTTACACTAATTCTTACATTTTATGTCTGTGTGGACAGGAACAAATAATTTGCATATGAGCTGCCAGATGGGATAGATGATCTAGCCTATTATTAGCTCTTAACTTCTGCCACATACAACATAACCAAGCTCTTCTTGGTGAGAGTAGATTGGGATATTTACACACACCCCCAATATTTTTCTTCGTAGACCTCTGTGGGAGTTACCAAATTTAGAGTGGCCTCTTTTCCAGGGCACAGTAGGCAATAGGATTTCAGAGATGATTGTGACAGTCTCCCGTTGCACTATGCTAGCCCAGGGCTTATTAGCAACTTGTACCTATGTGGTTGTTTTTTCTGAGGGAAACATAGTCTCTAGAAACTATAGGGAATAGAATCATGCTTCCAGATATTAAGTTTTTTTCTGTCAGGAAAATTGAAATTATATGGATTTGGTAATTTTCCATGTTGAATTTCAAATATTTTCATTTCTTGAACCAAACCAAAATATTTACTCTTGAGCTGCAGAAGATTTTTCCATGCTCTTAAAATTGCCATGTGGATACTCTATCACTTATATCTTTCTTCCAAAGTTTAGCTGCACCATGTTAATAGTACACATGATACAAAAATAAAGGATGGATTGGTAAAGGAAGCTAGTAACATGAATACTTTACCTTAAGAATCAGAGGTAAAGGGGTAATTGTAAGTCAATACCTAAAAGATTTGAAAACAAATTCATCAGATTCAACAAACCAGATTCCTTCTGTACAAGGATACTGACATGATTATTTCATTTGTAAATTTTGCAGTGGAATATTTTGCTGTGTTGCCTTAGAAACTTGCTGAGATTTTGAAATCATGGAGCAAGTGAAGCTGGGAGAGACCCTTCGAGGTCTCTGGTCAGAAACAGGGTCCAGGCTAGAACAGGTTGCTCAAGGCAACATTCAGCTGGGTTTTGAACATACATAAGGCTGGAAACTCTGCAGTTTCTCTGGGCAGCCTGTGCCAGTCAGTCAGTGTTTGACCACTCTCACAGCAAACTCTTCTTTGAATTTCCTGTCTGTAAGTCTGTGCCAATTGCCTCTTGTCCTCTTGCTAGGCACCACTGTCTCTCTCTTCTTTACCTATTCTTGTCATTAAATATTTATATACAAGTCAAGAATCAAAATACTCGCATTTCCTATGGGAAGAATATTCTAATTTTCTTTTCAATTTCTGTTAAATATTAGACTGAAGAGATGAAGATAGAAGAGACAGAGGACAATTTTCTGGGGATGAACTAGTTTGCATAAAATGGCTCCTATTCTGAATTTTCTCTTACATATGGTAAGACACATACAGGACATTCAGTAACATTTCTGTTTTTTGTACACCGAGACAGATAGATCATTGCAAAAGCCATTACTGTTTTTATTAGACCCATCTGAACAGCATTGCAAAGGACACTTGGGGCTGCCTTTTAATATATGACCCAGACAGGGCTGTAACTTCATGTGGACAAAAATGCCTCTTTTCTTAACTTTAAAGCTAAATATCACCAGCAAAGAGCTGCAGAGATCACATGCTAGTCCTTCCTTGAATTCAGATGTAAGTTGTGGAGCAGCCTCTTGTATGCTTGGCTTTGAAGTGCAGTTGTGTATGGCCTAGAGGGCAAGATTATTTAAATGTTAATAATTTTTCCTGAAAATTTAAAGCAGCTAGTTTCCAGGGTGTAATTTCCTCTTTTCTGCTTCAGTGAATTGCATCTGAGTCCTTGTTTAACAGGAGCTGTCTCCTACGAAGTAGGGGATGTGCATCTGCATAGAAGAGGGATTAATGTAATGAAGGAAGAGTTTAAGTATGGATTGGGTACAGATGGCTGTGATGGAACGGAAGCTCATGACAAATACTCTGATATTGCTTCAGTGATTTCTCTCAGTGGTTGAAGTAAGACTCCTGATCATTTTCTGGGACCAATGGGAAAAATACAGGGACACTTTGATATTGTGTTCTTTCCCCCAAAATGAAAACATTCTCTTTTACTCTCTTCCATTCAAGAAAAGCCAAGATGCACGTCTCTCTCCAAGGCTGGCTGGCTACAGGGAAAAGGAAGAATGCCCATAGAGTAGTAGCAGGTAGCAATTTGTTCTGCAGCACCCGAGTGCAATGGTACTGAGCTCTCTGTGGACTCCTGTGTGAATCCTCTGTTTTGGACAGAGAAGTATAAGGTTCCCCATAACAAAGTTCTCCTGTCTTTGGGCCCCACACTCCCTGCACTCTGACAGGAAAAGGCAGGGCAAAGGGGCAGGCACAGTGTGGGTCTATGCACAGGGAACTTGTACCTGCTTCATTTAATGTGTGCCCCACTCTGGGCACAGCAGAGATGTACTGATTGTCTTGCATTGGGTTTTATTTTACCTATTTGGAGTATGCCGAACCTACCCCTTTTATGTATTGAATTTGAAGCTGTGTCTTCCATATGAAGAATCCCTGCCTGATAAAGAATTTTCACGGTTCCATTGAGCAACACAAGGAACAAAGAGGAAATGTGAACATGACACCCATCCCATATATTTTGATTCTTGGAAAGACTGTGACAGTAAGTTTGGATTTCTGTTAACCCTATTATTGTTATTAGGTGGGTCTATAGGAGGTTACAGTCTTCAGCAATCTTCAGAGGTGTCACTTCAGTTCTTAACTGGCAAGACTTTGGCTCTCTTTCACTTCACAAGAGCAAGAGGAAAGAGGAGAAGGAATGCTGAAGAGATTCCCTCATAGAGGTGATCAGGGGACAGCTGAGATGAAAAACGTTTTTCTTTCAAACAGTACATTGCAGGTTACCATCATTTACTCCTTTAAAATGCCTCTACTTTGTGAATGTATGCCAAGAAAATTGAATGATGGACAGAACAACTCAGTGGCTCAAGTGAAGTTGGCAGCTTTCCATATGCAACGGTATTTGTAAGCATCCATAGTAATGAGAGAAATGTGAATAATGTTGCAGGATATTATGATAATGTTACAAAAAGCTCTGGGTAATTAAAGAATTACATACATGTAAATGATCTTAAAGCTGGGTTACAATTACCTAGAAGTCTATGGTGTAATGATATCATGTTGGATTGGTGCCAGTCCTAAGAGATGCTTGCCCACTAACTTCCAGTCTGGAGAATTTCTCCAGCACAGTAAAAGGGTCCTTTGTGCTTCAAAATTACCACATAGATAGATTATCACAACAAGTGATTTTCTCTTCATTTGTGATATATTCTGCCACAGAGAAACAATTAAAGCTGTGTTTCTAATAAAAAGCAGGAGTTCACTACTGTGGTTTACCAATTTTAATCACCATTTAAACCAGAAAACAGTAAAATTAGTTTTAAATAATCAATTTTAATCTTGGTTTGCATTTTTACTTGTTAGTCACCTTCCTAAAGAAATATTGAACCCTCCTGATTAGTAACCATGAGAGAGTGTTGGTTTTCACCTAAATACAGCTTGTATGCTAAATAAAGTGCTTATTTTACTGAGGTGAATATATTATATGTGTTTAGTCAGGGTGTAGCCTGATACACATTTAGTTGCATTATGATTAAAAAGTAATTTAGAAGAATGGTGATAGATACATTTACTATTTACCCTCTTATGATTATGCTTACATTTGTGTTTCTTGTCAGGATGCAATAGGATGGAATTTGCAAATCAATTAAAAGTGCAAACCTAGCATTAGAAAGTTGTTTGCTTTAGTTAAATTAAACCACCTTAAATAGTCGGTTACTTAGGGAAAACATTCATTTAATGAAATGAGTTTTAAAACTAATTGATTCATTAAACACAGGAAGTATTGTTCGCAGTTAACAAATTGTACTAATAGTTTCTGATCATCATGTCTGTCATGAGTTTAGAACCACCAGATCTCATCCTGTTACACCTCATTTATATTTATGGATTGGAAGAGGGATAATAAGCTATCCCATTTTTCAGCAGCCAAAATTTTCTCAGCTATGAATAAATTAGCCACTGAATTTAAGTAACTAAACAAATAGAAATGCAGAAAATATTATCCCTGCAGCTGCAGAAGAGTCTATAGCTTTTTAACTCACTCAAAACATTTGCAGATTCAGATCTAGGACTCCATAACTCCTGAATTACCTGGTTCAGAGATTTGCCTTTAGCAGTTCACATGTACTACAGCGATATTAATGTTTATTTAATATAAATGATTTCATGAATTAAAATAAATGCAAGTATGGATATGACTTGCTAGTATTTAAATTTTTATTTTATGTATGTTTGCTAATAAATGTTTGTGGAATTTAAATTAGGAATCTGTTTTGAACATAGGCTTCTACTCTGGAATCCTCTTTACAGAGTTATGCAAAAGAACAGAAAAAGTTACCCATCGACCAGTAGCTGTTGACACAGGATATTACAAAAAACAAAATGCATCTTGTACCTAGGCTGAAGCTGGTCCATAAACCCCACCTTAAGTGAAATAACATTAATGATCAACTCATGCTTCTAAGGCATGAGAGAATCTCCACCGGACTAATACAGAAAAAAATATTATTAAATGATACCAAATCCACTTGAGAGAGAGTGTCAGTATGGCATGGAGGTGCAGAACTAACTGCTGATTCATCCTGACAGTCAGGTCAGGCAGGCCGACTCATTAACTCAGAAGTATAAAACATTGAGCTTTTCTTTGAGGTGAGAGAAAGACAGAAGGGACAGCAGAGGTCTTGCAGGCAGAAGTCATAAGAACAGTCAGTTCAGGAGGGACTTGAGGACTAAAGCTTATGTTTATGAATACATTTCTGCCTCCAGCCTTTTCCTTTACTGGAAGTAAGAAGAAAGTCTGTATGTGAACTCTGTGGGAGGACAGGTATGTAGATGGGTCCAAGAGAGCTTGAGAGCTCAGCTGTCCCAGGCGCAAGAGCACTCAGCAGCAGCTTGGCATTCCTGACGGCCTCTGCTGCTGCTGGCAACATCTTCTGGGGCTCAAGCATGCTTCTGGGTTCTCCAAAAGTACAGGAGAGCTGAAGGCTGCACACCCACAGCCCTCTAGCAATATAACTAGTGATGTTATATCCTACAGTTGCGTTTTTGGATGTCTATGGCAAAGCACTGCTTCATGGATTAGAGCCATTAATAATGTCGCTGATAATTGTCCACACAGCTCTTTCAGGCTATGCTCTGGCCGTCTCAGAGATGGTAGTTTTAAGGTATGTCAAATGAATGTGTGAAATGGCAACAAAATCAAAGTGTTCCTATTACCTGTCTCACCTAAAATAAAGTTATGATTTCTTTTATCAAGTACTTAGTAAGTTTTTAGAAAAAGTCCTGAAAAACAGTGTACAGCATTTCCATTTTGAACCAGACACATTCATCTCCAAAAACAGCAGTGTCTCTTTCAGCAGTTTGTTCCATGGTCTTGTGGTTTAATTCCACTTGGCAATTAAGTCCCACACAGCCATTTGCTCACTTCCCTCTGGCAGGATGGGGGAGAAAATATGAAGAGTAAAAGTGAGAAAACATGTGGGTTGAGATAAAGAGTTCAATAGGTAAAGCAAAAGTCACACAAGCATGCAAAGCAAGTAATTCATTCACTGTTTCCCATGGGCAGACAGGTGTTCAGCCATGCCCGGGAAAGCAGGAAGTATTACTTGGGAATACAAACACCATCATTCCAATTGTCCCCCCATCCTCCCTCTTCTCCCAGCTTTGTATGCAGAAGGTGATGCCGTGTTTGGGTACGCCCCCGAAGTCCCGTCCCTTCCCGGGCCGACCCAGATACTGACAGCCTCGGGGGGCAGGAGTCCAGGGTGTGAACACACCTCTGGGGTTGGTCCCACGGGTGACAATCACCTCTGCCCTGCCCCTTCTTCTGGCACTTTCCCTGCCCGTCAGGGCCGGGGGGTGGTACTGGGCGTGGCGACCCTCCCCTCTCCTCCCCCAGTTCCAGAAAGTTCTATGTTCTCTAAGTTATAATTGGTTCCACCTGTGTCTGTAGTCTTTGGTTCCACCCTTGAGTTGTAATGATTCGTTACTTATGTTCTGTTGCCGCCCCCTTGCTGTGTTCTCATTGGTTGTCTGTTCCCCTTAAAACCGCGTGTCGCGGGTGCCTCGGGGTCTCTCTTGTGGCTTCCCTCGACCCTTCTTCCCCGCACCCTTCCCGGTCCGGACCTCCCCAATAAACCTGGTTCCACAGTGAGACGGCTCTCTCGCTCCTTTGTTCTCCGCACCGACGATACAAGCTTGCAGGCAGACAGCCCCTGAGGACAAGCCTCCCCGCTGAGCTAGCCCGGGGAGAGACACCTCCCGGAGAGAAGAGCTCCGGAGTGCCAGCCCGGTTGCCCCGGAGACCTCCTCAGCCACCGGCACACACCATCCCGGGAGGGAAAGATACTTTTAATTTTATTTAAAAACTATAATGCCGTATGTTGCAGAGTATCCCTTTGGTCACTCAGGGTCAGCTGCCCTGGCTGTGTCCCTGCAGAACTCCCTGTGCATCCTCAGTCGACTTGCTGAGGCAGAAAAGACCTTGACTCAGTGTAAGTCCTGCTTAGCAAAAACTAAAGCGTGCCTGTGTTATCAGCACTGTTTCCAGCACAAATTCTAAACACAGTCCCGAACCAGCTACTGTGAAGAAAATCAACTCTTCCGCAGCCCAAACCAGCACACACAGATAAGGGGCTGCTACAGCGGGGGCCTCTCCTTCAGGCTGGGAAAATATAAGTCTATTTGAAGTAAGTACAAAGGTACTTGATGCAGACTCTGTGGTGCTTTTCTTTATTCTACTTTTACAAGTCGTCCGCTTTTTTGAGGAATTTTTAATTCTTTGTTGCTTACCGTGCACAAAAATGGGATAGCAGATATTTTGAGTTGTGTGTTGGAAGGCAAGAGCATTTCATACCACAGAAGGGCTGTTTTCTAATGTGAACCCATGTATCTCCACAGGTACCAAAAGAATGAGATGAAACTATTGACTATCTTGTTTCCAGGCTTCAGTTCTGATCTCAGTCCTACAGCTCTGGAGCTGTCCGGGAGGATTAACAAAGGCCAAGATATTGACGGACTGCATCTGACACACTGCAAAGGAGATTACTGGCAGTACTTTCTCATGATAGTGATCCTATGAGATATTGAAGGGTCCACAGAAGAAACAGGAAGCCTTACTTCAAAGGAAGAGAAATATCCTTTTAATTCACTGGATCAAAAAAATCTCATAACCACTCAGTGTACCAAGGTATTGCAACGTTAGAATGCTGAGGGACAGAAGCGAAAGTTGAATAGCAAAACCATTTTAGCACTGTATTCTGTAAGTGATCTTGGGGTAAGAAAAGGAAGGAAAAAGGAAAAAAAAAAAAAGGAGAAAAGCATGACTAATGGGGGGAGGAAAAAAAGACAAAGAATCAAAAATGAAATTAGGGGCCTGGGCTTGAAGGAGAAACTAGGCTCTTTAGGTAAGCCTAGTCCAACAAAACTTAAGCTTGCCTTCTTGTGATGACATATGGTTTAGGGAGTCTAGGGAGCATACAAGCTAGTACACTTTACTGGGCAAGACCTGTATTTTTATGCGATTTAGAAAACTACATAATATTTATTCAAAGTGACACACAGCTATGTATTGCATACAATATTATTTATTCTATTTTGCATGGAAAATTATTGCTTCGCAATTCTGAAATGTCTGTTAAATTAACAAAATGATTTTTTAAAGTGTCTGCATCTTTTTCAATATTTTTCTGAGCCAGAGGAATTATTTTTAAGTATTGTTCTCCTTTTACCTCACTTCTTTTGTTATTAATGAGCTACAAAAGTCAGATTCAGTCTAACCCAGAGACCATTACATATTCATGAAGTAAAATAGATGCATAACAGCAAATGATGATTTATGACAAAATATTAAAATAAGGGAGTTTTTGGCATAGGCCACATATAATGAGCACTAGTGTCGCAAAATATTCCCAAACCCAGTCATGCATATTCTGCTTTACATTAAATATTTGTGTCTCAGAGGGCTAGAAAGGACTTAATAGACCTTTTCAACAGGACATTGAATAGATAAAACACTTGTTAGATCAAATATACATACCAAATTGTGGATGAATAAATGATGCTGAATGTACCACTCCCTATGTGGACAGAAAATCAAATGAGAAGTTTTTGAGGGGTAGAGCCTTCTCAGGAGAAGCTTGGTGGACCTTTCCTGACTGAAAAGAATAATTCATGTGTAGACACTGCCAAAACTGTAGGCAAAGTCCAGGGTAAGTTAGTAAAATAAGGTAATGACAGCCAAAAGAAAATGTGAAAGTATAAATTTGAAAAGGTGCTGTACCCCCATGCTCATCTCTTGGGATAACAGCTGGTCTCCTCAGCAGTTTTTCTGATACCTGTATTGGCAAAGTCACTCTTTTTCTCCCCTACACATGCTTCAAGGAGAAATGAAGAAAAAAGGTGGTTGTCTGTTGGCTTCTGGAACCACTTCCCTGAATGACATCTTTTGTCTCATGGGAGTTGTGCCAGCGCAGCAGAACTGGCTCCACCTGGAAGCAAATGCTTGTTGGCCAAGGGTGTTGGGTTTTGTCATCCCAGCAGGCTGGACAAAAATAAGATATTCATCCCACATGTCTTATTCAAGCTTGAAGGCAGCTGGTGTCCTAAAATATAAACCTTAGTTATTCCCATGAACTCTTCCAAGAACAAAACCTGCTATTCCTGAATTGGAACCAACATCAGAAGCTCTAGTGATCTACACTTCTGTCAAGCCTTTTATCCAGAAATACTGTTCATAGTCTGTTGCATTAGCTGATTTGTCTCAGGCCAAACACGGAATTTTTAGAACATGGCTTTTATTGGCTATCAGATGGATTTTGGCTGATATTGACACCATGAGATGGGCCTTTCACTGTTCTTTCAGAACACTACAGAAGAATGTGACCTAACATATAGATCATTTATCCACAACTTATGCACAGGTCTGGCTGAGTTCCAGTAAAGCCAACTGCTTTAAGACCAGCAGTGTCCATTGTTTCTGCCAAGGGGAAACACGTACAGGATGTATGTGAAACTGCAAGGTGAGTAAGCACGGGGATTATAAATTTAACTGCGCTGAACTGAACCAAACTAAACAAACAGGGCTATCTCTGTCTTCTTTTGGACAATACCACCTTCTCAGGTTTAGGAATGGCATGCAGTAGGCCAGGATTCCCATAAACTATGAAACCAGGGGGATAACAGACTGAATAAAATGGACTGTAGAATGCTCACAGAGAGCTCAGAATCAGTTTTGAAGTATCTTATAGCCGACCTCAAAAAAAATTGTGTTGGGGTGGAGTGAGACTGGGCTTGGAAACTGGGAACCACTGAGGCTGAGATTCCAAGGAGAGAAGGAGGAGGAGAGACAGAGGAGGAGGAGGACAAGGGATAGAGGAGGGGTAGGAGGAAGAGGATGGATAGAGGAGGAAGAAAAAGTGGCTTAATCTTGGTCTTATGAGGATTTTATGTTTGTGGTGTCTTCTAAAGATAGACTTAAGCAGGAGGAACCCCCAAGCCAAAATACTTACACCTTGCTTTCCCCCCAAAACAGTATTTCTCATTCCCAGACCTTGGGCAGCTGAAGAAGGAGGCTGTGAGGAAGACGAAGATGCTCCAGAACACCCAGGCAGGTGAGGAGAAAGTCACTCCAGCTTTCCCTCTCTCTTCTGTTCCATCTTTCAGCCGAGCATCACCCCTGCCTGCTGGTCATCATCTGTGTTGGCTTTCCAACATTCCATAAAAGAAAGGAAAAATACCTTCTTTAATGTGACTTTAAGTCTTCAATTGCATGAGATGACACAATTGTTTGGGCTCCTCAGTTCAAGGGAGACTTGTACAAGACAAGTTTCTGGAGTGGGTCCATTGGAGGGCTACAAAGTTGATCAAGGGACAGGAGCATTCTGTTTACAAGGAAAGGCTAAGGGAGCTGGGCCTGCTCAGCCTGGAGAAGAGATGACTGGGAGGGGACCTCATTGATGTCTCTAGGTACCTGAAGGTGTGATGCCAAGGGGATGGAGCCAGGCCCTTCTTGCTGGTGCCAAGCAACAGGATGAGAGGCAACAGGCAGAAAGTGAAGCAGAGAAGTTCCACCTATGTGGAAGAACTTCCTTACTGTGCAGGTGACCAAACACTGGAATAGATTGTCCAGAAATGGTGTGGAGTCTCCCTCACTGGAGATAATCAAGATATCCTGTGCCATGTGCTCTAGGATGATTGTGCTTGAGCAGGGAAGTTGGACCAGGTTAAAAACTGTGGTCCTTTCCAACCTGAACCATTCTGTGACTGCCAAGGAAGCAGACAACCTTCTGCTAGGAAAATTAAGTTAAAGGGGATGTTTATTTTGTCTGTGTAATATTCCCCAAAGGCACTGTTTTAAAAATGGTAGAAAAATTCAGATCTGCGTATTCTCTGAATACTTTTTGCACTCAGATTTTTCCTCCTCAGGTGCATGGTAGATGAAAAGGGTATGATGCTCCTCAAAACAGTGCTCAGATGCAAAATATCAGTCATGCCAATCATGATAATGGCTGGGGCAAATAGACAAGTTAGATCAACATCTACTTGGTCTGCATTGTGGGACGGGGTTAAGGAGTAAATCAGCACAGGTGAGTAACGTAGACACAGGCTTAAAACAGTGAAAATGCCACTGTCACCCTTTTCCCTATCAAGATTTGACACTTTATGTGATTCTTAATGTCCACTAAATTGCACATCCCCATCTGTCACAGCAGGGTGTCCTCTGCAGACAGCAGTGGCTGCCTATCACTGCTTTGGAAAGAGTCGGGCTAAGAGAAAAGTAGAGGCTCATCACTCTGCAAAGGAGATGGATGCTCTCCAAGAGACCAGCTTATGTAAAGGGCATTCCTTACAGGCATCTTTGCTGTCACCACTAATATCGCTGGACTGGACTGACAACAGCTCAAAGCAAGTGCAGATGGAAGACAAACAATATGTCTGCCACAAACACATTAGTTAATAAAGCTTTTGTTACACCTTGATTCATTGTCTAGTTGGGAGTCAAGACAAGTTATTAAACATTTCAGAGAGAGAAAGGATTGCTATGACAACAAAGTATGAATAATTCATCTGAAGGGGAGAGGGGACATGCAATAATAGAGCAATTGCTAAAACTCTTCTTAAAGGATTTGTGTGCATCAAAGGCAATAATAAAAAAAGTTTCAATCTATGCTGTCTTGCTAACTGCAGCTTAAAAAACATCTGTCATCTTTGGTGGCTTGAATAATACAAGCTAGAGTACAAAATCTGCAGCTTCTTACTTCTTAAAAATAAAGAGCAAGTGCACAAAAAACTCATTAGGTAGCCTCACTGAACACTGAGGTTTTGGGTGTCTGGACTTGGTTAAAAGTTTGGATTTTGTTTTTATCATAAATGTTGAGCCATAGCAGTCAGTGCCATGACCCAAAATATAGTAAAATACTATAAAGCAATGTTCTTTAGATTAAGTTCCATTTCCATGGGAATTTTCTAGTCTCTTCCTGAAGAATTTAAAGGAATTGGGGGAAAAGTAATTATAATACAAGAATGAAAGTGGTCTTATCTTCACTGTTTTATTTTAAGTATCGTTTCAATCTCTTACCAAGAAGGCTTTTGTCTTGCATTTTGTTTGATTCTCTTCAATATGCAGCAAGGCATTTTTAACAAAGCATGGGAATTCTTACTAAATTTTTTAAGCTGTTTTATCTTTTCTTTCAAATAAAGATAGCAGTCCATAAAGTCCGTAAAAATCTACCTTAAATTCATCTACAAAAACAAACAGTGTAGACACCTGCAATGACAGTTTTTCTGGCATGTTTTCTCCCTCTAGAGCTGAAGGAGAAGCTGTTTTGGAGACTGATCATGACACAGTTCAGGTTTTTGTCTCTCTTCCGGTATCATTGAAAAGCATGTAGCCTGTTTTTACCATGTACTCACACACAAGGCATCCTGAATGAGATCAAGATAGAGGAAAATCTATTCTGACTCTAAAAGGAAGGGAAGGTCATTTGTTGTTTTAAAGACAGTTGTATATGAACATGATTGACAAAGAAAAAAAAAAGGGTAAAAAAAAGCCCTAGGATTTTTTTTTTAACAAGTAAAATAAAATTTACCTAGCTCTGAAATTTTAAACTGTAAGCCTCCTCCATGTCTCTGATTAAATAAATAAACACATTAAAACAGAGCAATATAGAGTCTTTACAGTTATATTTGCATAACTTAAAGTGAATTTGAATGATAATATAAATGTGTGATTAGTTTAATAAAGTTTGATACCTGGTACAGTTTTCATAAAATTAATTTAGGTGGCTTTCTTCCTGCAGTATAAGAACCAGTTCCTGTGGCTGCAATGCTGTATTATTATACTCAACAAAAATGTCCTTAGGATTTTTAGCATTTGAAATAAGCATACAATACTAGCATCTAAACTGATGAGAAAGAAGGTTATAATTCCTTTATATGCTAAATGGTACGGGACCTGAAATAGATCTACACAATGTGCCTGAAAAATCAACTTTGTAGAAAGTCTAACAGCTCATATTCATGATTACTGATAGATCACTGAGATTTTGAATTTTTTTCCCAGCATGAACTTGCAAAGAAACTAATGTGATTCACTCCAGAGATGGTCTCTAATTCAAAATAATTAATCTTTAAAAGTCAGGTGTGGACATACTGTAGCAGCAAATTCCAGAAGTAAGTTGTGCTTTGCCTACCTCAGTGTGGTTTTTATATGCTATAGATTTACATTTTCCCTTCAGTCTTTTTCCCCTTATATTTTGAAACAAGTTTAAAAAAACTCCTTCTCCTTTACCTTTTCCACATATTAATTGTTTTTTTCCTTCTCTTTTCTTCTTCTTTGCACAGCTGATTTCACATGCTCTCTAATGGTGAATTAATCAGGTGAAGTAAGATATCACTGAAAAAAAAACAAGAGAAGAACTGGTAATTGGTCTTTTCAATTTGCAAGGCAAAGCTGGCTAAGATCAGGAGACACCGATGTGTGCTGCCTGCCCATGCCTGCAGACACAGCAGGGATGTGAAGCAAAGTACAACACATTGCCATGAGGAAGGATAACAGGGTTACCTGGCCAGAGAATTTAGCTCCAGTTGGCTGTGGAGTTCGTAAGACTTAGTGTGCGATCTGGGAGACTCTGGACTCGTTCACGTAGCAAGATCAGTGTCTTAGATGCAATTTCTTCACTCTCTTGTGGGGCTCAGGAAAAAGGTAAGGTTGTTACAGAAAGTAAGTGTTATTTTTGCAGCAGTTAATGCAAGACTAAAGCCCCACCTGTGCATGGACTGAGTTACTGCATGGGTCATTCCCACCAGGATGGAACTGTAAATTACAATTACACCTTCAGTGTTTCTACAGCTGAACTTGGCTATGCAGATTCTACAGATTTCACAGATAACTGTAGAAATGTGAAATGGTGTCTCCTCTTCACCTGAGTTCTCTCAGTAATGGCTGTACTGCCTGGCCCAGACACAATCACCTTCCAGAATCCAGTATTTCTGAATCTCCAAAATGCAAATTATCTCTGTGGTTTCCTCTGTAAAATATGTCTCTAATTTCTAGTTTGTATTGAGAACAGAAAGCAAGTGTTCAAATATCAAGGAAAAAGCTCACTCTAGTGCTGTTCCTAAGATAAAGGAAGGTACAAATCTCACTGATTTTAAGAAGTCATGAAGGAAAACAACCTGCAAAATGACCAGAAAGAGGGAAATGTGAAATTGTATAAGCCATGCTGACCTAATGATATTGCCAGTTCAGTAAAAATATTTGCTGTCAAAATATTTAGATAGTCCAGAACAATACTTGAACATAATCTGTGAATATGCAGCCAATATCAAATGTGGTTTATTCATTGTTTCTCTGGAAGTGCTGTTGATATGCAGGGTTATTATGCTTTATGGGAAGAAATTTTAAAAAAAATGTGTCAATTCCCATTTTGTTGTGCTCATTCTAAATGATGTCAGTCAACATTGTTAGTATTGCCGCATAACACTGTAGAAGTCTCCTAAAATGCCCCCTGAAACTTGTTTTCTGAGAAGCCCAATAATGAAAGAAGTGTTCTTCTGTCTCTTTTTCTTCATAAACCCTTAAATACAGAAGAATCTTCCTGCTTGTTGTGAAGTTGCTGCATTGTTTTAATTGCAAAAAATGCAGCAGTTGCTCATAACACATATTTCAGTTCATGTTGTTTCTCTCTCTTCTTGGAGAGTTTGGCCAAGTATGTAAAAAAATAGATACCCAAAGTTAGGCTTAAGTTTGCACAGATCATCTAACAGCTTCTGTTAACGTCAATTAGAATAAGAACATTCATCACGTAATTCATCACTTAGTAGTTTAGGTAAATTTTTCATAGGAATACGTCTAGACATGTATTTGTTTGTTTGCTTGTATTTATTTCTTGTTGGCAGTTCAGGCAACTGCAGACCTTAGCTCTCTGAGTGGGAAATGGTGTAGGAGCAACTCGGGGCAAACCTACAGATATTGTTAGTAAGTTTGTCTGCCATAAATTATGAGAAGCAGAAGTGGGAGAAAAGCAAGGTGTTTTTCAAAATTGTGCACTGACCAGAAAGAACCATAAGTAAATACACCTCCCAAACATTGATTAGTGAGTACTCAGTGAAGGTTAGGATCAGTTTTTCTGAGAATATTTATTCACGTTTGAGTATGAATTCAAATTTAATGGTTTTGTTTGCAAGCCATATGTGTCTGCCTTTCACAATTATTGGAGTGTTTGGGGTCTTCTCTTATTGTGTTAAACAAACAGCAGCCTGAAATGCACAAACATTTACCAGGAGAATACTTCACATAATGTAAAATTTCCTATTTAGATTTTGCACTGGGATGAAGAATTACGCAAATCATCCAGAAAGAAAGAGGTTGAATTGTGTAACAAAGCATCAAAATATGAACTGTGAATGGGGACTCAGCGGAACAAACTCTTTGCAAATAATCTGTAGACCTGGAACAAATTTGCTGATGACATTCCCACATAATCTCTAACTATTAAGCCTGAGATTTTTATAATCTGGATGAGGATAGTTTCCCAGAGAAGAGAATGAATGTACCTGCTTGGAAATTCTTCCCATGCTTTATCTATTTATTTGCTCATGTTTGAAAACCTACAGGTGCCATCCTACTAAAGTGTCCTATCCCAACAAGTTGCCCAGAGCAGTCATCTCCTTCCTTGAAAACATTTGATACCCAGCTGGACATGGTCATGGGTGACCTGCTCTAGTGGACCTGCCTTGAGCAAGAATGTCTGACTGGATGACCTTCAATGTGAGCACTGTTATCTGTTCATTGATTCCTTCATTTATTCGTATGTTTAACTTCATCCTGTCAAATGCTTTGCTGATGACTGTTCATCTCAAATCAAGTCTAGGGGCACCACTGCATTCTAACACCAGAGAATTTTTGCTATAAATGGAAACCACTGGAGACTGATCCATCTTGCCCATGATTTTGGATAGTCCCACCTGTGAGTCTCTCATGTTCTGTGCTGTCATTTTGAAGTGATGGTGCTTCGCTCTCACACTGCACAGGTATAACACTAGTGACCCAGCGCAGATGGTAGTAACAATTTCAAATGATGGATACTATTAATTGTAAGATGCTTTGCTTTTATTATGGTGGACAACCGCTAGTTTTGTACCTCACATTCTCCTGCTGGAAGAGGAGGACAGTAAGAGATTTAGCATACTCTCTTTAGTGAAAATCCAACTAGTGCCCAAATAAAACTGAGTCTCCCTACAGCTCACAGCCACTTGAAATGCATTTTACTTCAGGATATGCACATCAACCTAACCTTTCCTGTATTTTGTATAGGTGTGATCTGAGTTCTAACTATTTGAATTATTGTTTTTCCAGAAATACCCTAGATCATTTTGCCATTTGCTCACTTAAAAAAAACCCCAAAAAACTATAACCAGAAAGTGGAAATCAGACTAAATGGTGGATTATTTTTTTCAAAGAACAGATTCATCATGGCCACTCTTAGAATCATAGACCTGTTGAGAATGGAAGACTTTTAAGATCACGTTAATTTTTAAATTGTGTTGCCATGTTATGCATAAAAAAGCATGCTGCGAGAAAATAAAGGAATATAGAAGAGCTACTTGAGTTTGTTGATCCTTTTAAAAAAAGATAACATATTTAAAGAGGGGAAAGACAAAGAATTACCTTTTTAATATCCTGCTTGAATTATGGTACATGTATCTATCAACAGAAAGAGGCAACTTAAATCTCAGGAAGCAGAAGCAAAGACATATATCCTACTTTATTTTAATTTAGTGTATAAACATCTATGGAGAGGGGAAGTACTTTAGAGGTAATTTAGAGGTATTGGTAATATAGTCAATGGTTAGCATTATAGGAAATTATTAGAACGTTAACCAATAAGAAGGCAATAGGGAAAAGCAAAACTATTTTGTTATATCAAACCATCAAACCATGGTAGCTGTGCTCATGATCTAGTTGCTGTTCAGGATCTATTTTCAAAGATAAGATTGTTTATGAGTGACATAATTAGGTGCTGTGCCATGTCATGCTTTAATCATAGGATCACAGAACTGTTTCTGTTGAAAGGGACCTTAAGGATCATCTAGTTCCAATTCCTCTGTCATGGGCAGGGACAACTTCCACTAGACCAGGCTGCTCAAAACCCAGACCAAAATAGTCTTGAAATCTACTGATTTATACAGGTCTGGAAAAGGACTTGATGAAATGAGAATGTAGGAGAAGAATGTAAGCAATGATCTAAATGGTTATATCAGTTGTCTTCCTTCCTGACCAGAAGATTCATGGCATCATTTTTTATACTAGGACTCAGATTCACTATCAGGTGGTAGTACCAAAAACCACAGGTAATGAGTGCTGCTCAGGTAAAGATTGCATCTTCTCAATGTCTAGTAAAATTGATTCGTTTCTGAGTATCTTTTGTACACAACTCACTGGATGTTAAAAACCCTGTGAAAAGAAGACTATTGGAAAATTATCATTATGGCAAATACTGCTTCTAACAATAACCCATGTTCTGAGGTCCAGGAGTCTCATACAGCCATTGCTACCAGACTTCAGCTGGAGACTGAATTTCTAAATCATCTGCTGCCATGGATTCTGCATCATCCCCATTCAATTTCTGGAAAAAAACCTTTAAGATACCTTGAGCAGGAAATGCGATCTAAAACTAAACCCTTCTTTGCTCTCCTAATATATCATGAGATTTGCAAGGTGAAAGGAGGTATAAAATTTAGCTCTCTCCCCAGTGTAGACAGGTTGGTGGAAATTCAAGATAATTAATGTAGTCAGGCTATGCTGAGACTCCTCTATATCTCCTCAGTGCAGTTAGGACATGTATATCAGAAAGGTCTTTTGAGATAAAAGAAGCTTGTAAGGTGAGAGGTTTGATCTCGGGGTTTAATGACTTGGACATTGTTCATGATAATAACTATAAGCACTCTAAAGAGGGGACAACATTTCTGTAGTTATTTAAAGGATTGCTTCCTTCTGCCATTTTTTTAAATTGCAACCTACAAAACCACAAAAGCATTTTGGACATATAATAATGGACAGCTGTCTGAACAAGCAGCTTAGAAGATGAGACTATCTCCTTAAAAGCCAGTATCAGAGAAAAAAAAGCAATAGAGAGTTTGCTGTACCGGGGTACCAGAAACCAAAGTACCCTGACACAGCCCTAGTCTGCATCATCTACCTCTTTTAAGGGCCTATCCAGCCTCTTTGGGAAGCTACAAGAAAGAGTTGGTTCGTGCTTCTAAATGAGATGCCAGCAAAACTTTGTACCATCTGCTAAGGCTTGCCTGTATTTCTTACCTGTAAAGTGTCACTAATAGAATTCCAGACTCCTGAAATGGAATGACCTAAGGTCAAAATAGTCTTCTTCATTGTACATAGCCGTTTATAATTCTATCCAGTTTTGTATGTGTATATACGGTAGTGGTCATTTAGAATGCGGCATCCTTGCCACACAGTGATGTTAGAAGTAACACAATTCTGTGCACTATACACAGAAGGCTGTTGCAGTCAGTATCCAACTACTTTTTAAAATGGTAGCTACAGTATGGTGTGTATGCATGTGTGTGTCGACATGCAACCAAAGGAATGTTCATGTGCTTCCCCTAAAAGAATCAAACAGGAAAAATACAGGTGCAAGAAGCTCCTGCTTCTACTCAGACTTCCAGTGATCCGTGCTATGTTTATGGTACCCAAATTGCCCCTCTGAGAGAAGAGGGAGATGGAAATTATCAAAAAACTCCCAACAGAAATATTTGAAAGTTTCGAAATATATGTCAGACTTTTACTGTCTGAAAGTTTCATTTGCTCACTGTCTACAAAAGGAGATCACAAGCAGCAATTATAAAGTGTCTTCCTAGCCACCGATTGCAGTTATAGTATTGGAAACAATTTGCATGGCTGTAGGGAGGGAACACCTTGCAATTCAAAATGCATAATTTGTTTAGAGACGTTCATGGGTGAAAGGAGCCTTAAGCTAAGTCTTAACTAACTTGGAAGGTTGCTAGCAGGTTATGGCAGTGAAAATGTAATGAATGACAAATGCTTAGGGCCAGTCACTGGGAGAAATCTCCAGTGAGTTCATTCAAGAGCCTACTTAAAAAATGTATGACACAATATGTATATGTATATGTATATGTATATGTATGCATCCCTACAAGAACACAGACCCCCTGCCCTCAAAATAGCTCTGGGAAGGTTCAGAATTTGAGAAGGAAGTAAAAAATCTTAGAACAAAGATTGTGCTGTGGAATGTCTGTGCTATACCTTTGTGTGTGACTTTTTGTGAGAGTCATTGGAAAAAGGCAGTTTGAGATAAATGAGGAATATTTGTTCAGAGGAAATGAAGAGAGGAAAAGCAAATGCTGATGGATTTTTCTCTGCAAAAGGGAAGATTTCAAGGTGACTTAGAGAAACATTCAAAATGATAAAGGGCTTGGTTAAAGCTGAAAAAGATAAACAATATACACCAACGAGGAGTTCAAAATATGGCTTTATAATGGCCTCTAACTGGATTTTGTGTTATTTGGGCTTCAGCTGGGGAAATGCAGGGTGGCTTGACAGCTGGAGTGGCTATCTGTAATTAATTTCTAGGTTTAAAGGTGCAAGCTACCCAGAAAAACTTTTGCTATTTTTAATGAAAGCAGTTGTAACTTGGAACACAGATGAAGGAAGAAAGGAGTTTATTTATTTATTTAAATTACTACTTTGGACAGAGAAATTAAACACAGTGGGGAGAAAGATCCTGCACAGATGTGAATTGATTGTGTGTGTCTCTATACTGACAGAGAAATGGGTAAACTGGCTGGATTGAATAGAAAAAAAGTATCTCTCCATAATGTCCATGGGAAAAAGAAAAAGCTATTTTATTAGAGCATGAAATATTTTTCACTTTGGCACAATTTTGTGCTTTTGTCTTTCAGCCAAGGCAAAGCTTTCAATACTGAAAATATGGATTTATTGTTACCAGGTAATTTTCTTGAAGCAGTTTTTGCACAGAACCAAGAAAATGCAAAATCTGTTAACTTTTTCATTGAGAAACTTCAAGTCTTTGGGATACTGTTTGCTTTAATATTATTACTAGGTTTTGGTTGCTTTATGGAGCTTTAGAAGAAAGATTGGTTTTTTTTAAAGAGCTGAAAAAAGGATGCATAGAATTTTTGTGACTTGCCCAAAACACAGAAAACTATAAGCATAAAGACCACTTTCCCAAACATTCAGTTTAAAACACAAAACTCTGAGTTGGACCTAGCTTTGCAGCAAGGAAATGACACTAAAGCAGCATGGAATTTACCTCTGTATTCGTCTAAGGAAGGCTGGAAAAAAAGTGTAGAGCAGACATAAAGAAGAAACTGTGCGTGTAAATTCTCTTGGTGTATTTATACTGCAAATTAGGGAATCTTTGTGGTCTTTAACAGCATCCTTAATAAGAGCTGTAAAGGAAATTTCCCTGTCTGACTATTTAGGAGGCACATTGGCAGTCACACTCCCACCACCAGAGACTTTAACTGATGAGATTGAAGCCACTTCTCAGCATGTGGCTCCAGGAGGCCACTGGCGGGGTCTTCCAGCTGAGTCCTGGGCTCCTCCTGTGCCTCTGAGTGCCTTGCCATCTGGCTTTGCCACAGCTCCTGGGGCCCTTTGCTGTGCAAAGGGTTGGGAACTGTTCTCCTGCCCCAGGCTCCCACCACCCACACAGAGCTGGACCTGCTGCTGGCACTGCCGCTGCACACCCACACACCTGCACTCAGTGTATCTCAACACGACAGTGGCAAGGAGAAAGGGCTTTGTTACCACTCTGGCTGCTCCCTAAAACCTTTGGGAGGAGGGTTGCTGCTCATGTATGAGCGGTATGTTATGTGTATGACACCCATCCTTGGTGACAGCTGTCCTCAGCTATCCTCAAGATGTGCTACAGTCCTCCTTAATTTACTTTCCAGATTCGTGCTCAGTGAGGAGCACAACAATTGTGCCATTATTAACAAGTATTTTGACCCAAGAGAAGCAGGTTCAGAAAGATGGAACGATTGGTGCTGTGACCTCTGCACAGCCCACATTTTCTGAGCCGTAGCAAGGGGGGAGGATCATTTTGTGGCAGCTCTAGTCTGGTCCCATGGACTGAATGCTGATCAGCAGGTGGAGCACAAACGTTGAGTTCCTGGGACAGATCTGTTGATTTCGTTTCCTCTGCAGGGGATTCAGAGCCAGGGCAGCCCTGAAATGTGAAACAAAACATGCTAAGTTTTGCTAAACAAACAAAAATGCTAATGTAGGCACACCAGAAATCACTCAGAACTTCTGATGCATCTCTAGAGTGTGTGCTTCCTGAATCCTTTTTCTTAGACATGGCAAGTCATTATTCAGGATTTATAGTATTTTATACAGTGGGAAACAATTCATCCATAATGACTACAAATCTGTGAGAATAGGATTTTCAGTACTAGTGAGGCTGCACCTCGAGAACTGTGTCCAGTTTTGAGACCCTCACTACATGAAGGACATTTTTCTTCTGCAATGCATCCAGAGAAGGGCAACAAAGGTACTAGGGTTCAGTATGAAGAAAAGAGAGCTCAGGGGAGGCCTGATTTCCCTCTACAACTACATTAAAGAAGGTTGTGGCAAGGTGGGAGTCCTCCTCTTCTCCCAAGCAACCAGCAATAGGACAAGGGGAAATGGTCCCAGGGGAATTTCAGGCTAGATATTTGGAAAACTTTCTTCACTGAAAGGGTGGTCAGGCATTAGAACAGGCTGCCCAGGGAAATGGTGGAGCTACCATCCCTGGAAGTGTTCGAAAAATTAGTGGACATGACGCTTCACAATATGTTTTAGTGGGTCAAAAGACAAAGATTGGACTTGATGATCTTGCTGGTCTTTTCCAACTTTAATGATTCTATGGTTCTACATATCTCTGGGGCTGTTAACAGCACTTCTGCCTAATGCTGCGGAGCACGAGATCATAATTCAGCATGATTTGGGTGCCCTGGGATTTAGGAGAGAAAGAACCCGCATGTATGATTTCTTAGTGGAGTAAGACAAACTAGACTTAGACCTGTACCTTTTCTGTTTAAGTAAATAATTCTGTAGGGATTATAACTATGAAATACAGTAGGGGACAGAGCTTTGCGATGAAAATTCTCTGCTGTGCAGATTTCTGCCCATTCAAATGATTGTCAGTAAAACACAATAACTGAATAGACCATATTTATCTGGAAAGTAGACACAGCTAGGTTTTAGACTGTTTTTTTCTGTGCTATTGTAATTGTCAGGTCTCCACAGAGACCTTGTCATGTCAAGCATTGCAACAGCAGGTTGAGGATGGAGGGCTGCTAACCTCATTGAGATGCAATCTGAGAAGCAGCAAAACAAACTTCAATTCAACAATGCAGTAGAACTTATTATTCCAGGTGGAAAAGTCGGATGGAGTAAAATGGCACTATGGATTAGAAACTGTCATCCTTTAACCGAAAAGCAAAGGGGAACTGAACCAAATCTCACGTTTTTGCTATTGTGGCCATTCATGTCATTTTGCACCATAAAATGTGGTTGTTACCTGTTACTCCTCTTCCCACAGAAAAATCCTTGACTCCTCTGGAGCCTTATGGAGAGCTGGACCCAAGAGATTAGCCTGCAGGGGAAACTCCTTATTTTTAGCTCTTGGGTCTGTACAGGGGACTGGTCCCCTAAGAATTTCTGTTTCATGCCTCCTTTCTAAGAATTCCTTGCCATGGATGCTGGTAGAGCTCTTTTTCAACCCAAAATGTTCGAATTTCAAGATTTTTATATTCGTATATTTGTAGCTAAACAAATTTTGTTGTTGTCCAGACTTTCTCTCTGCAAGTCTCCTGAAAACATATGCTCTTTGCTTCAGATTTTTCCCCTTTTGAAAATTCCCCAGGCACAGATCAGGTGGACAAGCTCTCATTTTCTTCTTCACTTTGAAGACAGTCACCATCCTTGACTACCAATCTTTTGAGGTTGAGTAGCAAGGCAGAATATCTTATTTGTGTCCAATCTTTATTTTTCTCATACCAACTGCACCCTAATAATTGACGATTTTCCACAGTTTTCTGAAATGTTATGCCACATAGGAATTACACACCACGTAGGAATTACATACCTGCTGTAAAATCCCATTGGATTTGATCCCACTGAAACCTCCCTTTATCTCTTTACTCCTAACTGCGTATTCTGTGGAGTCTGGTAAACCCCTTCATAGCTGGTTGCAGGGGTTTTCCATTTGTTTTTTATTGATGTCTCATTATCAGTTTTGCTCAGGTTATGAACTAAGGCATTATTTTTCTGAATAGGCATTCAGCCTGTGTTCCCTTCTGCTTCTCACATTATCACCACCAATAAAGAATCTGCAGCTGGGGACTCAGCTGGCAACTTTGTCAGCGATGCATGGAGCGAGATAGAGTAGAGTTGCAGTAGAGCTATGGTCGGAACTGAAGCAGGAGCTTTTTTTTTTTTTTTTTNNNNTTTTTTTGCAACTGAAACAAGCAGGTTAACAGGTGACTACATAGAGGCTAAAATACTGAAATTATTTCAAGTACCTTTAGGGTGAGTTTGATTTCTAAATGGTCATCACTTCATCTTGACCCTTCTCTTGCTCTTGGGGCATATGATGTGCCCCAAGGTGTATCTCCTGCAACAACTTTTCACTTTATTCTTTTTCTCACCTTGTAGTTGCAGAAAACATAATTTCTGGCTTCTGTACTCCATGGCTAGCAGGTGTAGGGCAATGATTCCCCTCTGTACTGGGCACTGGTGAGGCCACCCCTCAAGTCCTGTCTCCAGTTCTGGGCCCCTCTCAACAAGAAAGACATTGAGGGGCTGGAGCGTGTCCAGGGAATGGCAACTGAGAAGGGTCTGGGGCACAACTCTGATGAGGAGAAGCTGAGGGAGCTGGGGTTGTGTAGCCTGGAGAAAAGGAGACTCAGGGGGGACTTTATCACTCTCTACAACTGCCTGAAAGGAGCTTGTAGCCAGGTAGGGATCAGTCTCTTCTCCCAGGTACCAAGTGACAGGATGAGAGGAAATGGCCTCAAGCTGCTCCAGAGAAGATTTAAATTGGATATAAGAAACAACTTGTTCACCAAAAGGGTTGTTAGGCATTGAAAAATGTTGAAGTGGGGAAAAGTGGTTGAGTCACCATCCCTGAAGGTATTTAAAAGATGTGTAGATGTGGCGTTTAGGGGCATAGTTTATTGGTGGACTTGTCAGTGTTGGGTTTATGGTTGGACTTGATGATCTTAAAGGTCTTTTTCAACCTAAACAATTCTGTGATTCTTTGAGTCTCATTTCTCTGTCTGCATACCAATTACTGCTCTTCTTTCAAGTTTTCCAGAGCTTCAGCAAAGCTGCCTTCTTCAGTCTGAAAGTATGAACATTCCCACTGGTCCCTGATGACTAGTTTTAAGAGAGGTTTTCCTTTACCAAAGGGGAAAAAAAGTGAGATGTTATCTAATTACTTAATTTATTATTTTAATTTCATGGGTTTTTTCCTAGGTAAACTGGAAGACGAACTCTTTTTTTTTAATGAAAAAAGGTCAATACCTTTACTATAAGAGATGATCAGTTATGCAGTTGCTGTGACTAAGATCAGCTTTAAAATAGCGCTAATATATCTAGGGGTCACGGAAGTTCATATGAATAGATGTAAAAGTTTTAGGTTTTTGCTTCTAAATTGTGATTCAGGTGGGGAGAGACTGGGAAGCTACCTGATGATTGGTGTGAAAGTATTTTTTGGCTTTTATCTTTATCTCAATAAAAAATACATCACCAAAACCAAATCCCTAAACTAACAAACCCTGCATCAAAATCAGAAGCAACTGCTCCAGAAGGATATGGTATATAGAGGAAGAAAAAGATCAAGTTAGAAAATAAGCTAACTATTTTTTAGTTATGATCAGAAGTGAAAGGTTTTGGGGTTTTCTGGTCAGACTGAATTCAACTCACACTGGAGTTAAGATCTTATGACCCATGCAATTTTTGTAAACCAAGAAATTAAGAAAAAAAATTCAGAAAGAGGAACTGTTGTGAAGGGAACCTCCTCTAGAATTCCTGTGTATTGGAATATATGGGAAAAGGGAGTCCTAACCCTTCCAGGGGGAATCTTGCCCCTCTGACTGCATTTTGTTCTTAAGAAATTAAAAAAGAGTTTTTACTTCACCATTCACCAGTGAGGGAACATCATAAAGGTAGCAGCAGCCTTGGTACTATGGATTTAATACTTTTTGGTAAGGAGTGTGTCAGAGTAAAGAGCCGCTCTTTTCTGACCTGGTCTTATCCAGAGCAACAGGTCATTCACTTGACATTTCTCAGAGAAATCATCTTTGTTCTCCCATTTCTTTCAATCTTTGAAGGGCTCTCCCGCTTTTATTTTCTTTATAGAGTTTCAGATCTTTATCTCCACATATGCAGAGAAAATCAAACCTGCTGTTCTCTGTTTGTTTTAGAACTTAACAACACTCTGATGAAAGTCTACTAAAGAAGTTGCTTGGCTTTTCTTGGTTTCACAGAGCCACTCAATGGGTGCATGCTCTGCAAGCTGTACACCCCAGGGTCACTCACTGCTAGAATGTCATGCAGGGGAAGTAAAGGGGAGCCAGCTTTGATCACTGGCATCACACACATTCAAAGGAAAATAATAGGAACTAAAGAAAAATGTGAGATAACAAATTGAGGAAGGCCAAAGGCTAATGCAAAGGTAGCACTGACTGAGGCTCTGTTCCCATTGTCAGAGGGATGGGATGTGCTTCTTCTGGAAGAGCAGTGTGGGGGCAAACACTGGAGGGACATGGGAAATGGCACAATGGGCCTCACCTCTGCCTACCTTCAAGTGAAAGAGCCATCTCTGTACTGCAGCTTTACTGAAAAAAGTATGCATGTGCTGTAAGTGTGCAAATAGTGAGATGATCCCTTTCCTTTAACCGCGGAATATTCTAGGGGGATTTGGAAAGTGTCGACTTCCACTGGGATCCGTAGGACAGAAAGAAAAATCACCATGTTTATTTCTAGGCACTCCCTCCAAGGCTTTGCAGGTGACAGACCCAGTGAAAGCATCCATCTCCGCTCTGTGCTCAGTAAGCAGAAAATGAAACAGAAGAGTCAGTGTGACAGTGAGTGATTTCAAGCCACTTATAAAGGCATGCATTCAACCCGAGGCCATCAGCTCAGGAGCCCTCACAACAATAGGGTAGGTTTTAATAACACCACAACCACCAGAATCCAAAGGGATCTTGAACAAGACAAACAACAAACACAAAACATTCTAAAATTCATGCTGCTAATCATGATACAAAAGTTCCCCAAGGCACTTTGTCAGGATCTGAAGTTACTATGGGTATTTTTGCCTGTCCCTGTCTGTCTTCAGTCCACCTCAGCTCAAGAAATTCCTCCCAAAACAAACTGCAGCAACAGATAATTGCTACTCTTCTCTTTTTGTTTTGGGACATCTGAATAAACCCCATAGCTCCTTTCACAATGCTTTGGCTCCCTCAAACTATTTGTTTAAGACTGGACAAAGATGAGTGACTTATATATAAACCTTGGGACTGATGGAATTTTTACCATTTGCTAATACACTCTCAATGTATTGCTCTATGCAACATATATAAATATGCAATTTGCCAAAAGAGGCTACTCAAAGCTGCACTAAGGTGGCTCACAAAATTTTAGCATCATGTTCTCTTTAAATTTTGATCATACACTGAAAAACAAAACAGGACATTTTTCAGTGGGGTCCTGGATGCTTAGATAGAGATATGGACTCATTCCAACATTATCAGGACTTCAGTGTTTAGGTTCTGAAACATAATACACTGGCATTAAAATACTAAACCAAATGACAGTTTTCTCCCTGCATCTTCCTTAGACCAAATAGTGTCTTTATCCAGCAATCTGTAGTCAGCCTTTTTCTTAATCTCTTCTGGAGTTTGCACTAAACACAGCCAGGTGGTTCAGCCTCTTACCTGTGATTTGGGAGATCAAAGACCAAATCTAAGTATTGTGTGATCTTGTGTCTGGGCCATAAAGTAGTTATTTTGTTATATGAAGTGGAAAAGCTGTAATGGGAAGTGTTAAGAATGTTTGAATCCACCGTGTGGGAGTCAGAGCTTTGCAAGCAAAAGCATGCAATAGGTTCAGAAAGCTGCTGTGGGCAGGCCAGCTAGAGCCTTCAGGCTGGCTTTTGTGCATTTCAGATGCAGGCTGTATATATTGGCTGGTGGGATTTCTCCTCTCTTTCTTTTACTGGGTAAAGACCAAGTTTGAATGGCAAAATCTCAGCCTAATTGGCAGAAGGAGATTCCTGTTTACCACCCTGCTCTAATTTTCAGCCTTTTTCTGAGCATGTGTGTTTGGATATGCTTCCTGCTGCAGCAGAGATCAATAGCAAATGATACCTTTGAAGAGGGAGATTTGAGGGATTCTGCAGGAAATCAAAGAAAACAGCATTATATAAGCCATTTCTTCCTTGTTGACCTCACACACTATTTGGTCTTCCCAAGCAGTGGCTAGGTGTACTTATCCCAAACCAGTAACTTATAAAACAAATTGAATAATAAAAAAATTACTTCACTGGAGTTTCATAGCCAAGGTATTCTGAAGGGTTCCTCTCTTGCCCCCCTCAAAAAAGTGTTGAAAGTGAACCAGGAATGCAATTTTCACTTTTGACAGCTCAGTCTATCAATTATGTAGACAAGGCCTTCTACAAGACTTATTTCAAGGTGCAAATGTGTACTGAGGAGAAAATTGTTCCTTCCTGCATCCATTCTTCATGAAGCAATACCAACAGGCTTTTTTTAACATGCTGATCTTCAGAAGGACCCAGCCTTGTGTCCAAGATGCTGAAACATTATCTCGACCAAGAAATCTTACTGGACTTCCCTTCACAAGCAGAGGCACAAAGGGAGAAAGCAGAGCTGAGGGGTGCTCCTGACTGTGTGCAGCTGCATGTAACATGTCTATCTACCACCTTTTTGGGGAAACTTAGGCTCATCTAAATAGTGACCCTTTTAATAAATCTTTCAGGGGTGGGTTGTCCCTTAGACCCTAGGTAAAAGTTGACTGTCTCATCAAAGCAAATTATCTCCCTCGGTGACCAGCAGAGAGAGCCAAGCACCTTTAAAAATCAATCAATCCTTTCTCCCTGGCACAAATTTCTAAAGTAGATGAGGTGGTTTTTTCTGCTTGTTGCCTCTTTATTCCCGTTGATATAGGGACAATATAGAAGGAGCATTAGGAAGGGCAAGATATTAGGAAACTCTATCAGAAAATAGTTGAGAATCCTCTCTTAACATGTAGAGTTCATTGCATTTTATTCTGAAACGGAGGGGAATTTTTTGTTCCTCTCATGTCTCTCCTACCTCAATCAACTGTTTATAACAAAGTGGGGGTTTGTTTGCTTTTTTTGTGCATTTGGGGTTTTGTTTTTCCAGGCTTTTGGGGTTTGTTAGTGGTGAGGGTTTTTTTGTTTTGTTTTTTTTTAATAGAAATGTGCTAGGAAATGCAAACTTTGGAAGAAATTTAGCTTTGAAAGAGCTGAGTTAAGCAGGGAATGAATATAATCAGAAAAGACAGGCCTTGTATGCTTTACAAATTTCTGCAGTACGAGAGGAAAAACACTGTAGATCTGCGCCTCAGTTTGCTGCGAAGTGCATACAAGTTTGTGTGTCTGTGTGTGTGTGTGTGTGCAGAGACACACAGGTTGAGGAAAGGTTTACACAGGATTGTGGGATAGGGATTTGCTTGAATAAAGCCTCCTGTATGCCATTTCATTATGTTCTAATACAGAATACACCCGCAGGGTGATTGGTGCCTTTAGCATCCCCTCGGGTCATGCAGAAAGTGTTCCGTGCCCTGCAGAGTTGCAGGGTCTTGTGTAAGTTTGCTTCAAAATTACTCCATATTTCAGGGAGCTCATATGCTAGTGAGCTCTGAGGATGACAGCTCAAATACAGATAATGTATACAATATATATAATTTTTGTTTGAAAAAGATTTTGCCAGCAAGTTAGTACTAAAGCTGTGATTTCTAGTGTGACTAGTGACCAAACCCCAAACACTGGCATTGCAATTGGGATCTTAATGCTTACCTTCGTAAAAACACCAGAAATGCACCTTCTTTGTAGTGAATTTCAGCAAGGGTGACTGTGAAAGCATGGTTTGAGGCTTTTTGTCATTTGTTTGCTCTCATTGTTATTACATTACACCAATTTAGTGTTTTATATATCTAAACCCAGTGAGTCAAATTTTCAGCCTGAAGCTACTGAGTGTACCTCCCTAGACTGCAGCAGTGTAGTGTTATTTTACAGTAAGGAGGACCTCACCTCCTATGATGATGTGAGGACAGGATCCCAAAATATTTAATAATGCTTATCAACATGCTATAATAACATATAAGCTGAAGCAAAGAAAGCAGCATGTCATATCAAAGCACAGGAGGAAATATTTGTGGAGTATTGTTTACCTAAATTAGGATTTGGGACAGGACTACAGCAATAATATAGTGTTTGCCATGTAGTTCTCTTCCCTTGGTATGATCATTAAAAATTATTAATTAACCAATAGTTCCTTTTGTAAGTAAAGATGATGGGTGTAATTTGTGGGTTTTAATTTCAAATATTGGTGTATATTAAATCAGCATCTGTGCACTATCTGTTCCTTTCAACACAATTCCAATTTCAAGTTTGAAATATAAGAGAATGCAATACAATATAATTGTGGTCATTTTATTTTCTTCAATAAAAGCAATCCTTGCCTGTAGCTGGTTTGAGAGTGTTGTGAGCAACTTGAAACTGTTACTGAATGTCTGTTAAAAGAAGTCTCAAACCTGATGAATATCTTTGGAGAGTTTTTTATAATTGACATTATATTTTGCTTTTAGATGGAAAAGCAGAGATTGTTCAGGACAGCTGGCAGTCACTGAAGTAAAATGAAAGGTATTGTTTTGCAAAAACACTCGGGTGAGTGCAAAGCAAACAATAGCCTAATTCTTTTACCTTTGTCAATTAAAAGTTAGTGTGTGCATTAAGCACTTGATCTTTATCATACTGAAATTAATGGTAAAACTCTCACTGACTTCAATAGCAATAGCAAAATGCAAGATAAAATCACTTCTAGAATGAGCTGAAAGAACTATTGCCTTCAAGTTTTTTAACATTATTTTTAATTACAAGAAAAATGTTTGGAACAAATGACTGGTAATCAGAAGCCCTCTATCTTGTTCCTGGAACAAAAAGCCAGAAAATGCTCAAATTTAAGGACATGTCTAATTGCTTTCCTGAATGAAGCTGCTTTCTGGAATTAGAATTTGTATTCTGATCACTGTCTTCTGTGTCTTTGGCGTTATCAATCAGGCCACCGTCTTGCTAAGTGATACTCTTGCCATTCGTGTCAGGGTAATGTCATCTGCGTAACTCCTTGCAGGTCCAGGATCTTGGTAAATATCTTCATCTTTAAAACAAATGATCTGATGCAGATACTATGAAGTTAAATAATGTTATATGTTCTGCTGTGTTTGGAGAGGAAGTGATATGTAAATGCAAGGTTTTGCTGTGATGGTGACATACCATTTCAGATGTGAAAGATGTCTGGCTTCCCAGGACTCCAGTTCTCTGGCTGAGATGTTACTGACTTCCAAATGATCTATTTGGTTAAGAGCTGAGCACTTTCTGTGTAAGTCCCAACTCCCTTTCTTTGCAAGGTGGAGGAGGACTGGGGAATGTTCCAGTGAAATGTTTTACCAGCAGCAATCTCTCAGAGTGCTTAGAAGTCTCTGTCTAAAGCTGAGCAGCAGTGAAACAAGGAAATTATGATGATTAATGGAGGATTATTTTTGCACATTAAGGTAACATGAAAAGCTGGAGTGATTAGTACAGTTCTTAAATTTGCCAAAGTGCCTTGTTCACATTGCTTTTTCATCCTTGGAGTCTGAAACCATATTTCAGTCAACTGTTTTCTTGCAGAGTTGGAAGTTCCTGCTCTGAAGTGTGTTGTTTCCAGTCTATTAACTGCATAAGCTACAAGCCTCATCAAAAGAGCAAAAGTCCTGTCTTATTCCACCTTCAGCCTGATCTTAGCCCTTCTGGAAATTTGCAGTCATGCCCATATTCGAGGGCATGCTGAGCTCTTGCATATTTTCCCTCTACCTTGGTTTTCTTTAACTAGGTGCTGGGCTATTCTTAAAGTTCTGTGTGCTTTCCTTCCACATAAATGCACATCTCTGCTTGTATGTCTTCTTGTTTGTCCATCCTGGTTCTCATGCAGTCCTCAAAAAAGGACCAAGGGGGAGCCTTGGATTGTGGTTGTGGTAAATTCCCACCAAAATGCCCAAGCAGTTTTCTCTGGCAGCAATTCTGACCAAAACATCTTGTAATAATGAAGCAGAGACCCAAGTCATACAGGAAAGTTACAGCACAGGTCTACATGGAGAGCCTGAGATACCCAGTCTGTTACAGTCTTGCAACCTCAGTGATGGTCACTTACCATGCCAAGGGTTTAAAACAGGGGAAAAAAAAAAAAAAAAAAAAGGCCACAAGTTATAAAAATTAGGTCTAGATTATGCAATGGTTCCTTAGTTCTAGCTTCAGCAGTGGGTCTGAGGGGCAGCCACAGCTCTGGAAAGGCCCTGATTTGGAAGGCAAGCAGATCCAGATCTGGATCTAAATTCCAGGGCCTGTATCCATTGCAATATGGCACATGCTTAATAGAGCACTGAAACAGGAACTGAGGAAGTTAATAAACTCTTTTTTATCTGGTGTTATCTCCATGTTTAATTTCTTTTCACTGTTTGCATTTACAACACATTTGAAAGTCTGGCATTTTACAGGAATATAATAAGACTGGTAATTAGAGCAAGCTGAAAGAATTCAAGCCAAAGTCAATAGTTACCTTTTTATTTTCTCTTGTAAGCAGAAGCTTGTCAAGTTAAACAGAGAAATTTTCTTCATTATAATTTATTACAACAGTTATAAAAACAAGATATCTTGAAAGATTAAACCTGCATCTTTCTTTCCAAAACTGATTTAGCAGGTTGAGGGAGATTAAACTGAAAGGGATTATATTTTTTTAATTTAATCTTTCCCCACCAAAAAGAAAACCCACTCCACAAACAAAAACACTAGTTGACACAAATGTAAAATTAGACTCTATTCACAGAAGAGAAATTGCCTGGCTGGGATTCATACAATCCTCTACGGATCTTCTATGAGAAACTGGATCTTGGGCAGGGAAAAGACAAGATGTGGGTGCCCACATCTACAGGGGGCTGGAATACAGTCAACTCTGGGGAACAGGAGAGAGGCTGTTGCACCTGACAAAGGCACTAGTCTAAGAGCTGGAGAATTTCATAGGGTGTTCAAGCATCTTGCAAAGCATTAACATCTAACAAGAAAGCTTATGGCCCAAATGCTGCACTTCTGCAAACATTAATACAGGCTGTTGTTAGCCAGGGGAAATACTTTGTGAGGCTCATTAGTTTAATTGGTCCCTGTCATCTAGTTAAAAAGGAGGAAAGAAGTGCTGCTGACAAAGGCACAGGCTCCGTGCAAGTGAAGTTTTGCTGCTGTAGCTCGGCTGTGTGCTGGCTGGCTAGCATGGGGCACACGCACCCATCCCAGCCCCCTCCTCCACTGGCACAGGGCAGAGCAGGCAGCAATTCCCTGGCACAATTATATGCCTAACCCACTGCCATTATAACCAGCTAGGATGTGTGCATGCCTCAGCCACTATGGCACAGATTTGGAGTGCCACCTGCCTGAATGCTGTGAGCCTTTTCACCGTGGGCAGCCATGGCTGCTTCTCCTCCTTCACTACTTCAGAGGGTGAGTAGCTCACAAAGAAGCTCATCTCTAAAGTCATTGTAAGCACAGCTGTGTGGGAATGAAGATTCAGCAGGGACTGTTGTTGGAGACTACTTGCACAAATATCCTGTTGTATAAGCAGGGATAAGCCAGGAGCCTCTGCTTCCTTATCTGTGGTTTGGAGATAATATTTACTTAGGGCAAAGCCTGTTTTGATGCAGATGTGTACATCAGGAGACCTTTCCGGGGAGGAAAGGCACTCCATGCAGGTGATTACAGCTGTAGCTGGCTCTCCACAACTCTGGTGGTGACAGAGTTGCTAACAGGGGCACATCGCAGCGCTGGCCTGTGCTGGTCTAGGCTGGTCCCTGCTGATCCCAGCTAACAGAAATTCAGCGGTGTTGTTAAGATTCATACAAATATATTCCTGCAGGTGTCTTGGCTTCTCATTTGCAGCCCTGGCTGCTGTGAGGTTCTACTGAAATTTTCTTCTGTTGCAGTACCTAAGTTAAGTCTGCTAAGGCAAAGTGTGTGTTTTCTAGATCATTTAAAACCTGTGGCAAAATTAACTGTATTGGTTTGGTTAATTGTCCTCATCCAAGAAACATTGGTAGCCCTGGGTAACTACAGCAATTTCGTTCGTGCTGTAAAATGTTTACTTCCCTAGAGTGAAAATGCGTAGGCTGTCATTATGTGACTCTGCAGTTCCACACTGATAAAGGCTACCTGTGCCTTTATTTTTTTTTAAGCTAGTAAGCAACTGCCACATTCACTGGAATGGTCTCAGAGACTTATTTCTATATTTTTTTTTCTTTCCATTGTTTTTGGTTTGATGTTACAGGATTGATATCAACGTTTTGTGCTTTGCGAATCTTGCTGTCTTTGACTGTGCTGGTTAGCCTCTGCTTTTTCACAGAAGAAGTCAGCCAAGCTAAGTCTTTCCTTTTGATTCATGCAGGTTGTAAGGTCAGTTCTGGTGGGTATGATTTGCTAATGAATTCATGCTCCATTTCTCAGCTGGCTGGTTCTGCAAGTAGGCCTGGACAAATACATTGACATTTGAATATAAGGTGACATTGAGACCTAGGTTAAAAATATTTGACAATAGATTTAAAAACCTGTACAATGCAAAAGAAATATTAAGTAGAATAAATAAAAACACTTGGATAATAAGAACATATATATGTGTATGTATATGTATATATATATATCTCCTTTTTACAGATTACAAAGTCCATATGATTTCATATATGTCAGCATCATTCTGAGTGATTCCTCTGTGCCCCAAAGACATAGCAAGAGTGAAGCACAAGCAAAGGAAGGGAAAGGGTGTCATGTGGCAATTATCATTTCCAATGCATTCATTCCTAATATCATGGTGAGTCCCAGTGCAGAGGAAAGAGAGATGACTTACAGGGCCACTCTTTGGTGCCATTTCCTAGGTGCACTCAGGGGGTGGGACAGAGCATGGGCAGAACTGAGTGCTTTGCTCCCTCTCAGACCAGCAGCCACCCCGACTGGGTCATCTTAGCCAGGTGAAGTCTAGTCTGGACTAACTTTCCTACTCCTGAAATAGGGTGAGGCTAGAATTTGAATTTTAGCCTGTTGTTGGTCTTTCAGCACCACAACTATGCCTGAAACTGGAAACAGGTTCTAGAGGCAGGATCTCTCTGTGCCTAGGCTGGTTTTTACACTCTTTAACTCCTCATTGGAAAATTTTTCTTTGGTACAGAAAAGGTCAGTCCAACAGATGAGACAAGGGCAGGAGCTAAGGCACCACCAGGGATTTCAACATTGGATAAATTTTCCAGTTTTGTCTTACACTTCCTTTGTGAGTGTACTCAAGCTATTTCATCTATCCATGTCTCCATCTACTCTGAGGTGAAAAACTGTGTGCAATACTGCTTCATTTTTGCTACCATTTGGTTGTAAACAGCTCAGGGAAAAAAAAAAAATTGTCTCTTTATTTCCTTTGGCAATGTGTTCCCCGTCTTTACAAATGACTTTTGGTCCTCAGTGTTTATTAGAAATGATTAATGAACTGGAGGCTTTTCAAAAAATAACAGTGTTGTGTGATCCTTGGGTTGTAAAGGCGTCTCAGAGGTAGAAGGAAAATAGGAATATCTGTGAGGGAAACTCCAAACTTCCTCTCAGCATTCTCAGTGGTTCTGACCAACAGAGATTCTCATAACTCATCTAGGATATACCAGGAGTTTTGGGCTCATCCAAAACACATCTGAATTTCAATGGTGAGAAGGCAGTGTCTCATGCATGGAACTGGGAATTGGTTTTGACTCACTTTTCGATCAGACGACATTCAAAACTACATTTGCCACTTCCAAGGAAGGTGTCCTAAATACCATGGTGGGAGTAAGAGGTACTTTTTGCTTGTCATATTGATGTTATTTTACTGCTGAAAGGATAAATCCAGAAAACTTACTAGGAGTCAAAGACAGATGGAGAGAAAGGCATGGAAAAAGAGGGATGTAATGCTAGAGGTAAGAAAATGGGAACAACAGTAAAAGGGGACAGCAGTGCTTCCTCTACAGGATGTTTCTATATTTTATGTTAAATGCGAAGTGAATAATATACACCACTGTCATCACCACCACTGTTACCTAGACATATTTTTCCTTTTACAAGTCCTTAAAAGGAAACACAGAGACATGAATGAATTCTGAGACTGAAAATGACAAGCTGTGCTTCAGGAACAGGCTCCAAACAGAATGTCCCTAATGCCCCTCTTTGCTGCTGGTGCACAGTGCCACACCAAGAGAGGAGCCCATGGTTTTAGTTTGCTGCTACTTTTTAGTCCCCCACTACAGAGTCCAGACAGATTGTGAGAATATGGCATTTGAAATGTAAATTCTGTCGTGCCTAATTTCTAACCACCAAGATCTATTACAGGCTCTTAATCCTTACCATGGAATTCAATCTTAATCCCTTTACTTTGGGATTTAAGGTAATAATCTGAGTTTTCTGGAAAATCTCTGATATAAAATTCCCTTGGTTTTGCATAGAACACACCACAGGTATAGTTTTTTAACTTCTTCAAGAACAACTGACCGAAATTAATTTTTTGGAACAACTGGTAATTCAATTTCTTTGCAATAATCTGCGTGTATACAGGCATGCAAACTCTTAATTTTAGTTTCTCTAAAATCACAGCATTCAGTATAGATACATTAAGGAATTTCAGTGGAGCATGAGATAAGCACCAGAATGTGGAATCCTTTAGAGTACCACATTTGTGCTATCACTCAGCAACTAATTCCATTTTTGATGATCTTGCCAAGATGTTCAAACTACATTAATTATGTCAAATGCTTTGATTAGTATTTAAACTGTTTTCTCTCCCTTTCAAAAAGGTTGTCGCTTTAACTGTCCAAGTGTAAAACACAGTTGCAGAAGGGTTTGTGTGTGGTAATGAGACGCACTAATCTTACCTGCTCATTCAATATAGATTCAGATTTGTGAGTCTGAGAATAGTGTAACATGTCTGAGATTAGTATAATGATGCACTCTTGCTTGAATTACGCAGAAGCACTACATTAAAAAAAAGTGTGTGGAGATTAATGTCAGAACTTCTCTTTATTTAGTGGATAATGTTTTGAGAAGAGGGGTCTTAGGTTCAAATTAGGGTAATTGCAATTACTTTAATGTAATTTGGAAAGCACAGTCTTTTAGAAATGATGGTCACCTAATGAGTAATCAAATACATCTGGCGGATGGATTGTTGACTGCAAAGCAATTAATTTGATTTCTCACTGTCATTTTTCTCTGTTTCCACATAGCAAAGTGAACACTGAAGTCCAATGACACACAATGTCAGGAAAAAAGTAGATGCTGTATTTTTTTGGTGATATTACCGTGTTCTGACTGGCTTCTTGAGGCAATCTTTACTCACAAGGTTTAGTTTTCATTTCTTCTGGCACTTAACCACAGGACCAGATCTTGTATAAATAGTATTCAAACAAGCCTCTTACCAAAATTTGAAGGTACCCGTAAGCACAGCAATTACATATGCACCAATGTATTTTCGGTTGCATGGCAAGGTTTTAGTAGCAGGGGTGCCAGGGGTGACTTCTGACAAGAGACACTTGAAGCTTCCTGTGTCTGGCAGAGTCAGTTCCAGCTGGCTTTGGGACAGACTTGCCACTGGCCAAGGCCGAGCCTGTCAGTGACGGTGGCAGTGTCTCACTGGTACAGTACTTAAGAAGGAGGTAGAAAACCTGCAAAACAGCAACTACAACCACAGAAGAGAGAAGTGAGAGTATGTGAGAACCAACAGTGCAGACACTCAGTGAAGAAGGAGGGGGAGGGTTTCCAGGTGCTGGAGCAGAGATTCCCCTGCAGCCTGTGGTGCAGACCATGGTGGGGAAGGGTGACCCTCTGCACCCATGGAGTTCCACGGGGAGTGGAGATCCACCTGCAGCCTCTGGAGAACCCCATGCTGGAGCAGATGGATGCCCAAAGGAGGCTGTGATCCTGTGAGAAGTCTGCACTGGAGCAGGCTCCTGGCAGAACCTATGGATCTATGGAGAGAGGAGCCCATGCTGGAGCAGGTTTGCTGGCAGGTCTTGTAACCCCACAGGGGACCCATGCTGGAGCAGCCAGTTACCGAAGGACTGGACCCATGGAAGAGCCTCATGCTGGAGCAGACCATAAAGAACTGTGCCAAGGACTCACTCTGGAGAAGTTCGTGGAAGATTGTCTTCTGTGAGAGGGATCCCATGCTGGAGCAGGGCAAGGGTGTGAGGAGTCCTCTCCATGAGGAGGAGCAGCAGCAAAGACAGCTTGTGATGAACTGACTGCAGCCCCCATTCCCCAATCAGGAGTAAAGTTAAGCTTGGGAAGAAGGGAGGGGTAGGGGGAAGGTGTTTTATGATTTGTTTTTATTTCTCCTTATCCTACTCTAATTTGATTAGTAACTGGTATTTTTTTCCCCAAGTCATCTATTTTGCCCATGACAGTAACTGGTGAGTGATCTCTCTCTGTCCTTATCTTGACCCATGACCCATGGTATATTTTATCTCCTCTTGCTCAGCTGAGGTGGGAAGTGATAGAGAGGTTTTGGTGGGCACGTGCTGTCCTACCAGGGTCAAGCCATCACAAGCAATTATTCTGTTTACCCAGTGGTCATGAACAAGAGCCTGGTTGAAAACCCATGCAGATTAAAACCAATTTTTTTTTATTATATAGCATATAAGTTTTTAACCAGATTCATTCACTGATCCATGTCTTTATGTGGCCAGATAAGCACTTGTGCTAGCACTTGGGAAAGTCTGGAAATGAGCATCTAAAGCAAGGGGAACTGGCACTCCCTTCTGAGGTCTTGTCACCCTTGTCGTTGCCCTCCTTGTCTGTGTGCAAAAGGACAAAGCTGAAGGTGGTCTGGCCCAGCCTAGCCCATGGCTCAATGGCGAGAAGGATAGTCTTCCTTATGCTGGACGTGTCGGCTCTCTGTTAGAACAAAAGCTTCTGGGCTTCTGGGCTTCCTAAGCACACCAGACTCAAGAGCAAGGGAGGATTAAACAAAACTGGAGAGATGACAGGCAATGGCACAGACCTGCTCAATGTGCAGCTACATCTTCCTTTACAGACAACATTATAAGCTGGGATAAATACTTGAAATAGCCACTAAATAGGAGGCTGGCAGCAATCAGTTGGCTTTGTTGAAAAAACAACAGCTCTCTGAGCTGCAAGGAGGAGGTGGGTTACTTGTTAAAGTATTGGACTTAAGGAAAATCACAGGAAAAAAAGGTGAGATGAAATTACAGAGCCATGAAAATAGCTTCTTAATCACTCATTTCCCTACTTCAGGGTACCAGCTCTAATGGAAAGCATCTATAGTCAAGAAAAACTGGACTTTGTAAAGCATATAGTTATCAAAACTCTCCCATAACAGACCCTTTCACAATTCAACAAAGCATAATCAGAGAGAAAACAGAATAATGCATCACAAATTAACTGGTTTTATGCTTCTTTTCCTGTCCCATTATTTGTCCCTCAGGACAATTCAAAGACTGATCACAGAGATTTCTGGGAGAGGTGAAAAGTGCAACACTGGCAAGCCAGACAAGTGTACAGCTATGTTTTGGATCAAGAGCAGCAGATACTGAGATGCACTGAAAACATCCAACTGCATATGGTTCTTCTCTTAAAAGAATCTTCTTGCACCTGATGTGTAGGAACCAGGAAACAACATATTTTGCAGAGCAAAAAACATTTCTTTTTCTAGTGCAGTCTCTCAAAGATGTCTTGACTAATCTCAGCTAGAATCCAGGATCCCAGGAGATCATTTACAGCTCTTTAACAAGGAAAAGGTAAGTTGTCTTTGTAGCATTTATAACACCACCTGAATGATTGCTGGTTTTTACAGTTTGTAGATGCCTATATTTCTCTCTTTTATGCTTGCTTTCCTGGAAGTACATTTAAGAAGCTTCTGTTTGACAATTGTTTTACCAATAATCATGATTTTAAAGAATAGTGCCATTTACTCCTATACCAGTTAAACACTGTGTTATTGATTTTTTTTAAGAAGTGTTTTATGCTACTTTTAATTAGCATTCAACAAACCCAACTACCAGAAACATTGTCCCTGAGCTGAAATACAAAAGATCTCCTGTAATACATGTGTAAACTGGTATTAGTGTCAGTTCCATATAAACACATGAGCAAGACAAGAAATACTGCAAGGATAAATTAATTAATGTTGGTGATCTCCTCGAATCTTGCAGTAAAAGGAAAAGCCTTTCTTTGAGTAGCCAGAATGTCCTGCCCTGGGCATGTTCAGTTTGAAATGATGGATTAAGAATCATTTACCATCTATACAAAACTGTCTGGAGGCATTCCTCTTTTTCTACTCATCTGCGTTCTGACACCACTCTAGGCCTAAGAATCATAGAAATGTTTGGTATTTATTTATGTAAGATTTTGGAGCACCATATATTTTCAATGGGTCCTGAAGTGCCTAACCTACATCACTGCAAGATTTCTTAAATCTTCGGCACCATTTTTATAGGGCAGTCCCTCACACATATTGACTGGAAAGAAGACTTGTGTAGGTGGGATGCATGCCTTTCTTTGTTGCTCTTCTGCCAGATTCCAATAGGAGTTTGCATTCCTTTTTCAATTAAGGCTTGTCTCAGCTTAGGAGCCCTCATTTCACTGCGACAACCTCACAAAATCTGGGCTGCTGTGCCCCGTCTCAGAAGAAAAAGGGTCGCAAACAGTAGTGTGGGAATATACTGGGGTCTTGGAGAAAAAAACACGGAGCACTGTTTTGGACTTAAGGAATACAAACCATCGGAGGAGCAGCACAACAGAAGAGAATGGTGAGAAGCACACCCTAGAGTAGGGTCAAGCCTGCCCCGCATCATGTGGAGCTCCTGTGTGCCCTCCTGCTGCACCACCACCACTGGGGGAGGGTGGTGAGGGCACTGGGGACACAGCCCCGCAGCTTGGGCAAGCTCTGCAGTGGGGCACACTTAAGAGTAGGGCTGCAGGAGAGCCCCAGAAGGGACAGCTTCCCCTGCCCAGTGAGCCTGCGTGCAAGGTCCCTCTGATGTCTTAGATCAGGAGGAGATCCTGGTATTAGGCGGCCCAGGGTGGGGGATTGGCACCAGGGCTAGGACACATAAGCTTTATTGGTCCCCACAAAAATTAGCTTTTCTCAGTCCTAGTAAGTGCATACCAGCTGCCTCATTAACAAATAGATAAAATGATGGGGAAAAAGTCAGAGGAAAACCTACCTGAAGCATAAAGAGTTTTGTCTTGTTTTCTTTTTAACTGTAGACCTGCTGAAATCCAGAAATGACATTAAACTTCCTTTTAGAAGAGGTAATTGAAAAGAAAAAGACGATCAAGGGATGAACAAATGAAGCCTTTTCTTACTGCTGTATGAATAAAAAATGTTATTAATAAGCCCTTTCATTTCAGGCTTCCACTCTGCAGTCACACATTTTGAATGTATAACCACACAGATGAAATTTTTTACTTCTTAAGTCCTTCACAGCACTACAGGTAATTTTGAAAATAGAGAAAGGAAGCAAAGAAGGCATGGACACACAGCAACAGAGGACAGGGAGGATATAATCAAAAACCCTTTAAAAATGACTCTTTTGTTTCTCAGTTTTCAGTATTAATATTGCATAACCAAATCTTTTTCTAAGAATAGCTGGTCTCATTTCGCTGGTTTTTTGAGGTTTTTTCTTTTCTTTTTAAATTTCAGTATACAGTTGTGGGTAATTAAAAGGAAAATCTAAATTTCATATTTAACTATGATGAGTGTAATATGAAGCTCAGAAAGCTAATGGACATACAAGGAAAGAAACAGTCAGTGTGAGCAGCACCCATGTGTTTTGATTCACATCCAGCTGGTAAGACCTGGAAAAGCTAGAAATAGCAGCAGACTGGTAAAATAAGGGTGAGAAGCAAAAAATGAACCAATGTCATGCCAAATACAGTCTCACCCTACAGAAACTTTCTCTCTTTACATTCCTGTGAGGAAGACATTATTTTCATGTACTAATTTTTAGGTTTATATCTAAGGCTGAGTTTTTGTAAGATTAGTCTATGTCTTTAAGGACATGCTGACTACTCATTTCAGATAGTCACAGTGGAAAGAGAACATAGCAAGTGTTCAGGGGTGGCAAATGTTGGTTTCTATAGCAGTCTTTAGAATATTGAACAAAACTGATTTTGTCTCTTTGGTACCCTTGGCACGGTTAAAAGGAGGTGTTTGAGTGTGCTTGTCATTGACTAATGCTGGAATTAAGACAGGTTTAAGAGGGTTTCTTCAGACCCGTGATGGTCATAGGAAAGAAAAGCAAGCTCTATAAATCTCATTTGCTATACACTACAGCAAGTTTATCCCTATTGGTAATTGTATTAACCTACAAAAGGATTCAAGGATTATTTAGAAATAAAGACCAGGAGATGAACTGAATATTCTCAAGGGAAACACTGGTATGTATTATCCTTGAACTGTTTAATTATTGGAATCCTTACTATTTTAGAGCGGTGTGCTCACCTGAATGTAACCCTAACTGCCTCTTTTATTCTTAGCTCCATGGTTTTGTACAGATTACTAATCATATTTCAAACCAGAACCACCTGCCGAAGACCTCCAGAAACAAAAGTGGAAGAATTCTTAATGTCCTAATTTGAGAGGAGGTTATAGCACAATATTAATAAGATCAAACCGCCTCATGCTTGAAATCAAGAACAAACCACTCTTCTTTGACAAAAAGTCAGGTAGGATTCTTTTCCTCAGCTTGTACTCAGATTTTCCCTTAGGTTAAGCTTTAGTCAAAAGAGAAGTGGTGCCTGATTAAAAGGTGGGATGAATGAACTCAAGTGCTTTCTGAAGGGAAAAAGAGACCTCGGAGCTCTCATTTTGATGAATGACTGTAATACTATAAAATGATGGGCTTGTCCTCAGCACGGATCTATCCCAGTCCAGAGCACTACCTGGCACCTGTGGAAGGCTACAATATACATTGGCTGGGTACAATGGGAAGGTGCCACGGGTTGACTTGCTCTGGAAAGATCCACTTTCCATCCCTGTCACTTCCCCTGGGCTTTCAAAAGCTTTCCTCCCAGTCTGCAGCTGCCTTTTTGTGCCACTGTATCTCTAAGTAGCATCCTTAGAAAGTGATCATGCTCCCTTTTAAAAAAGATATGTTAAACATAAAAGTAAGAAATTCTGAAATACATATTGATAGGCTAAAAAAAAAAAAAAAGAAGTCAGAAAAGTACTTTGCAGGCAGTCGTAAAAAAAGGCAAGTAGAATAAAGCTTTAGATCTGTTTCTTTCATCCAAGCTCCCATAAAAATGCCTGAGAAACCTTGCTCATTCATGTCAATGCAAATATGTGACTGTTGTGGTTGAATATCTAACAACCTGAATTTTTTTTCCTACCAACAAGAATCTAATGTATTTTACTACTTCTGAGAAGTACTATTGGTATTATACAGATACAAAATAACAGGAAACCTAAATTTTGATACTAATTCTGAATTAAAACAAGTAATATTCCTGTGTCCTCCCTGTATTTAAGCCTAGATATACATTTTGAATTCTGGATATTTGGGGCCCTGATCCAACACTCATTCAGTGTCAATATTGTGCTTGATTACAGGGGACACTCTTGCAGCGCAGCAAGTGATGAATCTTGATGTTCTCAGCTGTTGAACAGATCTGAGCATTGGACCAGCTTGCAGAGGTCTCAGTAACCCCTGCCTTTCCAGCAGCAGCTGTGAGCCTGCCCACTGCTCAATGTGTAATGGATTTCTCATTCAGCCTGGGCTGAAAGAAGTCAAACAGAGTACAAATCTTTTGTCGGTAGCTTCAAGCAGAAGGGAGGTAGCTACTTCTCTCCTGATGCTGATGGGACCACAGCATGTACTGTTCACAGGTGGTGACAGATAAGAGATCTGTGGTGGGGCTCCTTACCTGAGGTGAGGTTTTTGTTGTAACACCAGGTAAGCAAACATTATTAGAGGGGCAGATTAGAAATTGCAGTGCTTGAAGCTGTCTTGGAAAAATGCATTAAAGCAAAGTGCTTGGAGAGACAGGGAGGGAGGGAGTGGATTTCAGCCCATTCTTTTAGAGGGATCCAAAAAACCTCTTCCCTTCCCAAGCATTCTGAGTGGTCCATGACTCTTTTTGGGCTGTTGGCTTCAGCTATTTGGAAAACATTGGGTCTTACTAAGACTGTATGCCAGTCAGGTGGCAGTAGGGACAATCAGCTGGCAAGAGCTATGACCCACAATTTTTACTGTAATTATATAGACAGGTACCATTTCCAAACTTTTTTTCCCACTTTGTCTCTTTGCACCTGAATGATTTGGGGGCAGATGAAATGTCACTGTGCACATGACTGAGATGTGTGAAAACTTAATTAACAGAATAATTACACCGTAGAAATGAGATCTTGTCTCAGTGAATATCTGGCAGGAAGCTTGGGTCCTATGGAGTATGAGTCCACATATGCCGTCAGTGGAAAAGCCATTAGTCACAAAGAGGCTGCATCTGCTGGAAAGAGTTAATCCAACTCAAGAGGTCCCCAACTTCAAAGAACACAGTGTGCCTTAAAATATCCTTCTCCAGGCTTCTCAGGCATGCTGTAAATGAATATGTGATTTTCTCCCAGCTACCTGCGTAAATCTGCATAGCTCAATTAACTTCAGCTGATTTATGCCAGTTACATCAACAGGGGATCCGGACAGAACCTAATAGCATCTCTGTATCTAATAGTCCAGCACGGTGTATGAAAATTGGGCGTTATTCTGCATCAACCATTCCTTTGCAGCCAGGATGAATAGCAAAAGGATTTGTGATTTATTAAATGAACTCCTTTTCTACAAAGTTCAATCTACACTTCCTCCCATGAGTTTCTACACTGGCAGGCCATGTGTTTCTTCTGCATACCACACATTTTCTGTGAAAAATATTAAGATAATCAGACAGTCAGTGTAATTTTCTTGATGTCTGGTTAGAGACACATCGCCTAATCATTTTACTCTTATCAATCAAGATTTGCATCATGCAAGAAATCAATCACATTACTTTTTACTTTCCAGCTTCCTAAATTATTTTTATTTTTGCCTGTTGGACAGATTTAAATCCTATGAATTAATTTGAAAATAAATGAGTATTGCTATTAGTTGCAGTTCATTTTTTTAAGCAGACTGCAAGTATAAATCTGGAGGGTTTTAGAATTCTTCTTTCATTTTATTACACATATAGGGCAATATTTAGGCCACTGAGTGGAAGCAAATCCTGAAGTGTGATTATCTTCTCATTGAAATGCTCTCCATTGTGCCTATTTGTTTGATGTGTTTTTCTTTTACGTTGTATTTCTGATGGCTTTGGGGTAAAATAATCATTATATGTCACCCATACTATCTCTTTTAATCTCCAGAAGATTAAGCATGTTTATTTAAAAACCCCTTTGATAGTGTCTTTACTAACTCAGCTATTTTATAAAATTGGAAATAATGAATCAGGGAGATGTAATTTTGATAATGCCGTTTACACAACTCCTATGAGGCTAGCTAGGAAAATAACTGGAGTAAGTAAGTATCTGACATACAAATAGTGAGAATGGGAAAAATATTGTAATTTCATGTAGGTTATGAGGCACTGAAAAAATACAGTCAGCAAAAGCAGTTCAGTTAATGAATCACATTCTTTAGGGACTGCTGGACTCAGGAGATGGGTCATGGGATCAGGAATGGCTCCTTTAATCTCTTTGTCACTGGTTCAAACTCAGTCTCTGGGTCACTGGTTCAAATCCAATATGGACAGACAGTAATTAGAAGTCACTGTTATTTGAGGGCTCTGAGATGAAGCTTTTGAAATGGAGCTGGTGAAGAGACAGACACTGCAAAACAAACCACCCCAAAACCTAGGATATCTGGAAAAATCACATGCTTCATAGCCAGCAGAGTACTGACCAAAACTTCAGAGACTTACTGGAGCTGGGTGTGGGCTGTTGTAGCTGCTGGCGTGAAGCTGGTACATGTCCATCACTCAAGGGACACACTTCTGAGCTGCTGGAAGAGGGCTCTGCAGAGACAGTCACTTGTGATGCTCCCTGAGCCAAAGGTTATACACTACTGCAAGTCCACACTACTCCCCTACAATTGCAGCTCTTGCTTGGTGCTCTAGGTTCTGTCAAGGTGTGTCCTTGGAACACCACTCCTCCTCACTCATCTTGAGGAGGTTGCTAAAGTCCTGGACTCTGGGGGCTCTCCAATGCTCAGCTGCCCTCCACAAGCTGGAAAGGACAGGGCATGCTTTACCCTTTGGGTTTCCTGAGTGCCAGGGAATCACTCAGTGATGTGAGGGTTCATGTTGTCCATCAGCAGCCTGGAGTTGCAGACTACAGGAGGGAACTGGGAGTTCTCAGTGGCCCTGTGGTTTGTAGGGTTTAAGTTATTCCGAAGAAGAGGTGCAGAGGAGGACATGTGAGTGGAAAGACACATGCAGGGCATCATAAGCCAGTCAGCGCTTCAGCAGGCTACCACAAGATGTGCTCTAGAAATATACTCAGATTGTACAGATGAACTGCTTATATCTGACATTCAAGAATTCAATTTTATACTTTTTTTTTTTTCCCCTATCAGTGCAAAATCAGAGTGGGGGGACTTCTGAGCATCAACCATCAGGTCACAGTCCTTTCCTAAAAAACAGTTCTTGACAGGAGCCATGCTAAATGGCACAGGACTGTTTTTTGATGATATGCAACTTTGTTTTCTGAAACTTTGTATGCTTTAGATCTGTAAATCCAAATTCTCTGGATTTTGTATGAGACTGTGGAAGGAGCCTTTGTTTTTGTGAAGTACAGGGTTCTGTAGCAACCAAATCAAAGTCTGGAGAGATTAATCTATTTCAGCAATCTGAAACTGTGATTTGGCATATAGCAAGAACAGCTGAGACAGTGGGGGAAATTTCACGCAGATTCCATCCTGCTAGCTGTTAAAGCAATTCCATTTGTGCTCTGCATTTTGTTGTTTTCTAGAAAATAAACTCACCAAGCTACGCAGATTAGCTGGTCTTGGAAAACTAAGGTTATTTTTAAGACAATAGGTATTCTTATTCCCTAAGGAGAAGACAAAAAAAAAGAAGGAAATAAAAATGACATTCAGAAGAACAGAAAAACAGGAGTTTGGGTATACTGTTAATTAAAAAACCCAGTTCATGCCTTGGCCCAAATGTGAATAAGCCATCCTCATAGCAGGGGGAAAAAACCTGGCACACATTCAGATATGTGAAAACACAAAATTTCCAGTAAGCGAGACATATCTCTCTGGACTCTGGGACTGCTTTCCACAATGACCTGCATAATTAAAACCTGCACTGCCTCTTGGCCCAAGAGAAGTTAAGGGCAAAACAGCTACTAGCATCCATTAAATGTATTTAAATGCTGTTTATAGGGAAAGACTTGGTGCCTTTTAGGCACGGGAAGTAAGATATAAATACATGTTAGCCATTATCAACCTGCATACTTGTAACAAACTGCCTTCAGGGATTGAAAGCTGTAGTCAAATATTTCAGGTGTCACCGGTAACTATATGTGTAAAAAGAGCAACCTATCACAGGAAATGTACTGCAGGGGATGTTTTTGCATTTGAATACAAAATGAGGCCTTCACTTAATGACCAAGTTTCTTGGACCTTTCAGTCTTGTTGCCTGAAAAGTTAGAACAGAAATCATCAATTACTTCCATGTCAGGGAATTCATATGAATGTTTTGGAAATAACGGATTTTTATTTTCCTCTTTCTCTTAGAAATTTTAACTTTAGATTCCATGTATGTCAAATCTTACTTTTTTCTTGAGAAATCTTTTCCTCAAGACATTCCTTTTAGAAAAATTAGCACGCACCAGTGACAGACCTTCATGATCCTTTTTTCATTTGTATCTGGGCTGAGTTTTGGAAAACTATGCAGAAGGAAAGAAAGAAAGAAAAAATGGGACACTATATGCCTTTCATTTTTGTAATACATTTAGGGATAGAAAGGAAAAAAAAGTATAATGAAAATAGGAAATGGAGTTTAGTAAGCTGTTGATATAGTGTGTTGCTGTTCCTATGGATTTGAATTTGTGGTTGTTTAGAGCTCTGATGGAAAATCCCTATGTGCTGGAACATTTTAAAGTGTTTATTTCTTGCATGAACTCTTTGATGGGTAAATGGGTGAACTTACATTGCTGTCTCTTCTCCACAGAGCCACTGAGAGGGTCTCACTCTTTCTGCTCAGCCTTCCAAAGTCTGTTCTGAAGATAGCCAAGAAGTCTGCAGAGCTTTCGTTATTTCTGAGGATTCTGTATCTTTCACTGAACTCAGGCAAGAAATACAAATTTGAAGAAGTAAGACACAAACAGGGATGCAGGCAGCACTCATGATTCTTTAAATCATGAGTTTTCATTAATAAAAATGAAATTAATTTTTTTCATGTGAAGTGTCACTTGGTGTTTCAACTTTGTTTCAGATTTCTTGTAAAATTTAGCCAAAATATAATTAAATGTTATGTAATAGTGAGTTCTTTCAATTTTTTTTTCCCCTTCTGTCACAAAGTTCAGTCTGCTTTTTTAAGAAACAGAGAGTCAAAGAAATGTTCCTCCCTCCTCTGTTCCCAAAGCAGATTTTTTCTTTGGCCTCTCCTGAGCTGACCTGGCATGTAACAGGCTAGTGAGGAACCCCAGTTCAGAGGTCTCTTTGGCACGAATGAGAAGCTCTTCATGGATTTTGCTGCAGAGATCAGGATGGCTCCTGGACCTGAACTGTGAGTACAGATGGGAATGAACTGTTTAGTACCAGATGGCAAATAGCATTGACTGAGATATAGCAAATATCATTTGCTTTTGCTTGTCACTGAGGAAAACTTCATTCACCATTAATTCAACTATAGCTTGTAAACCATTTTTTTCAAGAATGGCTTTTCTCTCTGGTGTAGACAAAACAAATATTCCCTCTGGGACGAATCCCTGCTCCTGCCTCTCTACAAGTAAATGCTCTCCTCAATTCTTCCCAGCATAGGAAGTTGCTCTGACAAGATAGCAGAAAGCGATGGGCTTCACATGACAGATGTGAAGAACATCTGAACAAGAAAGCCAAAGCAAAGAGCTACTTGACTTACTGGTACTATCATACTTTATAAGCAGCAAATTATTACAGAGACAAGATGATAAAGAAGTGCATCTAAGACATAGCAGGCAGTGAAGTTTAAAGGTCTTCTGTCTTGCAAAAGATCCAAGAAGGCCTGGCATCTGCTTCAATGTCTACAGAAAAGACCTTTGTATGGACACAGATGTCATGCAGTGGATTTGGTAGTAGCTGGAGGCAATACATCTGTCTGCTGCCTTTTGCTAATTTTCTTTTTAGGTCAAGCTCAGAAATCGAGCAGCCCAGCTTGCTCGACACACTTGGTACAAAAGCTTTCCCTACTGAGGTTCTTGCCAAGAATGGACAGATCAACCCACCCCAGAGGGAGATTGAAAGTGGCTTGGTGAGAAGGGAGTGACGCCTCCTGGGCTGGTATGGGCTGCTTTGGGGTGGCTTTCTGTGACAGCAGAGATGGTGGTGGCAGGCAGCTGCATGTTCTTTGCTCCGGTAGTCATGGCTTGTCCTCCTTCCTGGCACTCCTGCTGTCCTCCGTTTGACAAAAGCTGCTAATTTTTGTTTCCCAATTACACCAAGGAGCAACATCATAATCTAGGAAAGCAAATAAGACAGTTTAGTGTTTCACTATAAAACCTTTTCCCTCAAAGATGGGCAAAACCATCTAAATACAATGAAGATTTTACATCAGTACATTTGAATAAGTATGGATAAATAAAGAAATACATACACAGTACATATATAGAAAATCACTTCAGCGTAGGCCTCTTCCACTGAGACTATGAGTTTTTGACACATGAAAGGAAAAAGCAGGCATTATACATGGCCACAGAAAAGAGAGAAGATCCAGACCCACAGAGTAAGTAGCCTTTGATGCTCTGGGTATGTCAGGCTAACCTGTGAATGTTAACAAAGACACTGACTGATATTTCTAAAAAAACCAACAACATCCAAGTGTACTATAATATACCAAATAAATGTATCACAGTTGGTATTCATTTACTGCTGTCTAGTAGCAGTAGCTGAATACCAACTCTCCATTAATCATATTCTTTCACATACAGAGTATTTTGCAGAAGTTCATTTTTTTTACTTTTTACAGAGAAAATTCAAAATAAAATGTTGGGGCATTTAATTTTGGCAGGTTGTTTAAAATATTGTGAAGAATTCCTATATATTATCTGTGTATAATACTAGGTATACTAAAGATTTAGTTACAACACTGAATGTCATAAAAAACCAAAATGAGATGATTCAGAGGAAAATATTTTTAAATGATCTGTTACTGATTTTTCTTTTTTTTTTTTTTTAAGAATTGGCAATTGCAGAAAATGGTTATTTTCAGAATAATTTTTATTCTAACTGGGAACTAGAATTATTCAAATGCAGAATAGTCCATAAGAAAAAATCCAGTTCCCAGCTGGCTCTTTCCACTGGTTTAAATTACTTATTTTGGACACTGCTGAAACAACCCATGGCAAACTCATTAGATAGCTCTCGGAATTTTTGAAGGCTATATAGTCAGTTGTGGGTTGCTGTTTCAAATCCAGAGGGCCTGCATGGGTACAAGGAATCATTGATAGCATGACCTCAGCCCTGTGGTATGAGTTTACCTCCCTGGGTGCAGGTGACAGCAGCAGAAACAGCAACAATTATTCACTTCAGCATCTCAGCCAAGGTCTGACATGGCAAAGCAGGGAAGTCTACTGTGCTCCATGAGCTGGGCTTGCTCCATGACTAAAAATGTAGCTCCCCTATTCCAGGTCCAATCCAGGTTTTATTAGCGCTGTGATGCCAAAGGAAAAGCTAGCAAGGATAGGAAGAAGGCATCAGAGTAGGTAATTGGTTAGAGATGGTACCCTGGGAAGACAGGGACAAAAGGCAATGAGCTGTAGCCAGCCACACAATCCAAAGTAACAAGCAGTCAGCACTGGATTAGCGACCAAGGCAACATTAATAATTTAACTACTGTGTTCACAATGATTTAACCATGTATTCAGAGCACAAAGCTAATGGTGATATAGTGAATGAAGCTAGAAGAAGGTAGTATTCAAAAAGTTTGTAAGTGTCAGCACAAAAATGAATCTCTGTTGGAAAAGGCAAGCGTTCAAAATTTTGTTCTTGTTTTCTGAAAAACACAAAAGGCAAGCATTTAAGTTTTGGTAGTTGTTATTTGGTATTTTCCAGCCATGAAGGGGTGGGCTGTTTCAGAAGTTCCTATTGACAGCCAACTTGCAGAGTGTGATAGACCAACACGTTATGCTGTCTTTGAAAACTGAATAACAAATGGTTTTGCTATTTACAAGTCAGAAGTGAAGGAATGGATCTGAGCTACAGAGCACCCTCCCAAAATACACAAACCTCTCTCTGCATGCCCCACCTGCAAATTCTGCCTTCATCTAAGTTAACATTATGTTATAACTCATCCTAATTCATGGAGGGCTGCAAAAAGAAGTATAAAGTGAGAACATAGGAATGTGGTAGCTCAGAACAGGCTCTCAAAATTTATTTTATCGCTTGCCTACACACAGAGTCATACCACTCTACTGCTGTGATTAAAATGGTAGAACCTCTCTCTAAGGATTACACCCACTACTTTATCACAGAAGATGTTTGCCTGAATTAAATCCACAATTGTCCCATGTTGCATTCTCTCACTCTGTGAAGTAAAATTCTTTTCTAAAAATGACCATGTAAAATGGCTGCTGCTTTTACACCTGGCATGCTTTGTGTACGTATTCATAGGCAGAGCTTTTACTGTGGTGACAAAAAAATGGATTTTTACAATCCTTTACCTGCACTAGCATTGAGGAGTCCGTACAGTCAGGGAAAAATGAATTAGATTTGATTGTGCCTCACATATCCTGATTGAAGCAGTACTGCGAACTCCAATTGCAGCAACAAATTCTGCTAATTGCATTGTGCAAACTAGCTACAGAGCCTGGCTGAAGGAAAATTTAAACTCCCAAGGAAAACACGTTATTATATTACACACTGTGGGCTGCTCTCAACTTCAAGTTGCAGGGCCCACCAAATCAATTGGCACAGTCTTGGAGCTCTGTGAATTCCCCCCGAGCTGTAAACTGTGCAGGTCCTAAGTGCTCACCAGGTGCTGGGGATATTTTGGTTAGCTCTGGGCTAGTTCTAAGCGCACACTACAGGAAATGGTTTCTGCTCCTATTGACAGTATTTCTCTGAAAGAACTATATTTAAGAAGCCCAGTGGAGGCAGTAGGGTAGTGGTGGGGGCAGAACTGTAATATTTAGGGTTTGCTCAGTTTATGTGCAAAAACTTTGTCAAGCTAGATTTCTTTCTGTGGCAAGCACATGAGAAAGGATCCAGAGAGGCTGGATCCTAAGGTTGCCCCAACATCTCTATGTACACTGCAACTGCTATTGCTAAACTTATGTTGGTCATACCAGGCAGAAGGGTAGCCCCAGTTGTTCTGGATCTTAAGGATGAAAAAAGTTAGTCCTGCAGAGAGGCTAAAAACAAGACTAGATTAGTCTTTGTTTTGATGACATATGTAGTATGAACAGTACCACTCAACTTTTTGGCTGAAAGCTTAATCTACATAACAATGCAGTGCTGTCATTAGTAATACCACTCCAGGGCATCTTTTCTGAGTTAATAAAAATATTAGTCATGCTATTAATGCCACCCATTTCACATGTTGATGTGATAAATGATTATTTGTACTGCTTCCCTTCTGCGTTATTTTCTTTTCTGCCCCAGTTCTTACGTAAGTCCAACCTCTAAGCATTCCCACCTTGAGCCCCTACCTTTGTGCGGGCAGCCTTTAGATCAAACCCAAACAAAAGGTGAATAACCACACTCCTAGAACAAAGACCTGGCTGAGCCCATGGTTCAAGGTATGAAATTTGGTCCTGGAGCACGCAGTGAGCTTTGCACTGCATGATGCAAGGAGCCTCCTTGCCAGGACGTGTGTGCGCTCCCTTCCACAGCCATCAGGGTGGCCTGGCCCCCAGAAGGCTGACAGGGGTTCTTGCCACCCCTACACTGCTGAACCTCTACTAGAGAGCTAAAATGTTGAAAAATCAGTTTATTTGGATTTATTTAACTGAAAAGAAAATATTGCTACAGAAAAAGTGGTTGCGGTTGGACTGTATTCTGTGTCCTTAATCTCCTGTGTGTCTGTACCAGGTCTGCAGCAGTGACACACTAACAAACACTGCTAAGTCAGACTTTGCTCTTTGTGCCCTTCACACTTTCTACTCATTAACTATGACCTTCCCATGGATGGGCTTGGATGATTTTTCCTGCTCATTCCTGTTTGTCATGTCCCCTTCTTTCAGTACTTATCTTTGAGGAACAGAAACCAATCTTGGCACGCTACTGAGAAAAACACATACAAAAAGGTGCCTCCTACATGTCCCTGTGAGGACCTCATGTCACAGCCAGCAGAGGAATTGGCACTAAATTTCCGTAACTGAATATCTTGAGGCATGAGCTCCATCCAGCCTCAGTAAGTATTGATAGGCAAAGACTTGCAATAGAAGAAGTCACTGAGGAAAACTCCGCAGGGATGATGTTGGCAGGTGACTAGGAAGCCCTAATCCTTTTGGATCAGAACACAGCCATGTGCTGAAAGGATCAGTCTTTGGTTTATGGAGAAAATTATGATCCTTGCCAAAATTCTTTGATTGTTTCAGACAAATTAGATTCATCAGAAAGACTTGTTTTTACAGGTCATTTTTATTTTTGAAGATTATCTTCTGAAAACAAGAGACTTCTTTTCTGTCTTTTTGATACATGTGATTTTGTCATGCATATCCTTTCCCAACAGATTGAGTAGTGTTGTTCTAGAATGACAGACCTCTTCTGGATTTCAAACATACCACAGCAAATCCACCTTGGGACGAATCTCTGTGATAGAAGAAATACTGCCTTCAATGATTGCATTGAAAATAATTTAAAACATATCTACTGATTCTGCAAGACTTTTATGAGCTTTGGAAAGTTTTCTAAACAATTTAAAATCCTTAGAAGAAACCTAGTATAAAAAGAAAACGTTACTTACGTAAAACACATCAGGATGCCATGGAGGGAAGAGCCATATACAGACCATTTACTGTGCTCAAAGAGGATTTAGGACTCAACAGTGTGCTGAGAAAGTGAAACTTCCTATTAGCCAGTGCCAGCTGCACCAGAGGCTGTTTTCAGATATGTTTAATAGGCAGGGATCCAGCATTACTGTCATATCTACTTCCATCCTTTGCCTGTTCCTGCAGTATGTAGTGGTGTTTTCACATTGTATAAAGCCTATTTAGTAGTGAAGATCCTTTCTTGAGCAATTTTATAGCTTCAAGACTTAGGCAAGGCAATACAAAAAACACCAGCATGCCCCTCAAAAAAAAAAAAAAAAGATAGTTTTCCCTACATAAAGAAAAATAAGTCTAACCATTTAAAACATCTGTTCTAAAGGGGTTACTCCTGCAGGTTTCCTTTTATTTTTTTTCCTTAGTTGTTAATTACTTTTCTCTTAACAGGTCCACATGACAAGAGATCTCTCTTCCCAGCCCAGAGGGAATGGCTGAAGCGCCTGTTTGCCTATCCCAGTGCTTTTCAGACAGCTGTACTGCTAGCTTTGCCTTATTCTGTTGTTGTTGTTGTTGCTGCTGCTTTTCCTTAGCTCTTGGTATTGGCTAATAGAAGAGCTTTACTGTGAACCCATGTACAACATGGCAGGGCCATGGTTTCCCTCTGGAAAAGGAGTTTTAGTTTGCAACAGGTGAGGATGAGTTGGCGCAAACAGCAAGCCAAATGTAGTAGTGGAGGTACTTTTTATCAGAGTACCTCACTCAGTGACACATACAAAAAGAGGACATGAAGCTGATCTCTGGAAAGGAAGTACAGATGACTTTTGAGCTTGTGCCAGACCCCAGTGAAGTCCAAGTGAGTGCCCAAGTGTCCCATCATTGTCTTTTCCTGTTAGCACATGGAGCGCAATGGGACAGCAGTCTTACTGAAAGCCTCTAGGGGCTACTACAGTTCAATAAATCACAATAAATAAAATGAAAACCTGGGTTTGAGTCTGATACGGGCTGTGTTAATCTCTGGCGTACTATCTTGGATTTCAGAAGAGTTACATGCAATGGAATTTTGCCCCCTGAGCCTCTGCTGACTACTCTCGCATTGCCACGAAGGAAAAAGGATGGCAGTGAGTACAGACTATTCTCTTAGTACACAGCGTTTTGTCTTGTTTTCCTGGGGGAGGAATTAGTCTTTCAGTACTCTTTCTTGCTTTGTTCCCTGCTTTCTGATGATATTATAAAAGTAGCATCTTTAGCTTATGCTGGGCTTTGCAGAGAACACACCAATTTTGTGTACATAACACTCTTTGCTAGCGCTTCAATGAAATTTGCTTTTATATGAGTTAATAAGAATCAATGTTTTACTAATTTTCTCTTTAAAGATACCATGCACCCTTGATAATTCTCTCCCACCACATGGGGTTTGGTTCACTGTGAAGTGTTGCACACACCAGACGAGGCGTAGCAAAAGACTGTGGATGTGAGAGAAGGGGCAAGCTTGGGAAAAGCATATTTAAGAAACTCAGAATTTAGGAGGAAATCTCTACAGGATATCAAAGCAAATTTCACTCCAAGAAGGTTTCACTGTGTCAATAGATGTAGCACAAAGGCTGCCTGTTGTTTCACAAACAATGAATCTTCTCCAGCCTATAAATAATGTAAAGACAAGTCTCAAGATTTTTAAAAAATTCTGCTAGCTTGAGGGCACCTACCCAGCATGCCTCCTTGTTTACAACTTCCACTACAAACATATATTGTGTTTGTTTTCAGACAAACATCAGCTTTCCCGATGCCTGCAATTAACCTCCAGTACACATTAGCAGCAGCCTTTTAAGCAGTTTTTACATCCAATGACAATGGGCAGCACAGTCATGGGGTGGTTGGCTCTACACCACAGAGAAGTGATCTCCTTGGCAGGAGGTGTGTGGTGCTAATGAGTCACTGCCATCAGCTGCCAGTCCTTTGGCAAGCACCTGGGCTTCAGGTAAACTCCCTTAAAGCCATTTATAAAGGTAAAATGAAATGGAGCATGGAGTGAAGGTGTTGCCACACCTTACATAGATCTTGGGGATATAAATGGGATCTACACAAAGGAATGGATTTGCAAAGTTCAATTTTTTTGTCCAAAGGTTGTCATTCGTGTGAGAAGGCCTGAACTCCCAACATCTCCATGAGTGCAGGTGAGTGCCCTTACTGCTTGAGCTCTCCTCAGATTTAGTTTGTCTCTCACACTGCATTTTTCTGTGCAGATACAGTAAGCCCAGGGGAGAGACCCTGTGCTTAAGATAGCATATCTTGCCAAGGTTAGGGCCCCTTGCACGGCATGGAGTCATGTGCTTTGGACTCTGGCAGGATGCTGAGGGCACAGACCCTCTGCGTGGCCCTTCTTAGCCAGCAGTGTCTCACAGGCAATACAGGTGCTTGTCTGTTTTGTGTGCTGTCTGATCCTGTCCCTGCGGGCGAGGTTCACTTCATGACAAGTGTTTGTTCACATAGTTTTAAGAATCTCATTAGATTGTAGATGCTCAGAAAGAGGTTTTGTGTGCAGTCAGGAGTACAGAATCCTGGGCATTTACAGAGCTTACAGAAAGGAAAACAAAGTCAAGACACTGATGGAGTATGGGCAACCAAGGAGATTTTGAAAACAAGTCTGGAGTTAAGCAGTTAAAATCCACTTTCTTTCAATTTCATCCACATTCATTCCTTATTGGAATAATCCTGAAACACATTGTTCAAAAAAATCAAATTTGGGTCAAGGACAATTTAGTCTATAGCTCTACACTTTACATGAAAAATTTGTAATGATGAAAGGCTTCTGTCTGGGGCCTGAGTCTTGGATGCTTCTAAGCATCCTCAGAGTTTTCTCTTTGTTGTTACATATGCTGGTTTTCCTGAAGGTTTTTTTTTCAAATGAACCAGAGTTTTTAAAAAGTGAATGCAATTTATTTAAAAGCACATTTGAGGTTCAAGAAGAGACAAACAGTTCATTCTAATACAATGTAATAGACCAAGACTGTGATGGAGTTTGGCATACACCAGAGAGCTCGACTGATCGCTGGGATCAGTCGAGGAACAACTGCAAGCCATAACCATCCTTCGGATTTTTGATGCTGTATGGGAAGAGGCATGCAGCCAAATTTTTCCAGATCTCTAAATCTTGGCTGGCAGGTGTCCATCCACACAGTAAGAGCAACAGAATAAACTGCTCAGCCACATTCTGTGACTGGATAGAGAGGGAAAATTCCCCTCTGCCCAGCTTTGGACAGCTTCACTCAGGACAGAAAGGAAGTAGTTTCTTGGACAAATTATGGCTAACCCATTGCGGCACTGATACCCATTTAGGAGCTTTCAGCCTGGCAGTTACATAACCATGAAGTGTACCTGAGAAGCATAAGCAAGAAAAAGCCTTGAATTGCAAGAATTTAAGAAATCAGCCAAGGGTCACCAAATCAGATGCTGTTCCTGTCAGTCCCCCAGAAGGTGAAGTATTCTCAAGCTTTCATTAGCTATTAAAGATATTCCAGGTGCACATCTAATCTCCAGGCCCTACATATCCAGCTGAGGTATTGCTTCCTTACTGCCCAAGTCAGGTTTTGTGTTCTACAAATGCTCTACAGAAATATCATTATAAATCCATAGTTGAAAGGGTCTGTGCATCTTAAGTGCTCCCTCGTTTTCTACCTCTGAATATTCTGCCAGCAGAGATTTAGAACATCGGCTCTGTAAATGCTTTCATGTCAAGACTAAAGGCAACACTTGTTTAATTCATTCTTTGACCCAACAGCAGCTTTATCTTAGGTTATCACTTGTTAAGCTCTCTAAAATGTTTTAAACATGAAGGGGCTGCTGTGTATATATATCCAGTGTATTGTATTTTACTTGTACAAATTTGACAGTAGTGATTCATAAACATCAAAACCACTTCCTTTCTGTGCTGCAAATTATGCTTTTCTTTAGCTCCATTCACAGGGTGTGTAACCCATTATAGACGAAAGGAAAAAAAAATTGTATTTATCCTCTATCCCATTTGTAATTCTTTATTGTAGGGTACTAGAGGTCACAGATTTATATACATATGCTTATATATATATATATTTTTATATATACTTGTGTGTGTAAAATGAATTGTTGGTGTGCATATAAATATACCTGTATATACAGTTTGGGTACATATATATTTGTAAGTTTAAATATGCACACACATGAAGTCAATCGTAGCAATATTATATGCTGTGGTGTAAATGGAGGTCTGGAGTTATACATCAAATGTACTGCAACCTGATTAGAATAACAACTAAGGTTTGCTGTACATCAAAATAATTTACAGTACTCTGTGTGAACCCATCATTTCTGTAAGCATAGGATTTATCTCTAAGTTGTCAAAACAAAACTGTATTTAAAAACAGCATCTCATAATGACCCCTCAGAAATAACAACAACAGAATCCTTTTGGATTTGCATTACATAGCATGTATCAGAAACCCAAAAGTCTTCTATTATAGAGTCACAAGACTCTTGGTACCAGTCTGTGCATTTACTCCCAACAATGGTGTTGCCTATGCCATAGGACAGATAACTTTCCACCTGAACACCCCATTCTTGTGTTGAAGTCTGATTCCTCTCTCTCTGAACATCATGACTAGATCTGAGAACTTACCATCCTCTTGTTGCCTCTTCAAAAAACCCAAACCCACCAGCCAAAGCCAAAGTAAAAGCAACAAAAAAACCCAAACCAACAACTGTGTGGGAGCCTTGAGGGGAGGCTTGCAACATCTTGCAATACATTTCCCAATCCATAAGCAAGGGGACCAAGGACCACAATGCAGGCAGAGCAGTTCAGCCCTGTGCAGAGATGTGAATGCTTTTCAAATAGTTTAGTCTCAACATCCATCTCATCTTCTAGTTACCCCCTGTGACATCAGCACAATCATGTTTAATAGGCTCGTAATGCACTAGAATGAAACTGCAAAGATCAGTGTCTGTTCAGGAAACATTCCACCTACTACTTGGTAATACCACCTTCCAAAAGCACATGCTTGAGTCCTTGCTCTACCTATGACCAGGGAGCCAGAGATGGGGAAGCCCTCAGCTGCTGGTGCTTGTGCTGTGTCACAGAAGCTCAAGCAGCCCCTGTAACCAAGCGCTGATCAGTTAGGACATAGGCACTGACAGCAGCAGTCCTCTGTCAGATGCCTCAGCCCTGAGTAATTTCTCAACAAGATAAGTTGACAGGAGTAATGTGAAAAAAATACCCTGAGTGGAAGAAGAGGACAGTAAAAGTTACAGCTCCATCAGGAAGGAGGTACTTTAGAAATGTGGGAGACAGCTAAACAAAGTTTAAACAATCTGCTTTGTAACTGCAAGTAATAGTTGCCAGCAGCAAGGGGGATACTTAGAAAAGAGATTTCTTTTTGACACCTGCTTGTTTAGAAACACTTTATGGTTTTAATAGTTTTCAGTTGGTGCAGGCAGAAAAACCTATGAAAATACAGTATAGAACTGCAGAAAGAATGTACCTCTTGCAGAATTAACTGGTTGTGGCTAGTGTGCAGAACAGTCAGCAGAGTGAGCAAGAATAGTGTGCTAAAGTGAGCTGGAACCAGCCCTGACTAATAAAACCCGCAGAAGACGTTACCTACAGTGGGATTCAGCTCCACTAGTCACAGCTGTCAAAAACGTTAGATGTCTAGTCAAATCTAATCCCTTATGCTCCTGAGGCTGGTGAGGCACCAGCACAAAAGACCGCTCCAGAGGTTAATGAATCCCAACTATTTGGAAGAGAGCTTAAAACTGAAAGATCTGTCCTCTCAAAGGAGCAAAACCAAATACCAAGGATAAAACCTCCTCACTTTTACCACAGCTGCAGTAACATGAAGTGAACCCCATTTATGACCCAGGCTGATGTTCATAAGGAAAGAGAAGTACTCTAACATAACAGACATGCTGGAACAGCAAAAATCCTCTCTTTTGTATGTGTGGTTGGGGTTGGAGGGAAATAAATTTGTGAAACACTCCAACACCAGGCACTGTGAAAGATGTAGACAGACAGTGGTAGGCATTTCTGCTAAACTCTGGTTCTATGCCATGAAAGCTAAAAGGGTTTAACCATATAACTATAACCAAAATATCAAGCCCCAGACAAGGTAGGCTGAGGTCTCTGATGCACCAGACAACAGAAAAGCTTTCAATTGTTGTAACTTTAATTTCCTTTTGAGTTCAGAATGGCTTCTATTTCAATTTGCTGCCATAACCTGCAGCAAAGAAAAAACAGAGCTCACACTGAACAACAAAATCATACTTCCATTTATCTTTTTCTTAAAGAATGTACATACATTTTTAAGAAGTACAAGCAGTTAGAAAGCCCTGAGACCAGTAGATGCTAATGGTTTTCTATTCAGTGCATGGAATTTTCTTAAATAAATAGATAAATAGATAAATCAGCTGTCAATACCATGCTTATTCTTCCATTAATGTCATAGCCATGAAAAAGTATGTATATAATGTAGTATGTTCCATTGGGACTGAGGCAATGACACCTTTTTAGAGTGGGAGTAGAAGAAATTATTTCAGACATATATTTTGGATATCTATTTGAAGCGATCATGTTGTAATGAATAAAATGTCCTTGCTTGTTCTGCAATCAAGTCTAGCTCTGCGGCTTAGTGGTCTGATGTTCTCATCACTTGAACTTTCTTGATTGGCAGGAGATCAGCCTCTCTTTACTGCTCACATCAAGTAGGCAAACTTGCAGATTTCAATCCTCCTGGAATTTTTCTCTGAAATAAAGAGCTGTAGTGTACCTTTTGGCCTGACAAAGAAATTGTGAGCCCGGGAGCATTCTCCTCAGACAGTGTAGGACCTCAGAGAGGGGCTGTTGGTGAAGAAACTTCACCATCAATGTCATTACAAACAATGTGGCTCCATAGCAAAATTCTTGGGACACATGCAGAGAACTAAATTAGCCATGGCAAGAATAGCAACAAAACCTAGTCTATAACCACTTAGAAAAAAATACCCAGGTGAAAGCTATGGGACTAAATAACCTGTACTTGCATGGAATCATCTATTTTGGTTTTTTTTTTCCTTGTGGGTCATATAGAAAGAAAAAACAGTGCTACACCTTTGATGTAGTTTTAATAAATATTCAAAGTCCCTTCAATTACTGCCTGAATAATTACTGTGGATGCAAATAAAATGGGGAAAACCAGAATGACTTTCTGGTCTTCCTCAGGGGAATGGACTGCAGAAGTAGCAGCACTATATTATACATGAGGCAACTTCGAAAAGAGAGGAAAGGAGAAAGCTGAGAAGAGTAGCTGTTTTAGCATCTCAAAGGCACTACATTGCTAGCTGTGCTGTCAGGACAGTCTACATTAGCACTACAGCCTTTGACCACTGTGATTGGTCAATCACATTTTTGGAAATGATACTTTCTTGCTATTTGTGCTCTGAGGGAAGTGTCTGTGCCTTACCCTGCTGTCTGCTTCTGTGACTCTTTTATAAGAAAATAAACCTGGCCATGAGAAGCGGAGAATGTTTGCAAGCCAGAATACCCCTGAAGACACTTCTCTTGGTAGTGAGATTTTAATTCCTGGGGTGATTTCAAGCATGTCTTGTGCTTTGATATGTACTATTTGCCTTGTTGTGACCAGCCTTTCCCAGAAGCACCCCATGATCCCTCTTGTGATTCCCAACAGTACTTCAGCAACACCACTGCTTTCATGACAACAGGCAGGACTTTGTGGTTGCTGTTTTTAAGCCATTAAGGTTGAGGGAAAAGTTTAGTACTGTGCTGGTGGTCTACATGGAAGGTCTATATGCTGCCTCAAAAAGGCTGATAGATATCACTAAGTCCATGGATTAGTCATATTGTTCTCTCATTCTAGTGGTCCAAGAAAGCCTTTAAATCCCATTGAGGAGCAGACACATCTTGTTATCTCACTCCATCTCTCAAGCTCCCAGCTGGACAGCCCTGTAATCTCCACAATGACACACTGGTAGGGTCCTACTCTCAGTTTTTTTCATTCATTAGTTCAATGTCCCCATCACAGTTATTACTTCACCTGACTGTGATTGCAAGGATGGCATATGCCTCAGCAGACTCTGCAGCATGCCAATTTTCTAAGAATTGTATCATCACACTGTCTGGACCTGTCCCCAGTCTCAGGGAATCAAGTAGTAATGACTCAACATCATGTGGGTACACACTCATCTCCTATGATGCTGCTGTCTCCCAGTGAATCTGAAATGTGCTAGCAATAGTGGAACCTTCCTAAAACTTAAAAATGCAGACAATGGTTTAAATACTTCATGCCTCGGTCAAGCCAGTTGAAAGACTGAGGAATACTGAAGATGAGGGATAAACACCCTGGAAATCAGAATGTGGGTATGAAAGTCATCCTTCTGTGCTTCAGCTTCCCGAATGTTTTGCATTTTATAATTTCTGTCAGCAGACTGCTGCTTTAGAGGCCTGTATGGGGAATGCTGGGCTTCCTCTATTCCTATTTCCATAAATAGGGTAGTCTCTGCTACTGACTCTTGATACTCACATTTCTGTTTTGGAGAATGCAACCCACATCAGTTGAAGCTTGTGAGTGACAGGGAATTCTGCACAGGAAACAGGATCCTTCTGTTCTGCTATTGCTGGTTAAGACTCCCTTTCTGATTGTCATTCCAGTGGACCACAACTTTCTGGGTTGATTAGGAGCTATATTTACTATGTCTTGCCTTCTTCTGTGACTCAGCAGCAAACAGGCTGAGATTTACAAACAAAAGTAAAATGACATCAGCAGTTGTCAAATACAAAAAGACAAAACCAACAAAGACATTTTGCTTTAATACTTCTAAGCAGATATTGCAAGTAACAGAATGCACACACGCGCACAGAGGAATATTCAACATGGAATTTTAAAACAGTTGCCAGCATTCACGTGTGGGAGAAGGAAAAGTTGCTGCCTGCCTCAATAGCAACTGGCATTTCGGGGTCAGCTGATCAAAGACGAGCACAGCAGTGGCTGTGGGCAGCAGCAGCTGAGCCAGTGACCCCTGGCACAGGGACAGAGCCAACAGGTGCCAGCCAGGCAGGCAGCACCTGTGCCCAGCATCAGCCTTGTAAAAGACCTCAGGAGGACGTGTGGGCGCTGCTTACCCTTCCAGCTTTGCTAGGCACTTTGTTGGTGTTACAGCGATTTTCTGCACAATCAGTACGGGGGGGAAAAGGAATGGTAAAAGGCAGGGTAGTTGTAGATCTCTAACTGTGCTACTCTGTGTATGGTCACTGAGCTCTTATCAGTGACCAAGTCATCCATGCTATCTGAGACAATCTTGCCCACTAAGCTAGGGGGAGACCATATGCCAGGCTTTTCCGGAGCAGCACCAGAAGCACTGCTGAACGTTGTACATTGAGAATCACTTGATGCAATCAAAACAATCCAGTAAATTCCTTGTCAGCATCTAATAATTTTCTTTATCTTTCTACAGTTTTCTATGTGACTCAGAGAATTAAGAGGCCAATTCATCCCATAGATCAGATTTCTGCTATAATCGAGTATCCTGTTTGGCATTTCCATATCCGATCAGCTCAACAATTATTTTCCCTTGTAGAGAAGGATGAGTAAATGAGGACCACTCCGATGAGAATTGATCAGGGCTTGTTCCTCAAACAGAGCCCAAATGAAACTTTTTCTGATTCTACCAGTGCATGCTACCCAGCTTTCAAAGACAGGTGCTCACATATTTCTGACCTTTCCTTCCCACCACAGAGAAAAAGGGCCTGAAACACAGAGAGAAAGATTTTTTGCTATGGGCTTATATTCCTTCACCTATGCTGCTCTTTCTACCTCTCCCAGTTTCCCTTGATCAAGAGTCTCTTGATCTTTTGGTTCTGAAAGTCTTCACACCAAGTTTCAAACATACCCAATCATTCATAACTTCTCCCTTCGAGAAGTATGTCAAACTCCTTTTGCATGTTTATCTCTGATCCTCTTTACAGATACATTTAAGAGCTTCTCTATATTAACATCCCTACTCTTCACCTTGCTTCAGATGATTTCTTTTTCTTTTCAAAACTAAATGTCAGACTTTTTTTTTATCTGGGGAGTGAAAATGACTTTTTACCTCTGTTTTTTAAAAGCTGAGAGGAAGCATTGTCAGTTTTGAAGCTTCCAGCTCATGGTATTTTCTGCTCGAACAGAAGTTTAAGCATAGCCAAGGCATGTATGTTTCACCTTAGATAATATGCCACTTCTCAAAAGGCAAGAGGCTCAACAGGTAAATGGGCATGAATTTTACAGAAATCAGCTAAGTTAGACCAGCTGAGATTCTGGTTGGAGAAATCAAAAGCAATCTGCTCTAGAAAGCGAGTACAGTCAGCAATTGAGCTCTTGTCAATGTACGCTTTTGGCCTGAGGATGTCAAAGACTGTTCTTTCGGATCATCTTTGTACTTTTTTGCGGTCATATCTGAATGCAAGTTGACCTTCACACAACATACTTACTTTCACTTGCATCTTGGCTTTTCGAGTGGGTGCTGAGCTGGTGTCGCTATGAAAGCTGTCTGACACATCCTATGGCTGTCACTGAGCAAGACCGAGTGGCCTCTTTTTCTGCTCATTGGTTCCTCACACTTCAGTGACTCTCCTGTTCATTTTTGGAGGGCTGTGTAGCTCCGCTCCATCTCCTACACAAACTAGCTGCTGCAGTTGAGTAGGCTGAAAGGATCCATGCCCATTTTTCTTCCACATTGCCCTTTCGTCATGCATTTTTTCTCCTACCCAACGGAAACAACGACTGAGTTAGGTGGCAGAAGATTTCAAGTCATGATAAATAAACACACAGTGGTGACTCCTTGACTTCATTGCATCTTCCATAATTAACAGTATTCCTTTCTCATGTGTGTGGGAAGGTATGCATCAGCACTGCTGCCTGGCCAGTGTAGTTGGGAAATGAAGTCTGGTGGAGAGGCAAAGTCCCCAGCAAGGAAACAGAACCGGATCTCTGGAGTGCTGTGATGGCTCTTCAGAATTGAAGTATATCATGCAGTTTCTTGGTTTTCCTGCTCAGGTTTTCAATGAAAAATTGAAGTGTTCTGTGGGAAGCAGAACCATTTCATGAATAATTCACTGCAACTGAAAGCTCGACTCTCTGTTGCAAAACAGTTTGATGTAAAACTTTTCAGTTGCTTCCAATTAGGACAAATGTAGAGCTCTCTCTGTGCTGTCCTGGGGCTCAGAAGGCAACACAGCTGTTGTCCTGTATCTTCAGTAGCAATAAACGTTTGATCAACTTGTGTGCTTAAGACATAGGCTTGAGAAGAAGGAAACAAGACCTAATATACTGGATGTCCTCTTGAATTCTCCTCAGAAATTATATGACTTGGCATTCTTTAGGCCAGGGGTAAAGCTTAGCTTTTTCTTGCTTGTTTCTGTTGTGTGTTATCTACAAAGCCCTATGTTTTTTCACACATTTGTTTGAAAAATGTCAGCCCTATTTTCTATTCTGCCATTGCACTAATTTTGTTGCCTGTTTGCTGTAAGTGATATTTTTCACTGGGATGGATTAAACTATTCAAATACCTTTAAGCTTCTACACTAAATTCTGTAATAATTACTGAAGATATATACTGTAAAATTATAATTATCCCAGTTTCATTGTAAGAGAGAAAACTGAGACTGCCAGTTGCTGCATGGACAACCTCAGCTGAAAGATCACCAAACGCCACCATAACTGGTTTGGGAAGTTTTAACTGCTTGTATGTTAGTCTCCCAGCAGAATATGTGCTTTTCAATCCTTGGGACTTCCAGAGTCAGTGGGCACCTTTTCCCTGATCATCTCCCCATTTTCCTACCTGGCTACTGGAATATAGGTAACATTTGGTGGAGGTGGTACATAAACACTCTGGCTGCTTTCATCATTCTGTCAACAGGAGGAAAATAATCAAAGTGCTGCAGCAAGAAAACAAATGGCCAAATAGCTGTTGAATCAGGAGGTTCCAACTCACTGGAGCTCAGCTTATTACAGGCCATATGCCTGAGTGGCTCCTCTCACTGAGTGCTGCACCCAGATATGGAAACAAGTGTGAAAGTACCTGTGGTTCATCAGGCCTGTTTTGCTATAACCGTATGCAACTACTGAGAGAACAGAAATAAGAACCCGAAGAGGCTATGGGGCTAACAGGAGAGAGAATCCTTGACAAAATATAATATTAATATATAAATTTCCCAAATATTTATGTAATCGGATAACAGGTAATAATAATTTTTTTCCAAGCTCACAGCAGATGATCTTGTTTTAGTAAATAGGCTATATTCATAAATTATGCAGCTTAGTATAGATAGGGAAATTAATTGCAATGCTCTTCTACTTTATTTTTAAATATCATGGGGTTAAACGAATAGTTTCTCTTGACAGATACTACTAGCTCATGCCCTTTCAGCTACACTCAATGTTTGCAGGGCTTGCTATGTAAATGAGGAACTAAGCACAAGACTCAGCTCCTGAATGATGGATGTGTTACAGAGACTGAATGACAGAACTGCCAGAATAAGGAGAACAGAAAGGCTGGAAGAAGTCTGTTTTTTACCTGGCATTTCAGTTATCTTTACTTGGCAGAACTCTTTCCAAGAGCACTGAAGTGTCAGACCCCAACCAACCATTTCATTTGGGTGTTAGGAAGTCTTAATTATCTAGAAAAGGCAAGTGACCATCAGCAACCAAGAGCTTGCTCTAGAGCTGCTATATTCCCTATCCTCTTTGCAGAGTACTTATTTCCTCACAGGGCTTGGTTGCTTAAGGACTTGTTCTGGAAGACATGTTCCTGCTAAAGTGGCTTTGCTAATCTGGAGGAAGTATAAAGAGATATGCACTTTTAGTTATTCTGGAGGAGGTACTCCACCCTAAGTTCATACCCTGTCCTTAAATTCAAAAGGGTTTCCCCAAAGAAGATTGTGTTTCATTTCTCAAGGCCCCATTCCATATTTTTGTGGTCAGTTGTACAGCTCTACACTGTGGTTGTGTCATCTGTCTAGTAGCTCTTTGCACACATAATTCACAGCACTGTCCTAATTCACTACAGCTATGTCAGTCTGCCCACATTTTTTAAAAAGGATGATGACAAGTTTTATTTCAGTTCATTTATACTCCCCTTCTGTGTGAGAGACTCATGTCCTACCTTTGAAAACTTTCACCTTTATTTTCCACTTTGGTGGTTTTTGCCTCCCCTTTTATATTGCCCACTTGAAAGCTTTTTTTAAGGCCTGTGTGTCTTGCTTAACTTTCCCATCAGCACATCAAGTAAGCATGCCCTTTGTGATTAAAATGAGCTGTGCTGACAGCACTGGTCTGTCTCTGGTTTGGTTTGAAATGCTGCTACATGAAGTGCTGGGAAGGTGTCTAGACACAGTGCAGAGTAGGCACTGCATGCAAACTGTTGGAAGACATTCCTAATCCCTCAGTGCCTGTTGCTGTTCTCATCTGTGTTAGTTCAGAGGGGGAAAAAAGGGTTATGTGACAGTGTTTTCACCTGCACAGGATGGTTTTAACATCCTTTCTTTTCACGCAACAATAAGAAAAAATAGACATGGAAAGTTGGTTTCTTAAAAATTAAAAATATCATCTTACCAGTCTTAATAAAATTTGCCATTCTTTGCTTCTGTGTTGCATAAAGGTCCATTAATTATGCTGCTGTCTCTGAACATGGCTCCAAAGAATAGGGTGACCACCTTTTTCAATAAAATTGCAGATTTACAATTTTCCAGCTCAGTGAATTGCTGGTATTTAAATATATTGAAAGGCCAGTGCCAGACTGCTCTGCCTCCCTGTGCTGCATTTCACTAAGAAGGGGGTGCTGGAAGGGTGCACGAGGAGAGAAAGAAAACGGGCAGAGAAGAGAAATCAGGCAGGCAGGTATGATGGTAGGAAAACCCTTCAAAATCAGAAGGGATTAGACTGCCTGGAAGGACCTAAGACCCAGAGGTGACCCTTGGTGTCTCCTCAGCCCTACTCTTGCTCCCAAACGGGAGTAATGGACATTACTAGGACCCCAGACAGGGCAAGGCTGGTATCTCCTAAGAGATGTGGTCCATCACTCCGGCTGTGAGATGAGGACCAAGCTGCCTTTTGCCTCTTTGCCCAGGGAATATCAGAACAAAACATGAATTCTGCACCATGCCTCAAATCCAGGTAGGTTTGTCACGGCCATGCAAAAATGTGGGATGATTCATGCTTTCTGTCAGCTCTCCTTGCCTAGGAAGGGGAAAGATGAGTCCATGCAGGATTTTCCTGTTGTTGTGTGCAATTGAAAATTAGTTTTATCCATCTGTGAAATTGTGCATTCTTTTGGCAGTAGGGAAGACAGGAAGAAAAAAGAGGGGGGAAAGGTAAAGTGACTGAAAAAAGCAAAGTAGTGTTTATCTAAATAAAATTTATCGGAAGGTAGAGGGATACAAGGCAGCAATAAAAACAAAGCTGGGGCTTACACTTTTGTGTCTCTGGCTTGTGATCTTGACATATAGCTAAGCAACATCTTGTGTCTGCCTTACCTGAGTATAACAGCCTTTCTTATAGACAAAAAATAATAACATATTCAATTTCTAAATCTCACTCTCTACTTTAATTGCTTATGGAAACATTAATGCTCCTGAGGGCACCTGGGTACTGCTGGCATTGGACACCACTGGTGGAGGAGGCAGCATGGCAATCTTCTGCTAACAGCTCAGGAAACTGATTTAGAGGTGAGAAAAGGCTCTGGGTACATGGATCATCTGCTGAAAACAGTTCCATCTTGTGCCTGGTTTTAGGTGTGGATGGATGAATCCAGGACCACCCCTACTGCCTGGTTGTGCTGTGAGGAGTGGCAGGGCTGTGCTCAGCACAAACTCCCTGACACAAAGTCTCTCCAACCACTTTGTTGTAAGGGCTGCAGAGACAGCAGAGAGTCTCACAGGCCTTTAAATATTGGCTCTCTGATTTTCTTCTGCTCTCTGTTTTTGAAACTAAGCTTCTGTGATAACAGTCAGGAGGCTTTTAAGTCTCTCCTGCTTTGTAGGAAATTTTACTGGAAACCAAACCTGGCTTCCAGGATGAGCACATTGAATTCTGCTCTGTTTGAGGCTGAAAGAGGACATGTCCATCTCCCTGTGGTGAAGGCTTCCAAGAGTCTCTGAAGGAAGCCCTACTGCAAAAATAACATCATTCCCCTCTTGCCATCATTGTCCTTCTTCTTCCTAACTTGCCATACTGCATGCACAGAGGTCTGTTCACACCTGTGCTCTGTGGTACTAGATGAAGTTTTACTTTTGGTTAGCTTCTGTACTTGGAAGACCTGGATGCAAGTCTCACTTGGAGTGCAAGCTCTCTATGAATTTGGGAGGTAGGGTGGAAATTATGTGAGGGTCACCTCACCACAGATGACTCTACTGTGTATCTGAGACTGTCACATCTGCCTCACTCCAGAAGCCAGAAATTAAGAGAAGGCAATATGTCTAGAGAGAAGTGCATCAGACTTATTTTATTCCTGTCTTAGGATGAGATAAATATCCCTCACAGAGAAGTGTTTCTTTCTGGCCACCTCAGGGTGGCCTTGTTTGCAGTGGGCTTCTCTGTTATGGAGAGCTCCTGTGTTTAACTTTACCCTTTCTAATCCAAGGTGGCTCAGACATTTTCCTTTTGCAGTGATGTTGTGAAATTTAAATGCAGTAATGCTTGTGTGGCATCTACATGGGGTGGTGAGAGCAGCATGGTAATGCTTATTGAACGGTGGACATGATGAGCTGCCCCCAAAGGCTGTCAGGGATGAGCTCCTCTGGCTCCGGCACCTCTGTTCAACACCACATTCATGAGGAACCCAGGGAGACACCTCCATGGCCTCCTCTTCTTCATGAGTTGTTGGTAACATGGGCAGGTCATGAAGAAGAGGGTTTATTGCAGGGAGGGCAACACTGAAATGTCAGCCTTTACAGACGGTGAAGGTCCTCAAGAGAAGCTACAGCCATACACTGGCAGAAAGCAGAGATACTGTGAAATTATTGTCAAGGGAGACAATGGAAAGAGAGCTTGATGTAAAGTGCTTTTTAAAATTCTTTTTTATTGAAATTGCTTTACTTTGATTATGTTTATCACACACACACACCAAAAAAAAAATCCAGGGTTCAAGAAAAATTATATTTATTTTTAGTTTGTGTTGTAAGAGAAAGGTTTTAATTTTACAAAAAAGTAATGGGTTTACTGAAACCCTTTTAAAAAAAAAACCAAACCAAACTTGTCCAAATACAAGGAAGCTGCATTGAAATATTCTTTTTTTTTTTCACATGAAACATTAAGAAATTAATTTTGGTACTTGCTTTAGCAAGCTCATGAGTTCATCCAAATTACTGAACATGTGTCTGTTTGAATATTCTATTTTTCTCTAGAACCTTGTTTATGAAAATCATTCTGCTGACCATATTCTTCATTATTAAGATTCTAGTCTTACTTTTTTCCTAATTTTTGAAATTTTTAATCAGTCACAGTTCCCTGTTCCCACTTTCTTGATCTAAACATGGCAATAAATAGTTGTTTACAAGGCACAAAAATGTATCACAATAATTAAGGCAAGGCAGGGGCTCTGCTGGTGTTTACTTACATTGCTGTGGAAGAATATGCACACTTGTTATGAAAACTTGCCTTCAGGAAAAGACAACTGTTTCCAGATACAAATCAAAATTTTTTTCTTTGATATATTTTAGTCTATTTGCCAAAATCTCTAATAGCATGTTCTCCTGGATTGCTCAGGTGGATTTGAAAGAATGCTTTCCCTCTCCCGTCCTCTCACAGGCACACACACGTGCATGTGCACACATGCACACACACTTACACTCCAGGGCAAGGGCACAGAAATTTCATCAGGCATTTAATATGTGTTAGGCTCCACAATTCAAAGTTGTTTTTTGTATAAGGAGATTAGTACTTTGACTATTTAAGGCATACGGAGAATGAAAAATACAATAAAGCATGCTAAAGGCTAGAGAGCAGATTACAGTACATCAGCAGCTAATTGCTATGTACACCATACAGCTGCAAATGAAACACAGCGACAGACATGAACAGATTCTATTACATAGGATTATGGCAATCGTCTGAGAACAAAGCCAGAAATTCAGAAAAAAACAACCCAAAACTTCCAAAATAACAAAACAAGCAGTTGGAAGCCCCATGGGGTTTTTAACGATTTTGTAGCTGGAAGGGTCTTCCTATAATTCTTTTCCATAACAGTGCTGTATCTCCCTCATGTTGGAAAGGACAACTCCTGCCTGTTTTCACAACCCAAACTAGCAGCAGTGATGTTTGCCTCCCGCAGGATCCTCTGCTTTTTCTCATAGCTACTCTGCATCGCAAGAGTGAGGGGTGAGAGGGAGCTGATCCAGGGCACTGGTGCAGAGCATGGTACTGGGCACAAAGAGGCTCTGCATGCTCTGTTTGTCCTCTGAGCATTAACACATCAGCTCCATCATATTTTGCTGTACACATGGGGTGCTCTTGTTTCCTCCTCACCAGAGAACAGGGGAAGCAGGGAGATGGTGCCTTTTTGGCTGCACACACCCCAATGCTCCAGGGCTGTCGCCATCCTCCTTTCAGAGAGGGCTGTGGCTGCCCTAAGACACTCTTTCAAGCCTCCCGCAATCTGCAGGAGCCGCTTCTGAAACCTTTGGACATGTGAGTGCCATCCAAAAGTCCACATGGTGTTCCATCTTGCTCAGTTTAAGAGGGTGTCTTTTTTTAAATTAGGTGTAAGGCCCTGCTGTAATATGATTTCCTGTGGAGGTGAGATGTATGTTCCCTTGGGTAAAGGGAAGAATACCACTAGGCAATGATGCCAGTACACAAAGAAATTAAAGCAATACCGATTCCCTCACAAATGCAGGCTGCTCTGCTCTCTGCTTGCATAGCAGAGTGGGCCAAGCCTTCTCATGTGGGAAGACAGTAGAGAAGCTCTTTATAAGACTTTTAGATAAACCACTCCTGTACAGCTTTTTGAGAATTTTTAATATTGAAGACGGATGGTGGTCAAAGACAGACACAATAACTTTTTTGTTTTGTTAAATATACAATTTACAATAGTGCTAGTTTTTAGGGTGTTGTGTAGTTTGGGGTTTTTTTTCCTGTTTTTGATAAAGATTATTTGTCAAAAATGTGTCTATTAAGCCATTTTCAATCCCTCATCTCCCTTGCATATATGGCAAAACATAATGAGTTTTGAAACTGGAAAAATATTTAGCATCCTAAAAATTATCTATACATCGATTTGAAGAATTCATTCACCTGTTGTCCTGAAGCCTTACCCCGAGGTATGTGTGCTGTTTCTGATGTGTTATATATTGTAGTGTCTTTTTCAGAAGTACAAACACCTTATAGATACAGCATATCAAAGGGATAAATAACCTTTCTGTTTGGAAGATTACTTTTCTATTGAAAATATTTTGACACCAGTAAAAATAGAAAATAGACTAATTGAACTAAAAAGCTTTAAAGCAAACACAAAAGTTTGCAGCATAAAATACAACATATAAGGGAGACAGTGAGATGCCATTCAAGGTGACTATGGATGGCAGAAGTAGGTACCAGCCAGTGAGCCATAAGAGCCCACAAGATAATATAAGAGTGTGTACAGCATAAGGCAGCAATACATGCTGTGCACTCTTCTAAAGGCTTTGGAGTAGTTGATAGTACCTTGGAAATACATTTAGGACAACCAAGGTTTGAATCTGCCTACAGCTTGGTGAGAAAGCAGCAGCTGGTTTCAGACTCAGTGGATGGCAATGGAGGGGCTCCTCCAGGAATCAAATTTATATAATAACTACAATATAATACTATTATATATACAATATAATATTATTATATATATTAATATGCATTAAGTAACATAAATTAGTAAATTACATTTCCAAGCTCCTGTGGACGTAATTTTATAAAAATTAAAAGGACATGAACAAAAAAATGTGAGCCTGGTTTGTTTTTTTTGGTTTTTCCCCAGTACAAATGTGGCACTATGCAAGCATCTTTCAGGTGGTGACAAGTTAAATGTTGTGTCTCTCTGGAGTAAGAAGGCAATTTCATTGTAGCTGAGTACTACGCAGACAGGGTGGCTGTAAAAATCTTCAGTCATTTGTGTTAGCCACAGAAGTTATAACTGTATTACTGGAAGACTGAACAGAGGCAGATTGCTGATGTTTTGGAGTAATGCTTTTTTCTTTTGATATTTATTGTAATATCAGACAAGGTTTTACTGGTATCACATAGACATTTGCTATTAACTTGCAAAAGGATTTGGTCTTTCTGAGAAATTCTGGGTTTAGATAATTTGAACATATATTGTTGATTTTATTTTTGTTGGATCTTATAAAATATTTCCTTATAATTGTTAACACACATCATTTTAGCATGTTGTTCATTATATCTTCTCCTTTTTACCACACTGAACTTTTTTTTTTGTACTCCTTGGTAGAGTGTTATATTTCTCCTCTTTCACCATGTAGGTTACAGCTATGCTTGTATTTCCTCTTTCAAATTTTTTTCATGCCTCTATGCAGAGCTGGTAATTTGGATGAACTCTTACTGGATTTTCAGGAAGAAGAGCTGACTGAGCCCAGCACAACTGGTATGTAGTGCTGGGAGGGGCCTTCTCCACTGGGTTGATCACACATTCATGTACTCCCACACTCATAAAATGGGAAACTGGTCAAAACGGATCAAAAGAGGATCATGATAATCTGTGTGGGCAGTTCATAGCAGTTCCCTGAACAAGGGCAGTAAGGTGAAGCCATGCCAAGTCAAGGGACCTAAAGTTTTTTACAAGAAATCTTCAACATGCCAGCACTCCTGTGCTTCAATTTTAACCTGGTGGAGTATGTATAATTGATGTAGGGGTTGAGAAAGGTATCTGACATCTGCATAAGGAAAATGTTAAGCTCTCCCAGTTTCTAGCACATGATTTTTAAGACATTTTAATCCCCTCCCTTTCAAGTGTGGATTTACTGGGGAGGTCAAGGGGTCATTAACACTTCCCCTGCCCCTCCACCATTAACACAGGCAAACTAATCAAGGACTGGTGTTGGATACTATGATTTCATTAATTCACACATCTGTATTTGGGTTTTTTCTTTCAGCCAAGTCTTCAGCATCCTATTTTTTTAACAGTATTTGTAGTTTAGAAATTGGCTTTGAACTGACAGTGAGTAGGTTTAGATTAAATATTAGGAAGAAACTGTTTTCTGCGAGGGTGGTGAGGCACTGGAACAGATTTCCCAGAGAAGCTGTGACTGTCCCATCCCCGAAAGCGTTCAAAGCCAGGTTGGATGGGGCTCTGAGCAACCTGGTCTGGTGGGAGGTGACCCTGCCCAATCAGGAGGGTAGGACCAAGATGATTGTTAAGGTCCATTCCAAACCAAACCATTCTATTATTCTATGACACTATGACATGGGGTACCAAATTAAGCCAGCAAAGAGTTTCCTGTGCTCTTTTCTGTATTCTTAGGGGTAAGCTTGTTTGTCTTCTAGATGGAAGTAATGAGATTCAGAGGTTACCTGTGTATTTTTGGATCATTTGCTCTCTAGAAATGGGAAAAAAAATACCCAAAACACAACTCATGTACACTGAATACATGAAGTCATAAAGGAGCTGACATCTGTAAAGTACCTTAATGCAATAGAAACTGGAATGGTTACCATATGATGTGTAGTGAATGCAGTGATATGGAAGAAAATGGCACATCAGCATAACATTAATTACTTAATGACACAAAGCTGATGATATAAAAACTGCTGTAGGTGGTCAGAGTTCAGTATAGTCAGGCTTGTATAGCACTCTGAACTCCTAATTTGACATTCTGCCTAAGGTTATATTACTTTTTTCTGCTTTCTTCAGACTGTCTGGTTTCTTTTTCATTCTTGTTTTTTGCTTCCTTCAGAGTGTCTTGTTTTTCTCCAGCCTAACCCTCCTGGGACAGACAAAGATAGAAAAAATTCAGTTTGCTACTATTTTACTCTGCTTTACTTAGCCTCATAAAGTTGCTTTAGAGACAGTCACTTTCTGGTATGTGAGGACAAGATGTCATGAGGCACATAGTAGAACAGTAAATCCAGGCTTTGATCTATTGCTAGAAATGGACATGGGAAGAGAGAAAAAGGCTGAGCTTTTTTAAAAGACAGATTTATATATATACACAAGACTGTTTGCAGGAGTAAACAGAAGCGAAAGATACCACAGTTCAAAGAAAATGGGTCAAGTGAAACCGGCCAGTCTTCCTCTGACTCAGGCAAACTCACTACCAGCCCTGTTTAGTGATAGACATAGGTTAAAGCTTTCTGTGTGATCATTATTTTCACCCAAAACTAGGGTTACCAGAAATTCCATATAGCTACAGGCCATTGTCACATGATCTCCACTTCTTGGCTTTCTCAGTGAGACCTTGGCTCTTCTGATCCACAAATGCCCAGCTTGGAGAAAAAGCTGAGCAGATCCCTGGCAATTTGCTGAGCTGTTCTGGCCATGATTTGCAGGGAGTCCATCACCTGCTGACACATACCTGCCATTCATCTCATATTTAAACCCCTCACTCAAGTCCCTTATTAAGAAAATGAACACACTATTTTCCCCTCTTATATGTCTTCTAAATGTGACCTCTTGTCTCCTGCTCAGGTTTATTTATATACACTTGCTCATCAGAAAAGTGACTGGCAATGTTAAATACTGTGATTTGAATTAGTGGTCTGTGTAGCGTCCAAATAATCTGAATAAAATACACTACAAAAATGCTGGAAATTGACATTACATCTATGTTGATGCGCATTTCAGTTGCCAAGAAAAGAGCAGTTTGGCTGAAGGATCCAACAAAATCTGCTTAGTGGGTCTTCCTTGGCGAGAGCCCACAAAGCAGATTGCTTTCATACAGTACTCCCTTAATCACTGTAAAGAGGTTTCAGAGAGATTAATAATAACTAGTGCAGTTGTTACACCCACGCACAGTGACTCAGACACATGGCCCAGGGAGAGTCTTTACCTGTGTGGGCCACAAAGACACATGCCAATATTTAGTCCAATAAAGTTGTCTTTCCAGCAGAATGAATGATAATCTTGGAGGTAGATGATGACAGGGCCTGTCAAACAAGCCCCTATACCGAGGCACAGCCCAATATATAACAGCATCTCACCGCAGCCACATTAAAGGCTGCAGTGGAATCCTTGCGCTCTGTCTCTCCTCTCTCAAATATCAGCAGCACTGATTAAAACAAAATAATACCTAGTCCCAGCATCATGCTGCGCTGCAGCAAGAGGACTGTAAGAGTAATGAGGGCCCATTTGGTATAAACGAATTTTTGGGCAGTGTTTCTGAGCTCAAGGCTGAGGCAGCTGGCTGCTAGATGCGATGCAGGCAGGAGGGGATCAGACCGTGCTGTGGCAGCAGGAGGTGGTGCAGGAGTTCTGAGCTGCTGCTGCTCCTCATGCTAAATGTGTGGATAGCCTTGGTGCTCCTGACTCTGTGCTGGCCAGAGCAGACACCCATCCAGGGTTTTGTCTCTTTTGCACCTGTTCTTTAGCTTAAATTTTGTGGGGCTTATGTTATCTCATCCCCTATTTCTGACATAAGAGAGCAGCAATTGTGATTTGATTAACCTCCCTAGGAACGGGGAGTGCTCAGGAATACACCACCCGAGTCTTTAGTGAGATACAGATTAGCAGAGAATAGTAATTCAGTGGCCATTACAGAGCAAGTTCCACGTAGCAATCGGAGTTAACTAATTATGGATTGCCTCCGGCTTGCAGCTCATTAGATAGCAAAGCTCCTATTGACTGCAGTGGCACAGCGGATTGTGGCAGCCTCGGACTAGCGGCACGAGTAAGTCAACTGTAACATTATCTATGGAAATAAAAGCCTTCCAACAAGAGAAGCAGAAACAAATTGAGGACAATTAGGAAGTACTTGACCTCCTATTCCAACCTGCAATATGGCAGGAGGTCAGGCTCTGAATGAATTCATTTTGTGGTCAAAAAGATGTAAGGCAACAAGCTACTTTGAAGAGGAAGAGAAAAGGGAGATCCTAACCTGATCTTCTTCTATGACAAGGTAACTCTCTTGGATGAGAGAAAGACTTGTGGCTGTTGTTTACCTGGACTTTATGCCTCTGTTTCCCACAATGACAAAAGGATGAGAAGAAATAGTATCAAGTTGCACCAGGGGAGATTTAGATTTGATATTAGGAATAAAAATCTTCACTGAAATTGTTGTCAAGCACTGGAACAGGCTGCCTGGGGAAGTGGTTGAGTCACCATTCCTGGATGTGGTGCTTTGGGACATGTTTTAGTGATAGACTTGACAGTGCTACATTTGTGGTTGGACCCAATGATCTTAAAGGTCTTTTCTAACCACAATTATTCTAGGATCCTTTTCTATGGAAAGTAGGAGAAATTTCTCATTTTCTGAGCTTCAATGTTTCCTCTTGAGCAGAAGTGGCACAGAATTTATTTGGGGCAGTACAATGTTGTCCAGCTTACCTAAGGTTTTCTTTTCAAGTTGCTTCTCTAACTCCTCCATCCCCAGCTCAAATCACACAGAGACAATGACAAGAATATGGGGAGGGGAAAATTCACAACAAAGTGTGAAGTACATTGTGAAACTGAGAAAAGGATTGGTTTTCTTGTTTTAAGAGAGGAAGTCAAACAGAGATTGAACTTGAACTTTTGTTTAATGTTTTTGTCCTTTTGGCAACCTGCAGAAAAGCACAAAGAGCTTCAACAATCAGAAAAATTTTCAGACCAAAAATCACATCAGTAAACTTCTGCTCTCCATCCTGAAGCTGTATTAGCTCATTCCCACAATTTTTGCCATGAACTAGGCTGCTTCTTTAAATTCATAGCATCCAATGCTGTCACTGCACTGTTCACAGCTAATCAGTTTATTTACAGAGTGGCTGCATAAGAGTAGTGTTTAATTAGCCAGCCCCCTAAATGAATGTATAGAGCCTAAAATAAACTAGCAACTCACATATTATTTTAAATTCCAAGCCATTTTCCAGAAAAGTAGCATGCAATACATATGATAAAGTGTGAGAGTGCCTGCATTTATTTTGTGTGGGTGGGGGAAGATATAACAATTTTTTTTTTTTTCAAATCCCTATATATTTATTGAAACCGGCAGCTTCAATTAATTTACTTAGGTGCAAGAGGCCTGTGTTTTAGAATTCCTTACCTTGTGTGTCTTGTTTGCTTTGCATAATCTGTCAGAAGCTACATTGCAGAAGGTGCCAAAGAGCCTGTGTAGCACAAATGGCATGATGTGCTATGATGTGCTATGATGTACAGAAGCCTCTCTTCTGTGGTCAGTCTTAACCCGAAGTATCTTTTAGTTGCCAAGACTTTCCAACTGAACAAAAAGAGTTTTAAAATGAGAAACAAACAGCTCAGCCTATAGGCTTGTTTTAATACACTAGAAGCAAAGAACAAGCAAATCAATGAAAAGATTAGAAAGATGAATGGAATGGGGAGGAAGGGAGAAGAGACTAATATGATCAATAGTTTGCTGAAGGAAGTACTGCTGTTGTGAGGTCTTCACTCAGTTAGGAGATAGGAGATAATGATAGAACTACGCCACAAGAAGCCACATAAGGTCAGAGAAAACCCACAGAGAGTGTGGGCTGTTCAGAACATCATACGGAACGGCAGTGATAAGGTAGTTTAATGGTAACACAGCTATAGAAAAAGTTTAGCTTAGAAGTCTCTGTTTAAAATAATGAAAAAGTAGTGTCACTAAAATGGTGATGTGAGCTAATTTTTTCCCCTTGAATTAATTTATAACATCTTTTTGTTTTGAGTGAAAATCTCTTTCGTAAACACTAGGAAGAATAATTTTAAAATACATATCATATTGGAACATGGATATTTCATAGATTTAGTTACCAGTAAATTAAGTAAATAAATTTTCAGCAATGAAAATTTAAATAGTTAATTTGGACATGTAGTCTATTTCTTTCCTGTTCACAAATCTGCTTGAACATTCCTACCTTATACTTCATTTTAACTTACTCTGAGGATAATTTGCAAAAATTGTAGGTTCTTTGTGAGCAGCTTTCTGTAGGTTTTCAAAAATCAAAATAAAAATCAAACCAGTTTGGATTTAATGTGTTATTCACGTGGTATTTCTCTGGCTCAACTGAATGTCTCTGTGAAAGTGTTTGATGCAAATTTAAGGGATTTCAAATACGCTATCAGCAAAAACTTAAAATATTGACTGTTTTGTATCATATTCTTGACAGCAAATTTTTCTGCCAGAATATTTATAGGAAGCAAACATAAAATGGACACACTGTCAATAAAAAAACCTGAAGAAATCATTGCCAGTTCTTTTCAGGTAACTGCATTCGTTCATTACCTTCTTCTGCCAATTGGTGAAAAATCCTATTCTAGTTTTTTTCTGAGGACATTAACCAAGCCTATGTTTTAATTACGTTTGGAAGTCGCTCTAGTGCTTAATTTTTTCTTTTTGAAATTTATCTCTGTGCAAAGGAAGGCACAGAGGGAAATTTTCACTTGGTCCCCTCCTTGCCACACCTGAGACTCGCAGAGTACTTCAGCATCTGATCTTTCATGTGCTCCCTTGTCCTTTCCCCTCCACCAGAGGAATGTGAAGCCCACGCATATGGCATCATCATTGGGGATGACCTTATAATGAATGCAATAATATAAGCTAAATGGCCTTTTCAGCACCTGCTGTGCCAGCTGGAAAGGCTGCTCCCCGTGATGGCCTGCTGGCACTGCCGGCATGGTGAGATGGGAGAGTGTGACACATCTGGCTCCCACCGGGTCCTGAGAGCAGCCTCAGGACCCCTGTACCAGTACAAAGCTGTGAGTGGAGCTGTGCCTGACCATGTGGGAAACTCCCCTGAACATAGTGGGAATGGGAAGGGGCAGTGTATCCACACCCTGCCTGGCCTACCTTTTCTGAAACCAAAAATAAAATTACGTACATGTTCTGTTGTCATTCTCAGACTGTCCTTCTCTCTTAAAGAGAGTTAATGGTGTGTATATCCCTTTGTGGCAAATGCTGTAGGGGGAATTATGCTTAGGAAAGTCCACACAGTATTGGAGGTCAGAAAGTCAAAGATACCCTTCTGTTTATCCCCTTGCAGTAAGGCAGGATTTAAATGCTCATTCTGAGTTTCTCACTTCCAGCCTCCCCTGACCCAGCCTGGAGTTGGCTGTGACTAATTGAAAGAGAATAAATATGTCAGTGCTGACCCTAGGGATAGTACAGAGACAGGTCTTAATTTCCAGTTTTCAGATGTTGAGCTGTGATGAAATGGTAGCAGTGATACAGCGCCTCGCAGTCCTATTAAGTCTGCTTTTTACAGCCAGTACACAAAATCTGATGGAATGAATGACCTTGACTGTACTTCCTTTCACTCCTTAGATATAACCCAATATGCTCTAGTTGGAATAGACGCCACCGACACCTCAGACAAATTCTACTTGTCCCATCATAATTTTCTCTAGCATCACAGCACATCTGCCGCTCTTCTGTGCCCTTGCCATGACCAGTCCTTCAATTTTCTGGAGGGAATCATCACCTACTAACCACAGTCCTACTAGTCCTTAATTACCAAATCTGCATGTGCTCCTGTATCAGGAACTTACCCAGAAGAAACTGTGAGGACAGCATCAAGTTTGGTCTGTGAGGAGACACTGTATCAGAATTTGTCATCGCAGCTGGCACTGTGATTTAGGAATGAAGAGGCAAAGCACCAAACTGGCTGATGTTTCACATCGTCAGCCAGCCTGGCTGAGCATATAAACCGGTGAATAAGGCTGCCAAGGCTGAGGGAGCATAGAACCATAAACCTGCCTTCAAAAACACCACAAGGTGCAAACTTCAGGCTTGTCAGTCTGTACTATTGTCCAATACTACAATGAATAAATCATTATGTTAGAAATTAAACTCAGCTTTCAGCTTGGCTGGGATGGTGCCAGCCTGTGTCTGAAGCATGCCTGAGGGGACAGCAAGCCGCAGGATGGTGAACTGAGCAATTTGTGACAACTTGTGCTGCTACCACACGCAGCCATCCTAAGCAGGTCAAAAATTCAGAGTATGTTCAGAGAAAAGACTAAGACAGAAAGAGGGCTCAGAAGTGCATCTTTCTCTTTGCTGTGATTTCCCCCCGACAGGTTCCTGGGAACATGGCATACATTTTGTAGAGCATAGGTGGCAGGGAAAATGACATGGGCCACTCCCTAGTCTTCAATGTGTGTTTGCCCACATTTGTTCATTTACTCCTTCTCTATCTCTTCTGGTCTAAGAGGTGTTTCTCCTGGAATCATCTGCTTCGTCTCAGTTACTTTTTAAAACCTACACAGCTTGCTCGTTTTTAAGAAGAGGATGGGGCTATTTCTACACTGTGTCTGGATTTGAGAGGCTATTTGCAAAAGAAGAATTCACACACAGGTGAACTGGGACCCCAGTGCACACAGGGCATACCCTGGGCTTCCTAGTTTTGAAAGCCCAGACAAAGAGAACTCTGAAGTTTTTGGCTGGCTAAATAAATGAATTATGCCTATTACCTACCTTCAAATCTTCTTAAGGGGCTAAGTAAAGTAGCAAAAGTGCCACATAAAATGCTATTGGATTTAAATCCCTGGAGATTTGCCAGTTACCAAACATCACTGTAACAAATCAACTCTGTTATCTAAAGCATGGAATCTAAAGAGACTCACAAGCCCACTAAGCTGCACAGGACCATGCAAAACTACATCTAGATGGGCCGAGTTCCCCAGGTCAGTCCATTGGGCACTATTCTCTCTGCTGCACAAAGCACACTTTCTGTCCTCCTCTCATCAATACTATAGTAAAAAGGAGCTTGTGTGTTGAGATTTTCAGGCAAAATTTCTCTGCCAGTTCTGCTGGTGTCACCAGTGTGACATCAGTTATTAAAGCACCGCAGCTTCTGCAAAATTCAGCACATGGAAGATACATGTACTGGCCCATGTACTGCTTTTCAAAAATAAAAAAAACCAAAAAACCAAAAAAACAAACAAACCAAAACCAGCAGGATTAAGACATAATGAAACTTAAATCCTTTATTTGTGACAGAATGATTTGCTTGTAAGCACAATGTTGCCAACATATGACTTTAGCAATGTGTTGAAGGATCTTAAGGAAATCAACCTCCTTCTACTTCCTTTCTATGAAAACATGAACTTACTGAAAATTTGTTGCACTTTTTAAGCACAAATCATGGTGAAAAATAAACTGATAAGAAACACATTTGTTATCTATTTTCAGGCTTTTATTCTTTCCAGTCTAATAGTCTGCTAATGACTAATCAGTCTGATAACTTTTAGGGATAGGGTTTGCTATTTTGGGCTATTCCCCTAGATGAAAGTTATTTCTATGGCAGCTATTCTTAGAAGCATTTATGGAAGAAAGGGAGCAAGTGAAGTACCAGCAGAGGAGTGACTCACCACAGCACTACTAATTGCCAACCAAAAAAAGTCTTTTGCTTTGTGAATTAGGAAATCAGCTGCGTTTAAAAAACCCACTTTATATATTTGAGAACCAAACACTGCTCATGATCTTTTGATATTAAAATTATGTGGAATGGGTGCACAACCAGTAACAGTGACAGACAAACATCTGAAATTACTCCTTTCTAGGTCTATATCTCTCCACATCATTTACCTGCCAACTCAGTTTCCCATTGTTCTTGCCGCTTTCTTTATCATCCCTGCAACATCTGCTTACCTTTGATTTTTTTTTTGTTCTGTTGTTCCACAGCTTGAAATATGTTAAGTGAAAAGCAGCTAAAGGGTGTGCTAGCAGCCTGCAAAATTTTCAATTTCTGGGTCTCTGCCTAGGATCTAGGCAGGTCAGTGGCAACTGAAAGTCATTACCACCTCATGTCTGCTTGCTGACCTCTGTGACATTAATTGCTGGACTGGCCACAGCAGCAGTCTCAGCAGAGAAACCACCCACTCTGTGCTGAAATCAGGCCATCCTCTCCCTTGCAGAGTCAAGGCTGCGGAAGGGCTGTCTCCAAGAGGCCACAGAAACAGACACCTTCATCTTCCTCATGCCTTTAAATATATGAAAATGACACATTATTCTTATTTTCCAGCTTATATAAAGCTAGCATGAGAGCTAAGGCACTGCAGAGCTAAGGCTGTACTGTTGTGTGTTTAAATACTCTGCAAATGACTTAACAATAAACGTTACTCTACGGGTAACTAAATGAACTAAATAAGCATGGGGATAAAAGTCAGAGCTTATTGAGGTGACACGTTATCTTGCCCTCCAGGCAACTGCTTAGCTTTGTCCAGGAATCTTTGTCCAGGAAAAGAGAAAGTGAAGAAAAAGTCTCCATGTCTCATGCTGCAGCCTGATCATAACTGTTTCCAGGAAAGCTGTTTTCCCCTTTCTTCCTTTCCTCCCATCTTGTTTGTGGACTGTCAAGGTCAGGAACAGGTTTGTCCTTTGGTTTGCATATCTAAAGTAGAAACAGAAAAATTTTTCTGTCTTCCTTCCTTCCTTCCTTCCTTCCTTCCTTCCTCCCTTCCTTCCTCCCTCTTTTGGGACTACTTGTGAAAATTTTTTGTAGCGCAAAAGCAAACCCCTCACCCCCTGAGAGAACTTACACTGGCATTAGAAAATGAAGTTTTCCATTTCAGAGAACTATACTGTCAGATTTCCATTAATATTTTACCCTTTTCAATGCTCATGACAAATCTTGCCATATTCTCCATGGAAATCCCTACCTTTTTCTTTTTTCTTCTTCCTTCACCCAAGAAAGCCCAGCTGCCAATATGAGAATTAGGCTTTTTTTTTCCTCACTTTCTTTATGTCAGAGAAGGACATGAAAACATGATCTCTGTAGGTAAAAACAATCAAAGGAAAAGCAAATTAAAAAATCAATCTTTACTTGAGGGAAAAAATGAGCAATCCATGGTTGAAACTACATCAGGGATGTTTGGAGCTTGCCTCGACATTTTGCAGTGCATGGGAAAGGCAATATAACTTTATATCAGATTAACCATGATATAAAGGTCTTTCTGTTTAAACACACAAATCACAATTAAGTGGAATTTTATTCCCAGAATAATGTCATCCAACTCATCTTGCTTAAATCTTTCCTATTCATTGTCTTCGGATGTTAATTTTTTCTAAAAATTAAATTAATTTTCTTACAGATAGTTCCTGTAAAGGACTGAGTCACAAACATTTAAACTCAGATATCTAAATCTGAATTTCCAGTGCTGGAAAACTTTGGCTCATTGCTGTCTAGCCTCAAAGAAGGGAGATGACATTTATAGGTTCACATCACTGGGGGAACCTGTTCCTGAGCCGGGTGTGGGAGCTGACATACTGGCCAGAGGCAAAGGACATCACAGTCCCTGCTCTGGGTGATGCTCTGATGAATAATGTTCCTGCAGTTCTGAGCCACAGAAACAGACCCAGAGCTCAGGCCCCTTTCATACTCCTTAACAGCAGGTCCAAAGAGAGGAGGATGAGACGATTTACAAAGGGAAGGAACATCTCATGCCATCAATTAAAAGCCAGGATAAATAATTTCCTGTATCCTTTCATCAGGCTGACAGGCCAAACTGAGCAGATCCGTTCCTCTGCTCCGATGGCTCTTCATTTCCCAAGGCTCCTGCAGCAGAGGCATGCTTTCAGACTTAAGCCATCTAATACAGACACCCAGGTCGTCTGCATATTCATCAGGGAACAACTCAAAGTGCATAAGTAAGGAATATCTTGAATAAATGAAGCTCTTTAGCATGAACACAGACATACTGGGTCAGACCACAGAGCCAGCTAAGCCACCACTACCTTTGCCATAGCCAACAGCAAATATTGGGGAAGAGAAGCAGAGTAGGATATTGATATGTGAATTTTCTTCCTCACTTTTTCACCTAGCACCAGTAGTTGTATATCACATGGACTTCCTAAGGTGTCCATGGTTGGTATGAATTTATAGATGACATTAATTTTTCTGCCTCTCTTTGGACCAAGGTAAATATTCAGTGTCTACAACATCTAAGGGCAGGATTTATATTTTAACTATGTAAAGACTTTCACTGTGAAACTGCGGGTGTCTGTGGAAGCAAATTTGAGAGGCGTGAGTGAACTTGGGAACCAGAGCATAGTGCAAGCACAGCAATATTTTTATAGCCCTTTTCCTGCCTCTGAGATGCACTCACATCCTTTTCCTGGGTGAAAGACATGCTGAGAGCAATGTGAAAATGTATCTGAAGTAGATGTGTTGAAGGCTCCTAGCTGATGAAGACAGATGAGATGTCACATACAGTCCATGAAGTTTTTGGATGTGACCAGTTTAAGGATAATTCTTATCATGTTTATCATCATCAGACAAAAGCAGCTGTCAGGAATCCAACCTAAGCTTGCACAGGGTCTAAGAGATGAAGAAGTTTGGTTTGTGTGACCATTTCCTTAGTAACAGTCTACAAGACAATTTGGCAGCTTTCCATAGATTATACTCTTTCTCTCAGAACTGTAAATAAATATGTGGAAAAAATTCTCCAGTGTAAGCTCAGTTTGGGGTCACATCTGCCCAATGATCAATTTTTTATCAGTTTCTTGTATTGCACAACAAATCTGAACTCAACTTGCCATGAAATATCATCAACAAAGTCTGTTGGTTGAAGCACCTTGCGCTGTGACTGGGATTGTTGCAGTATGCATGGATCCAACATGAAGGAAAATCATGATCTGCTGCAAAATCATAGAATCATCAAATTTTATACATTGGAAAGTATCTTTAAGATCATCAAGTTGTAGCATTATTCTTACGACCAAATCTACTGCTAAATCATTTTTCAGATACAGTATAATGAGCTTGTGGAAAGTATGATACCAAATACAGGCTATAGAAAAGCTGTAGTAACCCTTTGAACCTTGTCAGGATAAGCATTCACTGTAGTTACTGTAGTTTTTAAAAAGTGTAACTTATAGTAATATGTTTCTAGTTGTGCTTCTGCTAAAAACATATTATTCAGTAATGGATTTCAGACATCTTTAGGGCAGGACACACTAAGCTACTAAAATATGTGCAATTAGAGGAGAGCTTCAGTAGGCTATGAAAAGGCACACAGCCAAGAAGAAACAGCATTTAGATGCATAAGAACATAACCTAAACGAGGTGTAGGCTGGACTCTCTCGAGCTGTACATTGTGTAGGCAACTACTTAGGGTGGCAGACCACTGGGATTTTGCTTCTGCCAAGGCTCCAGCTTCAGACCTGTTGATATCTGGGTTGGTTTCCCATGCTGAGGAAGAGGTTGGACTACAGCAACAGTACTGCAGCTCTTGACAGAGTCGCTCTGCCAAGCTGCATCATTTTATATCTCTAGCTCCCAGGTAATATAAAATGAGGCAGGCTCTTTCCCTGAGTCCTTACCCCTCTTCACGGAATCACAGACTTGTCGTGGTTGGAAAGGACCTGTGGAGGTCATCTGGTCCAACCTTCTTGCTCCAGCAGGGCCACCTAGAGCAAGTTACAGTGGACTGTGTCCAGATGGCTTTTGGATATCGCCAAGAAGGGAGACCCCACAATCTCCCTGGATAACATATTCCAGTGTTTGGTCACAGTTGCAGTAAAACAAAGTGTTTCCTGATGTTCAGACAGAGCCTCCTGTGTTTCAGTTTCTGTTCACTGCCGCTTCTATTCCACACTAGAAATTATCCAGGCCTGGTCTGGCCCTTCAGTTTTGAGGAGGCTATTTCAGGGCTGCCTGCACGGCCATGAGCTGACTTGGTGGCCCATTGTCAGAAGCTAGCTCCAGCCTTTCATTTGCTTCCAGACTGCAAACTTGAACTGCATAATTAAAATAAAAATTGAATATGGTACATACAAATTCAAGTGACAATGATCAGATCCAGACAAATGTCACTGTCTTCTTTCTTCATCTAGCTAGCTTGTTTCTGTGTAAACTCCTCCAGACTATAAAGGGCAAGCAAAAGCCATTTGACTTATATTCAGTCTACAAATTAAGTTGTTTTTATCCTATTTTTCAAGCCCTCGTTTATATCTGATTAGCTAATGTCACCCAAGAGCCAGACCATTTGTTTAACACTAACTGCTTCTGAAACATTTCTGTTAGTATCATCTAGAAAAACTGATGTCAGTTCTATAATGAAACAAAGGGTTATTATCATTCGCAGAGCTGTGTAGCAACATTTAATGCTAGGATTGATACTTTCTCTGTAGCTTATGCAAATGAAATTTCCTTTTCGTTTCTACATCAAGAGCTTAAGAAAACCTCAGTTCAAATAACGTTCAAATATGTAGAAATACAGATGGGATTTTCTTACCCTTGCCTTTACAAAATCCATTAAAAGATCAAAAAGATTTGTTTAAATTTGATCTTTGTCCCATAAATTCCAAGGAACCACAATAAGCAAATAATTCACAGTAATTAACTGAGATTTTACAATACCAGTGCACATAATAAAGTGTGTATGCCAAAGTGCGATTTGCTCCTTAAATCTGTCTGTATGAACTGCAACACCTTCCTCCATGTATTTAAGAATTAATTCAGAAAGTTGTAAGTTAAAAAAAAAAATGCTTGTCCTTGTTTTGTATCAGACTGGCTGAACAGCAGGCCCAATGCTCTTTCCTTTTCTATCCCACCTTTATGTACTCTCAACTGATTTTCTTAAGACTTGAGATGGAGTAGAACTCCATGGATCTGGACAGGACCCCAAGCAAGAGACCACAGGGGTGTACTGTCCCAGGAGAAGGCCAACAAGGATATCTCGGTTTGGTGTCCTGGTCTCAAGCCAGCATCACCTCTGCCCCACCTCGGGTGCAAGGCTGCGCCTTCCCATCGCAGGGTACAGAGCCATTTCTCATGGCAGGTCCCTGTGGGGAGCTTGAGCCAACACACACAGTTGTGATGTCTATGAGGAAATAGCTCGCCAGAAAAATCACAAGTTCGTAACAATCCCACCCAATGAAGAAGCCAGAACTTGGCCCAATCAAGGCAATGAAGACACACAACTGTACCAAAATAACTTTCAGAGTTATTGACTTCCAGATGAATACATCAGTATTTTCTGCCTATCAGTTAAGATAACAGGCTCAAACTACCCAGTGCATTTCATCAGATACTATAGGCAAGTTTGATGGAATCTCAGCTAGTTTTTTGATATTTAGTGTTTTTCTAATGTTGGGGTGGACATTCAACCTTATCTGCCCCTCCCCCCACCAATTAGAATAGCTGTAGTGAAGGAAGGTATAATAACCTCAGAAATAATTGGATTTTGCAGCAGTCTGTGACAAGCTGTCCAACACATATTCATATGGTCCACTCTGCTTTTTCAGGCTAAAGCCACAGATTGCAATTTATTGCTGCTTCTTGAGCTTGAAATTAGAAAGAGTATTAAATGTTGGAAGGAAAATATATTAGCAGAAACACTTTCTGGAGCTGAGAGATCTGCATTTTGGCTGAGATCAATAACCAGAAAGCCCAAGGCTGATCTTTATCAGAACACAGAATGAATGCCTAGGAGAATGGATAATAAGTGCTGTCCAGAGATTTCTTTCCCTTCCTACAACCATGTGAAAAATGTAGCCACTGGGTCCCAGAAAATTATAGGCTTCATTGAGATGAAAACTTCAGTTTGCTTTTATTTAACTAGCAATAAAATTTTTGGAGCACTAAAAGCCAAAAACTGCTGCTGTAGCTTTCAGCTTGTAGGCATAACGTGACTTGTCCCCACCGAACGAGACAGTTGTTGCAGGGACTTTGTTTCCTGAGGTGTCTGTACGGCGCCTAACAGCGCCTGGTTCCCAAGCTCCACAGAGGACAGGAGCTGATTCTCTGGAGTGCCAGTAATAACCAAAATTCATGGTGGTGTCTGCCACATTAAGACTCCGTGACTCTCGTTGGAACAACAAACAAAGGTCATATGACCATTCTTCAGTGTTAGTCCTGAGTATATATTTTGACTCCCTTGTAAACACTCTGAAGGAGAGGGAATCAGCCACTTGCTGTCTGTGGGCTTTCTTTCTGTGAGATCCTAGGGGATGAACTAGAGGAGATGTTCCTCTTCCCTGAGGACTATGTGCTCCTGAGCTCAGATTTATCACATCCTCATATACCAGTGGAAGTGGGATGTGTGTGAGCTGTGACTGCTCCAGAAGGCAGCCTGCCTTTTAGGAATTTCGTGCCCATGTGCATTGTTAAGTCTTGTGACGTATTCATTTGGATGCATCTCTACCACTGGAAAAAAATCAGGTCCAGACCGAGGGCTGTCTGCATACATGTTTAAACAGAAGGACTTAGGTTGGATTTCTGATGCTGACCACACTGCAGCCACCCATTTCTGTCAGCTAGAGACTGTATTTTCATAACATGCTCTGTACTACATATATGTGTACCTCACTCTGAAATGGCAGAGAATGTACACCTGGGGGATCTGCACTATTTATGACCCTCTGAAAAATAGAAGGGACTTGTTAGACAGGAACATTCAGTAACAGGCCATTGAAGCCAACAGTTTCTCCTTCAGTCACCTCCAAGTGCTGGAGTCTGTGTATCTTTCTGCTCTAAAGACTTTGCCACAGCTCCTAAGAAATAGAACTACAACTGTAAATGCATCAGGAAAATGGAGAGGCATCCTTGATGTGGTGGGAAAACCTTGCAGAGGGCATTCAGATACCATACTAATTTTATAACTTATGATTTGTTTATGCTTTGCCATGTAATGTATCCAGAGAGAGAAAATAGATTATGTTTTAGTAGTTCAAATAAAATGAAGAATATGCACACAACCTGACTTACCCGTGCTCTTGGAGCACTCTGTGAGTCAAAATTAGCAAGTGACAAAATGAGCAATATAGGATAGCTCAGAGGAATAAGTAACAGGTCACATCCTCACAGGCGCCGGCTACTCAGGATTCAAAGCGATACACAAGTGCTTGATACTGTTTGTACAGAATAAGGATGATGTGCAATTCAGAGTGGGCACAGGTGAATGAGGGGGAAAAACAAAACTCACTTGGTTTAAGCATGTAGGCAGATATGTTAGCTGAGCTTGCAGACATCAGCCCTGATGATCTTGTTATAACCAGAGAGAACAAGTTCTTTCCTGGGAAACACAGCTGCTGCCACACACATTCCCTCCACGGTACCTCAGTGTAAAAGGGATTCTGGGGAAGAGGTTTTGTGAGAGGATGACAGATGACTACAGATCTCATCTTGGTCTGAATCGTTGAGTTCATGGTGACTTAAGGCTGATATCTGATGTCTGGTCACGTTCATGGAAGCACCCTGAGAATCTCTGTAAGGCTGTGTGAATGCAGTGCCTGGCAGTGCTGCCTGCTGCACTGCCCCTGGTGAGCCACCACAGCTGAGAGAGACCCAGGAGCAAAGCATGCCTTCAGACCATAAACCGGGGTCACTGCACGTGGTCTCTCCCAGGCAGCATGGAAGAAGAGGGGAAAATGAGCAGGAAGTTACATTTCCTGTAACATATTAGGGTCCAAAACCTTCAAGCTGAGAAGCTTTAGCAAGTACACAGTTTAATTAAAAGGATAAATATATGTAGTGAAATAAACAGAAATGGTGACGTACATCCTAGTAAAAACTCAGATCAAGATTTAGAACTCTCAGAGTCCTAAGAGATTATTTCAGCTCTCTCTCTTCAATCACATGCAGTTTTACAGTTCGAAAAATAGCTTGAACTCAAGAAAAAAAAGAGACAGAAAGAAAGTGCTTCCAAAACCCAATATTTATCTGTGAACAAAACAATTGTTTCAGTGAATAATATATGTGCATACCAAGAGGTGGGTTGGGAGCTGACTGAAGCCTGAAAGAGATGAGCCCCTACAAAGTCCTGCCAGTTGTGGAAGATCCCATCTTTTCAGGACCCAGCCTAATTCTCTCACTGCCTTGTATATCTATGTACGTGAGACTTTCTAGGCTTTTTTCAGCATCTCAGTAACAAGTTTTAATGGTGTATAAAAAGCCAGTATCACTGCCTAACGCAAAACAACTAGTGAGTGCTAGCTTGTGCTATTTCCATTTTCAGTACTATTCCAGTATTATTTCACTGAAATATTGTCAGTAAAGCCCAGCAAAAGCAAACCTTAACAACAGCAAAAAATGTGTGTGCTCCTGAAAAGGACACAGCTTCAGGAGAAATTAGTAAGTGCATTTGCTATGAAGTGACTTTATTTCTATACAAATAGAAGTGACATAGAAAATGCATTAGTAACCTCCAAGTTACATTTCTTTTATATACAAGTGCTGGATTTTAGATCAAAGCTAAATTGTTTCTGGTATGGTTGTTGGCTTTTTTTTTTTTTTAAATTCTTGAGTGCTTTTTAGTGGAAGTGCACTAACATTGATATTTTCCATAGTAGAGATGAGTAGCACTGCTAAGTGGATAACAAATGCTTTGCTCTGTATTCGAACCCTAAGTAGCAGCTAATTTACAGGCTTTCAGAAAAAGTAGGGCAAAAAAATGGAACTAAGTTAATACTTTTTTTTTTTTTTTTGCCACAGTACAATTTTAATTTTGCTGCCCATGTGGGATTTTGTTCTGCTTTGAATCAGAGCTGTGCAAATCAACGTGAACTCTTACAATTTTTTCATGGTTTTACCTATACGCATACATAACAGAAGAAAAGAAACAGAGGAGTGATCACTGGTTAATGACATTACAAATACTCTTTCATATCATATGATCTTTTGCAATTATACTGATACTTATCAGGAAATTCATGTGAACTTAGATAATAATTTTTCATGAAAAAATTATTGTTAATTGGAACATATTCTGTAATTTTCTTGGTCTGAGAACAGCTTTCATTATTTCTCATAATTTCTTAAAAAGCCCTTCAGTTTTGGGGAAATACCAAGTTGCAGCACTATTTAGCTGAGGCACATACAGTATTACTTTAAATTATAGTACATTACAAGGCAATCACTAAAATTCTGTAGAATTGGTAGGTACTGAAGCCTACAAATATCAAAAGGTCCTGCTACCTTTAGGTCTAGATTTGTACCAATATGAAAAAAAAAATATTTAGACCAAAGGAAATAAATGAGAGTTGAGATGAGAAGTAATCAATGCCTATTGACATTGATATGGTAATAACCTATTGATAAAAACACCTTTAGATAATGTTAAAATTGATTGTTCTCAATTCCTAACTATATCAAAAAGGCTCACTATCTACAGGTCTTGATTTCTACCAGTATCAAAAATTATCTTCAGGACAAAGTGTTTGGCTTCTTACTGAGCTTGAAAGGCATTGATGCCTATGAACATCAAAATGTTATCTCTAGATCTCAATGCTTACTGTTTTGTTGGTGACATGGACAGCAGGATCAAGTGCATCCTCAGCAAATTTGCTGGTGACAGCAAGCTGTGTGGAGCAGCCGCCACGCTGGAGGGAAGAGATGCCATCCAGAGGGACTTTAACATGCTTGAGAGATGGGCCAAAGCAAACCTCATGAAGCTCAACAAAGTGAAGTGCAAGGCACTTGGGTCATGGCAATCACAGATGCACCCACAGGTTGGGCAGAGAAGTGATTGAGAGCAGCCCTGAGGAGAAAGACTTGGTGATGGTTGATGAAAAATTCCAAATGAGCCAGCAGTGCGTGCTCACAGCCCAGAAAGCCAACCACATCCTGGGCTGCATCAAAAACAATGTGGCCAGCAGGTCAAAGGAGGTGATTCTGCCCCTCTACTCCGCTCTTGTGAGACCCCACCTGGAGTATGGAGCACAGTTGCTCATGTTCCCAATAGAAGAAGGGCATGGAACTGTTGGATAAGTCCAGAGCAGGGCTGCAAAATTGATAAGAGGAGTGGAGAAGCTCCCTTACAGAGACAGGCCGAGAAAGTTGGGGCTGTTCAGCCTGGGTAAGAGAAGGTTGTGTGGAGACCTCATAGCAACCTTCCAGTATCTGAAGGGGGATACAGGGAAGCCAGAGATGGACTCTTTGTCAGTGACAGAGCAGCGAGTAATGGGTACAAACTGAAAGAGGGGAAATTTGGGAAGAAGTTCTTTATTGTGAGGGTGATTAGACACTGGAACAGGTTGCCAAGGGAGGTTGTGGATGCCCCAGCCTGGGCAGTGTTTAAAGCCTGTTTGGATGGGGCCTTGAGCAACCTGGTCTAGTGGGAGGTGCCCCTGCTCACGGGCATGGGGGATGGGACTAGTTAATCTTCAAGCTCCTTTCCAACCATTAACATTCTATGATCCTATATTCTACAATTCTGTGACCTACAAGTGTAGCCTATCAAGTTTGAAAGGTATCAGTGCCTATAAACAGGTATCAAAATTGTTCAGTATCTGTGAATTTCAGGGGGTGGCTCTCTATTGCTCTTGAATCCTACTGATACCAGAGGATTTCTTGAGACCAATAAAACAGATACTTCTCAAGACAAACAGGTATTAAATACAATAAAAGCAGATTCATTGAAATGTATGGGCTCCACAAAAATTAAATTGACTGTAAGTAAGTATGATGTGGTAATATTCTTCTTGAAACATCAGCTGATGGTGATTTGAAGATGATTTAAAAGCACAAATAATCTTTTTACATTTATTCGTATAGCTCCCATAACTAATACAGGCTTTGTGGCGGGCCAAAGACTGTTTTGATAACTGCCCCACGAAGGCTTGAATTTATACATACTGCAGTCAGATGTGAATTTGTCTACTCTGCTTTACCTGTTTGTTCTTATTTAGAAATTTATAGGTAATGGTGGATCTCCTTTCTTCTCCAAATCTCTCCTCTTTTAATTTAAAACTGTTCCCCCTTGTCCTAACACTATCTGCACATACAAAATGTCCATTTCCCTCTCTTTTATAAGCTCCTTTTAAGTGCTGGAAGCCCAAAATGAGGTCTCCCTGCAGCCTTCTCTTCTCCAGGCTGAGCAACCCCAGCTGTCTCAGACTGTCTTCATAGGAGAGGTGCTCCAGCCCTCGGATCATCTTTGTCGCAGTCCTCTGGACCCGCTCTAACAGATCCTCATTTTTCTTGTGCCAAGCACCCCAGAGCTGGATGCTGTACTGCTGGGGTACCACAAGCACAGAGCAGGGTAAGAGAATCACCTCCTTCGGCCTGCTGGCCACGCTGCTTTTGCTGCAGCCCAGGATGCAGCTGACCATCCGGGCAGCAACTGCACACCGCCGGCTCATGTCTGGCTCTTCACCCACCACAACACGCAGCTCCTTCTCTGCAGGGCTGCTCTCAATGAGCTCTTCTCCCAGGCCATACTTCTGTCCTGACCCAGCTGCAACACCTTGCACTTGGATTTGTTGAACTTCTTGAGGTCCTTATGGGCCCACTTCTCAAGTTTAGTGCTCCTACTACAGACTTTGAGAATTGCAGTGGAATAAGGGAAGGTAACTGAATCTTTAAAATAAACACACATAACAGATCATGTCTCTGCAACAAAAACATCAGCCATAAGAACAAAGAGACTAATTTTCAAAGGCACTAACAGACATATTTCTTTTTAAAGCCTCTATCATGCATCATTTTCATGGGTCATTCAAGGAAAATGTGAAAGAAGAAACCTCTTTCCCTCTCTGTAGTCAAACCAGTAAGAGACAGAAAATGAGAGAAGAAAGGATTAGAGGCTTCTTCAAAGTAAATGGTGTCTGTGAAGAGCCTAAGACTGAAAAAAAGGTTTGCAATACAACATATTTGAAAAAATATGCCCTTAAGAATGAACATAATATTCAAGAACCTTATTTTCATTCTTCTCCACTATTAATGGCATCAAAAAAATTTGAAGGATAGACTGATGATTCAAGGAAAAAAATAATATAATGCTTAAAAGGTAAAGAAATAAAAAGTTCTTTTTATTTCTTTTATATATGTCTGCTGTATGGAGTCAGCTTTTTCAGAAAGAAACCCATATAAATAACCCTGAAAATATTATTGCTGGTAAAGCAAGTTTTGTTCTAGTGTTTAAAAAAACTTGTAGACAAATCCTTTAAATAATGTAGTTCTGTTTTTCTGTTTCATCCTTTTTCTAGCTAAAATTATTCATGGATAAATACTGGTTTTGCTAGTTTATTCATTTTGTAAATCTTGAAAGAACATGCTTTAGTTGCTTGTAAACCTCTTCCTTTTGGTTAAAGTCCCAGACTGATAAATATACTTTATAAACTCCAGATGACTAAAAAAAAATTAAATCAGAGGATTAATGCCTTGTTCTTGATCCACAAAAGGAAGAAAATTGCCTCAATTGAATGTCAATGGCAAATGTCCATTGACTTCAACAGGACAAGATTCAGTCCTTGTTCTTTGCCATTTTGTTGATGTAAAAATTCAAATATTGTATCTTCTGATACAGGGCCAAGCTCAGAAAATCATGACTTTGTCAACATCAAATAAGAGAGGGGAACAATCTTTGCTAAGTGAGCACTCAGAAGTGGTATCAATGTTTTCAGACATTTTTCATGGCACTTGTCTTTCATTCTTAGCTAAAAGTAGTTTTCTTCTACCACTCTCAATATTTTTGTCTCCTGTGCACTGGGGATGCAAATCCATTCTGAGCCTTAGCTCTCAAGGTTACTTTCTCAGATGTGGTCAAGCTCAGCAGTGACTGTACACTGTCACCATTCAACTTTGCTTGGGGTTTGTGTGAAACACCCGACGGAGTCCGTGCAGTCCTGGGCAGATGCTGACTGCGATATAACGAGTGAGAACAGAAATTATATTAACAACTTTATGAGTTTCCAGGTGCCCAAGGACTGAGTAAACTGCAGCTGACAGAAATACTCTGGCCCCTCGGGGGTAGCCCCTTTGGCCAGAAATGTGGTTCATTGGTGAATCTGCTATGAAACATGGTAGCAAACCAACACACACCCCTGAAGGATTTTGTTGCCTGAGGATGACAGCCTAGCACTTCTCACCTCCCCTGGAAATACGGTGAGTTGCACACAAAGAAATGGTTTCAGCAGTTTGGCTGGGCATTATTTTACTTTACAATGTGACCAGGGGGTGTGAGCTCTGAACTCTCAGGCCCTGGGGTAAACTAAGTGAAAAACTCATTTTAGAAAGTAGCATGTTAGGCTAATAAAAATAATTTTTAAATCTGTCCACTGAGCTCTGGAGCAGCCTTCCTGGGTAATGGACGGCTGCACAGCTGCCTGGAAAAATCACAAGCTCTCCCACTTTCATGTGGGCAAAATGGGAGAGTCACTGCAGACCGATCTGAAAGATGCTGACAACACCTCTATAAATATGCAACTGACTTTTCTCAGTTTTCTTTGTTGTCTCAAACAACTGCTGAATGATTTTTCAAGTAAATTTCACACTATTCTTCAGACAACTCATTCAGCTCATTTGGCTTTATTTATTCGTTCCTTGCTAGCAGGCGTGTCAGCGATGAGCAACTCAATGCAAATAGCAAAACAAATGCACAAAATGAAATTCTGAATGTAAGAAGAAGGAAAAGAAAGAATTTATTGTGTTTCCTTGATCCCACTGGCAAATCCAGAGGAAAGGGGACAGTCCTGTCTCTGGATGATGGCTGAAAGAGGGATTCTCAAGGTCGAGTGAGTTCTTAATTTCTGCAGTTTGCCATCCACCTGCCTGGGCAAACAGCTGAAGACGTCACTACCTGGTAATTTTATCCAACATTCCACTTCTGTGATTCATCTAAATTTCACAGTGCAATAAACCCTCCCTAGACATATTAGCGCCACTAGATTAGAATATTTTACATATACATTTGTTATCTTGGGGAGAGCATTAGCATTTTTTAGTCAATGTAATTTACATGAATGCAAGATAACTTTCAGTGTGAAATACTCACACTGAATGTATCTGGAGGTAATAATAGCTATGAACTTTACTTATTTGTTATCTCCTAGAGGTAGATTACAGTTTCTATTAATAAGAATAATCCACAGTCCTGAGATTGTGCTTCAACACAATACTTTTGATAAGTACTACACAGGTGCCAATTTTCTTTGTCACTATAAGCAGGTAGCTCAGCTCTGATGCTGTAACACTGCAATCTACAAAATCTCTGCTCCCCATGCTTTATTCCTGCAGAGAGGTGACTGCTGGGTACCCTTCATTTACCCATCCAAGGAACAGGAGTCCCCCCTTGCTTAGCCTAATAAAATCTCTGCAGCTAGGACTAATGCTTGCCATGCCCAGTGGACACAAATGTTATCACAGATTGCATCAAAACCACTGGGAAAAAAACCAAAAACAAACAAAAAACCCAAAAAGTATACCACACAAACAAAAACACTCTGAAAAATCTGAATAAAACTCAGCACTCCATCCTTCATGGAATCTTCCTTTTGGTTTCTCCCACTTCTTTTCTGCTGTCTGCGCTGTTCCCAAGCTGCTCTCCTGGGTGTCTATTGGATATTGTCCCACTCTTACCTTGGAGCTAGCACTGGTACCACTTCTGTTACTGAGGAATCCAATGCTTTCCAGATACTTGGATGCCATGCCTTCTCATCATCAGCTGAGGCTCAGAGCCCTATCAGCTCCATCATCTTACCTTTTGTTTTAGTCATTTTGAACAAAAAGCCCCGCTGGAGACACTTCAGACATGCAAATTCTTCTGTCAGTCCCATAGGGCACCGGTGTTGCAGCCAGATAATCATCAGGGACAAGTCAGTGGGTGTTGGTCTGATTCCCAAGGCATTCCACTAATGGGCAGGGATCGAAGGGAGCTCCCTGGGCCACCCAAGCAGAACCAAGACCCTCAGAGCTGCATTAAGTGTCAAAAAAGGGATTCAAGTATGGACACAAATCTTGTGCAACTGCAGACATAGGTGTTTACTTTTGGCTGTGGAATTGGGGCTAGGGAGAGGAAGGGATCACACAATATTTTTAAGAGGCCTGTGAAATCCAATTAAGGAAAGCTAAGCCCACAACTTACCAGTGGGAACTTTCTTAAAGGGCTCACAAACTTACAAAAACACCAGTACTGCTGGACTGCATCTCTCTGGGATACAAACCCATAATTTTATTTATTTGTAAAGGTAATTGTGTTACGATGACTCCATGAACAAAGGTAAGGGGGTCAAGGTGTGCCTCTCCCAGGGATGACACTTGTATTAGAGTCCTTGAGAATGGTACTACGTCTCTCTTTGCTTTGAAGGCCTTGATGCTATATTTTCTTTCTATTTTTTAGCTATTTTATTACTATCTTCCAAAGCAGGAAAAAACCCACAAATTATCCAAGCACTTAGACATCTTTAGATGTTACAGTTCAATAGCAGTTTACTGCCATTTTGGTAAATTGTGCACAGCAGCAAGCCACAATTAAATGAAATCTTCATTCTTAATGTCTATATATCTCCAAGATAAGAGTGCAGTTTTACTCTCCCCAGAATACTCCATATCTTTATTAAATGCACATGTCATTACAACATAAAATGACTGGCTTCTCAAGCAGACTCTGAAAGATGGCTGCATTTATTTTGTTCTCTGCCTCAGATGACAACCAGAAATGCCTAGAGCAAGATTCTGTTCCTGGTAAATATTGAGCAAACGGGGCACTTTCTCCATTTGCAGGTCTATCCCATGCTCTGGCGCTTGGCTTGCAGATTTGGGACAGGAGGCATGGGGGAGCAATAAAAAACACACAAGCAAAAAAGAAAAGCCCCAGTCAATTAAACCTCACCAGTACTCTCCTCACCCCACTGCTTGATAAATCCACTTGCTTCAAACTGTGTCCATAAATGCAATAAAATATTCCATGCTTAAGTGTCCATCTTATTTCTAATCCATCAGACTCAGCAGCATCATTTCAAAAATATGGAAACAGTTGATGGGAAAGAGCTGATCCTCCGCCTCATGATGGCATGACTATTTTGACCATGTTGGAGAAGGGACAAAGATACCATGCAAGTTGTGCTTGTCACTTTGCTATCCCTATTTTGTGTGAGAGGAAGCTCTGTAGAGAAAACCCACCCCAACCTCTGCTCCCAAAATCTGTCTTTTGTGTGTGCCTGCCTGAGCAGTAGTTCAAGCATGAGCGTGTGCTGACCTGCAGCTGAAGCTGGATGCTGCACTTTCCTTCCTGCAGGGATGGCCATCCCTTGAGGAGTCTGCCTTTAGCACCCAGGGAGGCAGCAGAGCCCAGCTGTGTGCAGAGCTGACCAGCAGCACCATTTTATCATGGATGTCCATCACTGGGGCATGCAGGGGAGGATACAATGAGAAACATGGGCCTGAGATTCGCCTCTCCAACACTAGCCTTACCTCAGAGCAGCTCAAGAGAGTTGCCACTTCTTTTCTCTTGATGCTTTCCTGAAAGACCTGAGGAGCTATCTGTGCTCAGGGCAGGGCAAAAGGCATATAAGCTCCATATGTATTTCTCCTTTTCTTTTTGTTTTTTTTTTGTTTGTTTGTTTGTTTGTTTTTGTTTTGGTTTTTTTTTTTCTTGGCTTTCTTTTTTTTTTTTTTTTGTGACTAATACTCCCACCATACTGCTAAAAATAACCCCCAAATCAACCACCAACCCACCCAACTAACCAACGAAAAAAAACCCAAAACCCAAACTACCAAAACCTGAGTAACAAATACCTCTCTTCCCGAAAAATATCCCAGCAGAATTTCCTTGGTTCCATAGGAAAATAACAAAGCAGATATCCAGTCTTGAGAGATCCTGAGTACCCTCTGCAAGGTGCAGAGCACCATCAACCACAGAGGGCAGCCATGTGTAATTAGTGCAATTTAAGACCTTCAAGGGTAAGGTCCATCCCAAGCAATCCCTGTGGCAAGCTCAGGACTCTGGAGGGTCTCAAGAGTTAGATCTGAGTAAGACAACCCAAGCCCCACTGCGTCCACGGTGACAGTTTGCAACAATCAAATTGCAATTACAATGAACGACTGCTGGGCAGTGTGGTGTTCTGTAAAGCAAGGAGCTCCTGACAAAAAGGCATCATTTTCACACAAACAAGGAAAAGGAAGAGTTGCCTTCCAAATAGCTCTAGCTGGCTATAGGGAACACCAAAGTGAACAGCCTATTTATTATATTGCATCTGACATTATGAGAGCCTGTGTAATGTAATTATCCATAAAAGTCCCAACAGTGTGCCAATTGTTCCTCACAGGTACACTTGTTTTTAAGACAGCTTTTCTAGACATCCATTACTTACGGCTTCATGCTTGCCTTTATCTGTTCTGTAGATATTATTTTGTCATGAATAACTGAATGAAAAAAATTTAAAACCACACACAATCTACTGGTTTAAAAACATGGTTGTATTGTTGTTGTTATAATTTTTTTTTAACTTAATCATCTGTTTAGATGGGACACTTGATGTATATATAACCTATTCTCATTCTCATTGTTATTCTGGTATGGAAAAGTTCATTTGCTCAAAATGGACCCCATTTAAAGAGGCTTTGGATGATAAGAATGTTTTGAAATTTATGAGTAACCTGCTGTTGGTTTATGCTATTTCAGACTGGCTTTTTTCTTCTTTTTATGAATTGCGGATTTTTTAAAAGGCCAGGAGAAACAGAAAGAAATAAGAAAGATCTCTAACAAGAGATACTGAATTTTGTATGCCATCTCTCCTGTAAATATATATCAAGTACACTGCTGTGGATTTCCTATGGAAACTATTTGTGAGGTGTTGACAAATCCTACATGTTTCCCTGAGACTATTATTAACATCCAGCCATGGAAATGCATCATAAGCTCACTAAATAAAAGATGTTCAGCTGCTTTTTTGGAAAGCTGTAATTAGTCTCTGAGCTTTAGGATATTATAAGGTTGCCACAGTAATGAGGAAGAGGTCCTACATGCACACATACAGTGAAATTGGTTACATGCCCAATGAAACACATTTCCTTGGTTTGGGAGTCTTCAGAAAGATAAGGTTCAGCTATGGAATATTTATTTGTCTGAATTATATTATATGGTATAACGTGAAGTGGACCTACACCATAATGCTGATGGTAACTGAAATGGTTTTCTACAGAATAATTTCTAGGATCTGCAGTCTTGATTCAGCTCTCTTGTTTGAGAAATTAATAGAGAAATACTGATTTAAAATCCCAGGTTCTTTATGATTGACAGATGTCTTCCTTGAAATGGACAGTCTGCCATGCTTCTTTATCCTGTGACGGGTTACGCCATCTGAAACCTCTCAGCCACGTGGATTGACCTGCACTGCATGCCTTGGATTGGTCCTTTTGAGAGGAGGAAGGCTGCAGATCAGGAAAAGCCTTCAGCTTGAATTCATAAAGAGATTTGGATAAGACTGAGGAGCCCAATGCACAGCTCTGTGTGACTCAGTCCAAATGTGAAATTCTTAAAACCTCAGCTAAGCTAACTAGAGGTGCCATGGGAGGTTTCTCCAATCTTTACAACAAAGTCACTTTATCCCCCAAAATACAGTCATGAGTAAATCTGCCTTAATTATGACAGTTCATGCTGTTTCACAGGTACACATGCCAGCAGGAGGGGGCTTCCCTCTATGAGTTCTGTGTGCAAGGCCCAAGTCAGGAAACACCCAAGAATGAAAGCATGCCTGGCTCAGGATGTTCTGGTTGTCAGAGCCCTTTTGGAGGAGAAAGGCATCACCACTACCTCCTCTGTCATATTTCCTGCTTCTCTTGTTTCAGTTCCTGCTCTCCCCCTCAGTAATGCTGCCTTTTGTGGATCTAATTCTTAGGCAAGTCTTTATGTCTCATAATAAGCCTATGTATTTAAATTGGAGCTGTGATTCATTTGGTAACTTAAAAGTATTCCTAAAATTGCATTATACTGCAACTGGTACTTCGAGTTGCCATTATGAGACCCACTGGAGCCACATTATGTGCTTGCACTCATCCTGCTGCCCCACATCCAAAACTGGATGGACTTTCCAGATGCATAGACCTTGGTGCATACTAACAGTGGCAGAAGCCATAGAATAATAGAACGGCTTGGGTTGGGAAGGACCTTAAAGATCATTGAGTTCCGATTCCCTTGCCATGAGCTGGGACACCTTCCGCTAGACCAAGAACCCATCCAACCTGGCCTAGTCAATCTTTGAATTAATTCTCTGCTTTCCAATTATGTTTCTTCATATCAAAGATTATATAAAGACAGGACTCAGACGCTTTTTGCTACACATACGGTCATGCCCTTGTAAACCACACCTGCTGTGTGAGCTGCTCTTTCCTGCTGTAGGAGGACATTGGGTAGATTACTTTCTGAACACAGTACTGGAACCAGCAAAGCCCCCCCTTTTGGACTGCAAGGAAGCACAGCAAAACAAAGAGATATCGAGGCAGGAAATCTCCCAGCAGCAACTATGGGACCTAAAGCACACTATTTCATAAGATATATGTTTTTTTTGGTGCGCTGTGTGCTAATCCTTACAAGTGTTCTATAAACGGAATGATAGTTAAACATGAGCAAATCTTAAGAATAACTCAACTGTTTCAGAATCTCATTATATTTTTAACTCTATTTCAGTCTTGTTCAAACTCCATGCCACAAAGCAGCCAATTCAAGGCTTCAGGCAGCCTTGAAAAACACTTAAAACCAGAAGAACATGGAAGATACATACCAAAAAATTGATCCAAAAGGCAACATTTCACCCATCTATTTTATCCCCAAACATTTCAGAGGCAGTTCTGCCTAGTGCATAGGAAACAATAAACTCACTTAAGAGCAGGGCTTGACTCAGCCACTCAGCAATTGCCTTCCTCTAGCCAAATGACTCCATGGTTTACCTGTCCCACTCTTTTTCAGACTCACCAACACAGGCTGACAACCTTCTGGGGTTGATACTGCCTATTTTCATGTACCTGCCTTCTGTGCATATGTTCATTCCTCATGAATAAGTGTGTCTCAACACTTATTTCCTATGACACCTCTTGTTTCTCATGGCAATGGAAAAAAAGGAGCCAGTATACGAGCAGAGGAAACATGAGATCCAAGAAGCATCCAGAAGAGTTACTAGAAGGATAACTAATGTCACAAAGCCATAAAATTATGCGAAATAATTGCTTCCTAGTTTCTGTAATTTGTTCTGTAATAAAACAAGACCATAGGGAAGAGAATTTCCAGGACGAGACAAAATAATAGGACCAGCCATTCTAGAAGACACGCTGGTGTGCAGATTAGCAACTGAAGGCTACTAATCTGCAAAATGACAGCAAGAATGAAATCAGCAGGTAAGAAGAAATCTATATGCAGATAATCCACCTAGTTTGAGAGATTATGGATCTCTTATGGACTTCTTGTAAAGATCTACTGTTTTGAGCCATATGCTTTTTTTCACTAGGCTTTCTATTTTCCAAGTCCTGTCAGGGAATGCCTGTTTGTTCACTTGATTTGTGTTCTGAGAAATTCCCCATGTTAAAAGTCCCCGAAGTTTATAATTAACCACCAAAGAGCTCATGTTCTTGAAGATGGATGAAGCTAAGAGAATAGGCACAGCCACAGAGAGAAAAATATTGTACTGAAGGCTGTTAGCAGGGAAAAACAGTGTCACTGTGAATATCTGCCTGTGTAACACCAGTGTTCAGCAAGGGATCTCTATCTGGTGTCCCTTAGGCTTTGCAGGTAAGCTGTGTGAAAAGCCGACTTGAAGGGGTAATGCTATCTTCTCCTGCCAAGGCCAAGAAATGCTGTAATAGTATCTAGCGTTCTTCCTGGAATATTTATTAGGAGTTTGGAAAGATTGATTTGGCCACTGAGGATAGATATGTGAGCATCTGCTGTAATGGCAGCAAAAAGGATTAGACTCATCAGGAGTAGTAATTCATAATGATAGTGGCAGTGTTTGCTCTTTGAATATAAAGAATCTCCAAGGCCCTCCAATCTAAGTATAACTAACATACAAGAAGATGCATTTTTCTACATGCAAGAGAAGCTGCCTAGCTTGTTGGTTTTTTTTTCCACAGCAAGAGCTGCAGTCAGAAAAGGGCCCAAACCTGCGTGCCCCTGAGCACCAGAGTGAGTGGATGATCATTAATTGAGGTGTCTCCTTTGGTGATCACCTCATACAAAAGGGCGTGTCATCACATTTGCAAAGACACTTGAGAAACTGTTGCTGTCTGAAAAAGTACAGATGAAGAAACCTCATGTGCAGATCTGGAAACAGTCAACACCACTTGCTGCAGTACTGACCCTAAAATGGACTTTGGTTTCCCAAGGAAAGAGGAGAGATGAAGTAGGAATATAGGATGATGTCTTCTCTTCTCCACCTGGGAGCCGGAGAAAGGAAGCCTGAACTTCGTTTATTTCTATGTATCCCATTAAGGAAAAATCAATGCTGTTGAAAATCCTGTCTTTCCATCCTTTCTGAAGTATGACCAGAAAGTCATCCTAACATCCTAAGGATGAGTCACATTCATGATGGAGCCACTCAGACTGGGTGAACCACTGCTCCCTCCACCTCTGCCCCTCAGGTGAAGCTGCAGTACACATTTTTTAACAAGGATTCTCCATGCTTTCTCTTAACAGTCCTTTACATTTACCAGGAATAAGGAATCCTAAAGAAAGATGTTATAGAACTTAGTAGAAATAAACCCAACACTCCATTGTTAAAATTAGAACTTAAATTGATATTTAAAATGCTGAACCACAGATCTAATTCTCCATAAAATTCTACTGAAGAGCTTGAACAAAACTGTGGAAACGATTTCCTTTTTTACTGCAGAGAAACTTGCTGTAAATGGGTGCGATGGTGTACATCAGAACCCTGGAGGCAGCTAATTGAGCCCTCCCTCCTCTTTTAGCCTGCATATTCTCTGCTAAGCCCACGCATGCAGCTGAAAGAACAGCTCCTGGAGTACCATCCTGCTCTAAAAATGAATCTCTGCGTGGTCATGCGCACTGATATAGTCGGAACAGCATGCTTGTGACAAGTGTTGTACACAGGGTGTTTAAGAATGTGGCTGTAAAAGATTAACAGCAAGCAGGTTCTCACTTAAAATGAGATAGACGTGGGAAACAAATGGAAATGAAAGAGTCTTCAAACACCATTGAGAAACCTCCTCATTCTAAGGAAACTGCCCATGTTAGCAGTTCAAAAAAGACCCATACTTATTTTGGTCAACACTGGCAACCTTCTTCCGTTGTGTAGTAGTTTCCTTCTCAAATATTCAGGTGCAGAGAACATGGGGAGCAAAACTGACAGGATCTGCCACTCCGTTTGGCACGTTCAGCATTTCACAGACTTTATATTTAGTGAGTCAAGCAGCCATGCTGCCAAGCCTCCATGTGTGAATGCAGGCTTACCCACACTGGCACAGCATAGCAGAAGACGTTCCCAGACTTATTTATTGGAAAAGCATGTTTATTAAGCAACTGTGCTTCAAAATACAGCTACCTTTTTCTTTTCTCTCCTTTTTCCCTATGGCTTCCTAGGATCTCTCTGGCACCAAAAATTCCCCTGCAATTACAGCCAACAACTGAAATTCAGCCTGAAGTCGAGACATAGATTTTGCACCCCTCTGGAGCAATCACTCAGAATTTCAGGGGTTTAAGGAACTTCAAGAATTGCCTGCGAAGAACTAAATCTTATAGAACTATTACTCGTTCACCACCTGACACATAGGGACTGTACTTTCTATTTTAACGCTCATAAAACATGTACAAGGGCTGAGGTATTTTTGACATAAATCTTAGGTGCTGAAAGTCCACTCTTGTTCTGCTGCCTCCTATAGTTATTTCAGGCAATGTGCCACCCCTGGTGTTTCTGGAAACATAATGGCACATTTCCCCCAAAAAGCCCAGGGCATCCCTATTGTACACACTTTGGAAGCCAAACTCCTTGTGTTGATTCTTTTCTTAAAGATCAAGTGCCACTTTCCTAGCCAGAAATCACATTGAAAACCCCCAACATTTTAGAATTAGGGGCACAAAAATAGACTGCATGTGCTGCTGGTGCATGTTCAGTATGAGCTGGATGGTGCCAGGCCCTGAAAAGGGTGTGCTCCCTGTGTGACCATGTGCCCATCTGCAGACGGTTCTGCATCTGCTTCTGGCTCCCCTCTGCTCCTGAGCGACAAATAGCCAAGCACAGCTGTTCTGCCCAGGAGAGGTCTGAAGCCCCTCACCACTTTTCTTCTGAGAGACCAGGCTGAACATCTGCCAAACCACAACGATTCTGTGCTCGCAGGAACCTGCAGGAAAAGGCGTAAGAGGAAGATTCCTTCCCTCTTCTATTGCCATATACAAGAACTTTTTTAACATAAAACAAGGAAGAAATATGGATTTGGCCTTTTATTTACTGGCATTTTCAGAACATGAGCTCTGGTACCAATCCCTGGTGCAACTCCATTGACTTCAGCAGTCTCCGCCAGAGGTCACAATGTGCCATTAAGAGTTGAAATAAGACAAGATATGCAGTCCTGTTTCTTTCCAGCCCATAAAACCAGTCTGAAAGGTTTTCTTTCCTGTCTTCATTTTATCCGAGATCTATCAAGAATATTGAGTTCTATCTTTGTTTTTGCTGAAGGATTGCTGAAGTGGAAAAAGCACTTTCTTTAATTACAGGGATAAAGGGGCTTAATATATAATAGAAAGACAGTATTTCCCAGTTAGTTTTCACATATTTTAATTCAGTGGGTGCTAAACAAAGAAATGCAGCACGTTCAAGATGTTTTTTAAAAAAAACCCAAAATCCTTCCATTCACATTTGCTTAAATTTAATCTTCATGGTACATTTTATTCAAGTGTTTCTGCCATACTCAGCACTGTCATATTGAGCTCCTTCCAGAAGTGTATCTGACAACACAATTAACATTTTCACATGCGGTTTGGGTTTTTGCCTCTTCAGGACAGGTGTATGTGGAAGAATGTTTTATTTTCTCTTTTATTTGTTTTTTTTAAAATCTTTCTGTCTGAGAGAAGGGCAGACAAAAGAGGAACAATTTGCACTAGGCAAATGTACACAGACTCAGATGTGGTGGACGAAACGAGCACAGCCCTGGAGCCTTTCCTTAAGCACTAAGAAGGGACTGTCTGCTGGATGCTTCTTACTTCTTGAACAGGGAGGGCCTCAGAGAGGGAAGGTACTCCATTCCTCCTCATTCTTCTTCCAAACTAGCATTAGTTAACAAAGACCTGTTACACTCTGTACATCAAACCTAGAGATAACCCAACCATGATAGCATGACATTGCTATGGCTGATGTTTTATGGCCCTTTGCAACATGGAGTCATTTAGAAAGAAGTCATTCAGAAATACTTTTCCAAACATATTTGACAGAAGTTACATGTTAAGGATGCATGTTTTCTGGCCATGAAGAGCTCAGTCACCCTCCCAAGTCACACAGGTGGCTGGGAATTTCAATTTGGTAAAATAACACAGTTTACACAATGGTTGCCTGCCTCGTGATTACCGTGTAAACTATTTCCTCGGAGAAGCAAACAACCAAATAACAAAGAAAAAAACATAATGCAACTCTACTGACAATAATACTGAAATCTGAATTAGGTGTCACAATATGTGTCTACTGACATCTACATCAGAGTGACAATGGGGAGGGGAGGAAAGGCTGTCCCTGGTTTAGATTCCTGAGGCTAAATGCAATACAAATATACCCTGAAGTCAACAGACCTTCCCATGTTACACATCTGTGTTGAATTTGCTTTCCAATATTCTGTTTCCTAGATTTGATGTGGGCAGATGGTGGAAAAGATCTCCCTGGAAGCAGCATGTTCTCCCCCCAAGAGGAATGCCCTTATGTCTCTCAGACATGAACTGTCTGGCTGATTAGTAAGCAGTGCTGTCGGGCTCAGGAGAGAGTTCAGATTTGCTTCCTTTGCCTGCAGAGTGGGACTTTACTAGGGCAGGGGTGTTAAACTGGGACTGTCGGAGATGCTTGGAGCAGGTGGTTGAAGTGAAAGGAAGAAGTGGGAAGGGAACAAAGGAGGGTACGGTGTCCCCTGAGGGAACAGCCTGTTGCGCACGGTGAGCTTGTCTGGCACGGCAATGTGGATGCCAGTGCCTGGGGCTGCGGAGAGGTGCCCTGTCTTCTCAGCCCTCACCACCTGCTAGGCTTACCGATGTGATGTGGCCTCTCCAGGTCATTCAAAAAACCCCATGACTCCTGGCAGAGAACCTGGCACAAAGTCTTGTTCTCTGAAAGAACTTCTTTCTTTCCCTGGATGAGGAAAATTCTTCTGCTCCCAAAGGAGACAAAAGCAGCCATTCAGTTCAGAGCTGAGGCTGTTTTCAAGGCTTCCAGCAAACACACTGTGCTTCAGTACTGCTGATAAATGTATTAAATGAGAGCACATTGCTTTTAGAGGGCAAGTGGCTACTTTACCTAAATGCTACTTACATGTGAGTGTTAATCAAGATGTTTTAAGCCAATTTTATCACAATACTATTTTTCCTTCCTTTCCCCAACTTAGCATTTGTATGTACAAAGGGCATGAAAGAGAGAGATGTCATTTGATTTATACTGCCATGTTTATCACTGACTGTCCATTTGTTTTAACTTCACATAAAATCAGTGTTTGGGACTCTGTAAGTTAGAAATTTTTAACACCAAAGTGGAGGTTCACTGACTTTATCTGACTCACAGTTAGCAGAGAAACAGAGAAATAACCCAATGTAATATGTTCACCTCATTTTGAAGAGGGAGATTTTAAAGAGTGGCAACTCAGGCACCTCTGCAGCAGGACTCATCCCTGCTTTTCCTACAGAGAAAAATGAAGCAAATGAGGTAGCTCTGGGGCTGTGAGTAAAGCCTAGAAGTCCTTCCCACCCCACAATGCCAGACAAGAATGGGACTGACAGTCAGCTGTGGGAAAATCTCAGTTGTGACAAGATCTGAGGAGAGGGGGTTTAAAGGCCTCTAAGATAAAACCTAAGCTGTCCTAGGAAGTCAAATGTAGAACTGAGATTTTTGGGGTATGTGTTGACAATAGCAGGTTGAGTGAAAAATGCCCCAATTTAAATTAATTTTTACTGAGGCTGCTTGAAGCCTGCAGATGACAATGCAGACCTGAGATGAGTGGGACCACTCTAGAAAGCCTGTGTGAAACCAACACAGGATTTCACAGGGCTGTATTGCACACTCTGTTTCCACAGAATCTTCACTCAGACCTGTCAGTATTTATGAGGATATTTCTAGTAAACTGCCTGCAGACCTCAGTGTATGACAAATGCTACAAAATGAGAAAAATTAATTTCTTGGCTCTTTCTCAAAATGCTGTGAAGGTATTCGAAAAAATTTAATAGTCATATTAACTTGATATGCTTCAGAACATTAACTCAAGAGACTTCTTTTTCAAACAGTTTCACAATATTTATAATAACCCTTATGCTATGCTGCTTGTTGCCACCCACGTGAAGGAGATGCCATACAATGTTGTCTTATATTATCTGCTTAGCTGTAGAAATTTTGGCATGGTATTGTGTAGAAAATGAGAGGAATTAGCTGTGTGTTGCAGATATATTTTCTCCTCCCGCAGTTTCACATGGTTACAGCCCCCGTGTCGCACCCCAGAGGTGACTTCATTACAGTAGGTGAATGCTTTCCTGTGTATTAGAATGTGTTTGTAAAATATTCTTTGGAATTAGAGATACTGGATGGATTTCTAATTGGACATTTAGTATAGCTGGCTGGCACATTGGTGACAGCTTCATTTAATGTATACAGCTTAATTGGGTAACTCATTTGCCAAGCCCTAACTGGCAGCAACAAGCACCAGGTTCTGCATCTAGATGTCCACTTTTAACATCATCTTGAGACACCATCCAAAGCCACAGACAAACAAAATCAAACTGTCAGAACACTAAGTGAGCAATATATTCCCTGCTCACAAGCAGTGAATCAAACAGGCTTATTCAAAGAGCACATTATTTGGGAGAGAAAAAAAACAAAGAAGAGAAAGAGAACAGCATAGAGAAACAATCTATTATAGGTCCCTTTTCTCTCTGCTCCAGTCCCTTCTACTCAAAGCAGATGAACAATAATTCACGTTGTCCTTCTTTTAGTATGATGCTGTTATTGCCTTCCACAACCAGACCTATCACTTACTGACCTGTGTAGATACTGAAATGTCTTAATTTAGACTTTTTGAGAAAAATCCCAGCTGACTGTGAAGGGGACAACCTCTCTCCTGATAACCGCCTCTGCTGTGGTTTCCACTTCTCACCAGCAATTTAAAAAAAAACAACAAAACAACAAACAGACATGAACACCTCTCTTAAAGAAAGGAGCTTCCTTAAAAATAGGGTCCTTTCATGCTTCCCAAGTTTTTTTGCCCAGTTCTGTCTTCTACAGCGTTAGATCTGGGCATCTGGTCAGGCTCAGTAACATTTCACTGGTTTCAATGAAAATGCCACAAAAAATGCCTTAGAGCTCAGGGTTAACAGTGTCTTTCAAAAATTTACTAGAGCGTATGGGAACAAGACCCGAAACTTGCTCTGATCTTCAGAAGTTGTCATTGCTTTCTGGAGACTTTTGCTTTATTGAACTGACTAAGTTCTGTGTCTTCTCATACTCTCTCTGACAAAGTTCATTGCTGAGAGAACAATCTCGCTGTTGTGCACAGGATTTTCAGAATCACAATCCTCTCTCTTAATCCTATTCATTGATTCCAGTCCACATATTGATATTTGTTGTGGAATATGATCTTTTGATCAGTATTAAACTGAGTCCTGTGGTTTTTTTCAGAGGTAAAAACATGGCAGAAATGTTAATCTGATAGTAATGTTAAATATGCAATTTTAACACCTTTTTCAAGTACGTTGACTATATATATTCTTCGTATTTTTGCAAAAATAGTTTTTCTTCAATCTGTGTGGCTAGGCTGAAAAACATGGATACACAGCTTGGCCACATATTCTTTCAACATAAAATATGCAATAAAATGTGTAGTGAAGACTGAAATGGATGATATACAGCAGGCAGAGATAAAAAGCATCTCATACTGCAAACAAAGGCAACTTTATCATTGATTTCATTTTAGTTGGGATGTCAGTCAAGGCATGTACATGTCTCAAACCTTGCTCACGGGAACATGTCTATGTTTGCAACACATCCCCCTGCTACACCTACTTCTATTCCTTGCCATGGTTTCTCCATCATCAAAATCTAATGTTTTGGATTATATGAGGCATCTGAGGGTCCATCCAAAAAGCAAGCCCCGGGTCAAGGACAGTCTGATAACTGTCAGAGTTGTACTTTCCACTGACAAAAGTCATTTTTCCAGTAGAAAACTCTAGTATCTAAATGCAGTTGGAAGTTTGATTTCTGGTAGATTCAGTGTAGCTTTATTAAAGGTGAATATGGCTACACTTATACCAGTAGGTCATCTCAGTGATGAGGAGAGTCTCACCTTGCAAGATTGCAGGAGAGGAATGGAAGTGTGTTCCTGTTCTCCCATAAAAAAGTGGATAAAAAATTGGTATTAAAGGGACCATGGATGCTAATGTGGGATGCTGACTGTGGATGAAGGTTGCAGGACTTGTAATAACCTTTTCTGAGCACCCAGAGCAGTGGCAGGTTTGGGGATCCTTTCATTTGGACTGTAATTTAGAACTGAATGAAAACTCTTTTTTGTCTCAAAACTGGAGACCTGCCGTATGTTAAGTGAGTTCACCATACCATCAACTGGGCTACAACTGAATTAAACAAGATGAGAGTTGAAATGGGAACAAACTCCTTCCCAAAGAGGTCAGCTGTGGCAGAAATGATTCTGGGGCAGGCAGAGCTGGATTTCTGGTACTCAGGTGTACTTTCCCTGTGAATGGGCACTTTCAAATGAAACTCCTTTCCTTGAGAAATTCCCACACCTCCTTAGACATAGCAGGAGGTACTGACTCCTTCAAGATTCTCTGTCTTCAGCAGTTTTGATGGTGCCTGTGTGGGATAGAGCTGTTAGGGAAAAGATTTACTCTGAGAAGGAAATTAATACCACACAAAACAAGAATAAAGGATCTTGTTCCTGAAACACTTTTTTTTTCTCTTTAAACCAGAAGAAAACTCACCTAAAGAATGAGGCATTTAGAGGTTTTAGGATTTATTACGTGCAGAGAAATAACCTTGGCAAAACTTGCTTTTCTGTGTCAATATCTTGCACAAGAACAGATTCAGACAAATGTAGCAGGAAGTACTGAAGGAAGGAGAAAGATTTAAGAGCAGTGGGATGCTGCTGTCTTGTAATGCTGAGCTAATTCAGGGGCCCATCAAACATCCTGACACAAGCACACAGCTCTCTGCCACATAATCCAGACAGCAAACAGAAGCAAGACAAAATATTTCAATTAATGTACCGCTAATGGTAACAAGAAGACCTTGACTTGTCTGGATTTACCCTTTAGCAAAATACACATATAAATAAATAATGACTGACATTCATAGTCTTAATAAAACCAGTTTTGTTCTGTATGGGGAGTTGAGATCTTTCACAGTATTTTCCTTCTCCACCTTTATCAATTTACTAACTCAATCATGTTTTTTCCATGACCCTCAAATTTAGTTCTATGTTGTTTTGATGCTGGTATAGATAATGAATCACATTTAAAAACACCCCTGGCACTCCAATTTAGTTCTCACGTTTTCAGGGCTGTTTCCAGGTATCACAGCCATCTCCCACAGATGGCATGTCCCAGCCTTGCTCAGTGTTTAGTCCCCTTTGGGCAATCCATGGGTTCTGGTAGTAGGGATAACTCACATCAGTCAAAATCTCCATGAGATGTTCCCCAGGTCCTATCCCAGATACACATCTTTCTTCCCCCTGCAAGTCTTGTGGCTGATGGAGTCTTTTAAAGGGAGTGAGATGTGCTTCAGAGTGCTGAGCACTTCAGTGCACCCCGTGTGCTCTTCAGGATGTACTCAGCGTGCCTACATCAGCAGTATGCACAGCCAAGTGCTCCCTATAGAGTTAACCTATTTTATCCATCAAAGAGACGTAACTGTCATCTACTAAAGACGTGTCCCAAAAGGTATAATCCTAAACTTGAAGCACTCCAATGAGATCTGTGTAAGCAAAATTGGCTGATGCTCTTTAGTTATGTCCAAATCTAGATATACAGATGACTTGGCCTATTATTTCTCTTCCACTCTCTGGGGAACTCATCATGCGTATTTTGATAAAGCCAATATTGAACCTTACTTGGACTGGGAGCCAGCACAACAGCAATGTCACTGTCAGCTGTGTGATTTTTCAAAAATTCTCACATTTTCTATCTTCTTCCTTTGGTGAAGAAAAAATGACCTTGTACCCTATTTCCCTGTCTTCATTAAAGTAGGTGCAAAATCACATTTCTCTCCTGTCTATTCAGAGAAAACTCTTTTAAAATCATAAACTAAACTGGTGCCTGTATGTTATTCACAATTAGGTGTTTTCCCAGCTGGGATTCAAATGCTTCTGCCACTACAAGGTCTCAACAAGATCGTGTGAAATATTGCCTTTCTGAAAGGAAAAGAGAGACTCCATAGTATCCTGGAGTTTTCACTGGCCAAACAGTGAAAATATTTTGTCTGCGCTTTGTCCTGGAGCTAGTGATTTAAATCTAATCTGCGAGCAACAGCTTCAGAGCGCTACAAGCACATCCCATGTCCGTTAGCAGCATTTCCAGGGGGGAAGATCACGGGTTTCACAACTCTGTAGCCAACTTCTAAAAGGCACTTTTCCCAGGGAGGAGGGTCTTTTTCACCCTCTCTCTTCTGAGGGATGGTCATCACAGGTGAGACTTAGAAAAACCTGCAGCCTGTCTTTATATTTCTGTGATCCGCTTCCTTCTAGCAATTTACTCTCAGGTCCTCACAGGACAGTAAAAATATCAGGTGGGCAATTAACAACCTTCTGCCTGCACACCCACCCACCCCCAGTGTATTACAGTGTCTAACAGCACAGAAGAACACAAATAATGACACTCACAGTCCAGAAAAACAGAGGCAGATAGAAAACATAACGAGTTACCATGGAATTATGCACTTACCCTTCCATTGAGGAAATGAGCCATAAGAGGCAAGGTTAAAGCCTGGGGTACTGTACAACTACGTGTTACTTCACTCCATGTTCATTTTACCTTAATTGAATCCTTTCTTTAAAATATTATTTTCAATTTTCGGTCTTCAGAAATAATTATTAAAGTAGGCTACTTTTTGCCTTTTTCAATAGACTACACACACATCCAAATGTTCCATCATTCTCCAAACCTGCATTTCTGGAGCAGTCATAACTCCTGAGCCTGCATGGGAGAAAATGTGTTTGAAATCAGAGTTTTATATAAAGAGTTCATAACAAAAATTTCCACATTTCCTACCACCTGCTTGCGATGACCCATTCAATATGGGAAAAACAGTGAATAGACTGTCTCACATGGATTCAAAACCAAAACTGTTTGAAAAAGGCTATAGTTTTCTGTGGGTTTATTTTTCTTTACACTGGGTTCTATTTGACTCCTAGCTTTGGAGCATGTAGTCTTCAAAATTGTTTTATTTCTGCATTCTCCAACTCACACTCGGGGGTTCTCCCAATTGCTCAAACAAATCCCAGTTTGCAGAGAGCAGTGCCAGTATCTGGTTATAGCAGTCCTGGAAAGCAGGTTTTCTGATGAATAGCGTCTTCCCAAGTACTTTTCAAGTCATCCATAACAGTCACTCAGGTCTGATAACCATTTCCCATTCCAGGGAGGAGACAAGGACTTCTCTGGCTGCTGGCCCACTGCTGATGGGCTGATTTGTGCAGATGCTGCCCTGCAGCTCAGCATGGCTCTATTAGTCTCTTGAGCTGTTACAACTTGTTCTTTCCTTGCCCTTCCTCTGGCTTGCTCCTCACTCCTGGCCCTACACTTTCAACCCTTCTTGATCTTACTCTGTGATGCCTCTGTCAGCTCTGTCTGGCAGCTCCTTGCACTTTGCTAACACCACTTTTTGCTCTTCTGTAGGTCATCAGGAGCTGTCCCCTCAGAGGACAAGGTTTCCTCAGAGTTTCTGCCTCCTGCTCAAGATTTGCTGCTCAGTCCTTCCCATCCTCTGGCCACCCCCTCAAAAGGACAGCCAGACGTCGCACAGTTCGTTATGGATCATTGGGAAATGACATTTAAATTGTCATCAATCATGTAAAAAATAAAGGTGTTGGCTACATTTAAAAGAGCTAATGTAAATTATCATTGTCTTTTTTAATCTTTATGAAAGGAATTCTGAAATTAGTCTTGTGATTTCACCAGCCATTTTATGCATTATTATCCTTCGTGGGATTATTTGGATACAGCCATTTCTTTGGGTGATTATTTTTAGTATTTTCACATGGGCAATTTTGAAAGGCTCCATGAGAATATAACTTTTAAGACAGCATTTCTTTAGGAATGATTAAGCATAATCATGTAACTATAATCATGCATTGCACAGAAAAGTGGAATACAGAATTGATACGGACTCAGTTGTGGTTGCTATGTAATTTTTCTTTTCATACTAATATTGAATTTTATGTGTAAAAGAGTAACTGATTTCTAAAGACTGAGAGAAAAAACCTTAACTCAGAATTTCCTGCAGATCAGGCTCTGTTTATTTTTTGGAAACTGCATTACATATTTTAGCTAGTATGATACTAAATATTATTTTTCCCTGGAAATTAACTTTTATTATAATAAATAATACATTTTAATGACAACTGTTCTATTTATTTTATACTTGCATTTATATATCTGTATATCATATCAGATATGTACCAGCCTGGTAGAAAAAAGTGATGGTGATATTTCATATATTGAATTAAAAATTTATAGGAGGGTACTTTCACACAGAGCTTTCTTGTCTGTGTGAGGACCTAAAACCTGGATATTCATGTAGGAAATTACATAAAAACTAAGAATAAAAATTGTTCTCTACGTCACCAGCATACTGCTGGTTCTGAGTGGAAGGGCTTTATGAAACTAGTGTAGTTGCACCAGTTTCCTTTGTCAGGGAACCTCACCCTGAAATTTTTTTCTGTTCTCTTGGTGGAAAAAGTTATAGCAATATTTACAAGTTAAATTTTCTGGTTTTCAATATATTACAATCAAGTGTTTGTAAATTCTAATATTATTTAAGTACTGAACACCTTACATTTTTTTTGTTTTATGCAATTGTCTTCCCTTAAATTTTCCTTTTGTTGTTTGCACAAGCATATGTGGAAACATGCATGGAAACACACCCACAAGAAAAATTTTATGCTGAGATATGGACCAGATAAAAAGGATTTGAGCTGATACTGGGTATGTGTGTTAAACACATACACAGCACTGTTAGAGCAAAATGATAAAAAAAAGATTTCAGAGAATTTTATAAAGCACTGAGTGGGGATAGACCCATTATTCCCAAGGTAGGAGCCATCCCTGCACACACCAGAGTTTTCCCTTTCTGTGAAGTATTAAAAGCTCCCAGAGTCCCCGCAAAAGCTAGCACATACTAGAGCTGCCATGCCACATTTTGCACGGTGTAGAAAAGTGCTTGTCATCACTTAGTTTGTTGTCTTTTGTGTATAAAAATAAAATAATTTTGTTTTGAAGATTATGCATGTATATCCTGACATTAACACCCAGCAAGGACCCTAAACCTGTTTACCACTCAATTCCAGATGTTAAAAAGGCAAGCGACGCTGATACTGCAACTCTACCTACTCTGTGTACCTAGAGATAAATCATTTGCAAACTATGCAGGTGGAATTGATGAGTCCATTGACAGGCCAAAACTTTACTAAAGACAATTCACCAGTGTGTAGGAGGACCCATCACAAAGTCACACAGGCGAAGGGCTCTCTCCTTCCTCCTTTCTGCTCACCCTTAGCCAATGTACACAATACCTGTGGAACTACCTTTGTCACTGGGTTTGGAGGGTCTATGGCTATTTACCTCCTCATAACAAATAGCAGGAAAGATTTGGCTCTCTATTTCTCTATTTCTACACCCTGGACGTGGAACGTCCCTGACAGCAGAGAAATGCCAGTGTCACCCTCTCAGGTCTTGTCTTGGCAGAGGAACAGAGCTGTGTGCAGGAACCATACTGTGAGCATGGCAGGCCTTGAGTTTGACTGGGGGCCTAGCCAGCGCTCTGCAGTGTGTCAGATTATCAAAAACCTCAAGGAAAAGAGATATCTTTGCATTTCTGCTTCTTTCTCAACCTTCTTGCAAGCCAAGAAGAACAATAACTGAGAAACAGGCTCACCGATGCCAACAGTCCTAGCTACATCTACAAGAATTAGTGAAGACTGACACAAAGAGGGACTTTTTAATTTAATGTTGCAGGCTACAAATTTCATTTTCAAACTTGAGAATTGCCAACCTGACTTAAGGCTTGACAGTTCTTAACAGCCAGGGTACAAATTAATAATTTTTATCTAGTTGAGTGCATAGCATTTTGATAAATTGTCCATTTACCTGTCTGCTCTATCTGCTATGCCCCGTTTCCTTTCTAAATCTATGGAAACTCTGTCCGTAAGTTGACTAATGGAAAAAGCTATTTAAAAATCCCAGAAACCCCAATGCTTTTCACATATTTTATTATAATAAGTGTTTCTGAGCCTCTGAATAAAAATAACATAGTACATATAGATAGTTTCCTCATTCTTTATTTTTGTGGTTTTTTCTCATGTTGCAACTTGTAATTTTGTTCAATACCTTTATTTTAGAAGTATCTTTTACTCTTATTCCTTGGCTCTTGTGGGGTATTTCAGTCTGTCTCATACGTCCTAGAATACTACCCTTACTGTGCCATCAATAGCACAAACAAAGAAGGTTTTCAGTGACACATGAGAGTCTTTCCCAAATAAAGCTCTATCTTCTGGACAAAAGGTCTGGAATCATTAGCAGTTTGAGGTTAGAAAGGCATGATCCTTTCCTTTCCTCTTTTTTATTTTTTTCCTTTTTCTGCAGCTAATATTACCTCATTTTCACTCCACTATAAGGACCAGATCCTTTTTTTGTGGAACGACAGCAGAGAAATTAATTTCCTACCTTGTACTGGTGTGGTTCATTATTTCTGTACAATACTCTAAATGTAGCACTACACACTTACTTTTAGTGAATTAATTGATTTTTTTTTTCTTTCTCAGACCATTTCTCCAATTTGTCATGATAAACTTGAGCTTTCATCCTGTACTCCACTGTGTTGCAGCTTCTCCCAAGCCTGTATCATCTCCATGTTTAATAAATTCAATCCAGTCCATTATCCATCTCATTAATGAGATTACTGAATAGGAAACACCTTGGTGGCACCAGCACAGGGAGCATCATTTCAAGCTGACAGCGAGCCCTTAATAATTACTTCCTTTCAGTACCATCCTTGTGAAGGATGAGGTACCTGGTGCAATGTGGAGCCTGGAGAAACATCTGCCCTCCGTGAGCTGCAGAGCTTCCTGCCTTGCAGGGCTGGGAAGCTGTGCACTGTGTAATAGGTGGCTTACTTTGCATTAGCAATTTAATGCACCTGGCCTTACACTAAGGCAGCTTTGCCTGGGGGCATGTGTCCCCTTAGCTAACCTTTCAGACCCAAGCCCACATGCACTCCCTGAGCTGAGCAAACGTGGCAGATACTAAGTCCAACCGGTTTTGCATTTTGGTGAATAGGTTTGAGGGAGATCTTTTCTCTTCCTGATGTGCTGCTTCAGAGTGTTTCTCAAGTGTGGCTCACAATGGAATAGGACAGCAGTCACAAGCGAGATGACTCACACTCATGAGCTATTTTCATCGGGCTTATATTGCTTCGCTCATAAAATGTTTTCCCTCTGTATTTAGAAGACTTTTTCAGAGAAAATGAGGTCTGCTGATGTGAATCCACTGCTGCCATCCCAGCTGGTAGCATATTTTCCTGACCTTCTCTGACCTTCTCTTTTCCTCAGTTTCTCCACTGAGAATAAAAAATTCACCTAAAAATGTGAAACATCCTTCAATCATTTGTAGACGCAAATTACTCCTTATTAATTCCCATTTGTATTTTCATGGTGATTTTGTCCCCAAGGTCGTGGAGAAGAAAATATGCTTCTTTTCATCTTCAGACCACTATGGCATGTAATCACCCAGAGAGATCACCCAGTACCTATGTGTGACATTGGAGTCAACTCATTTCATAACAACTTTCCACCTCTCTGACACATTTTCCTTGCCTTTCATCTACTTAGCAGCAATAGAAAATAACTTAGCAAGTGCAAGACAATGGGTAATCCCTCCCTTTTTGGGGAAGTTGAGGCTGACAACCTGGTAGAAGAATTCAGCAGCAGGAAGTGTGCCAGAGGCAGCAGAGGATTTTTCTTCCTCACCTCCTAAACATTTCTGAAATGACATCCTGTGTAGGTGTGTGTCCATGAAGGTTTCCACAAACCTGCCCAAGTCAGACATTTGTCTCCATTAAGTCATGTGTGAAGATAAGGGCATTCCTGTAGTCAACAAGACGGCACATTGTATTTTAAAATGAAGGATTCACAGGGGTGGCAGCTCATTTGCATGCAGCAATGTGAATCTCACGGAGGAGGTGTTGTAAATCACCAAAGAGCTACTTGACAGTGCCACTCTGTGAGTCTGGTTCAGAATTATTAATTAGAGCAGGCTGAGGGTGGTTTGTTTGCATATCAGTTGAGCTAAGCCATGTTGGAATCCCTGTAAATAATAAAACAGGCTGATTAGGCCTAGTCATTAATTAAGTGTCTTCACTGTGAATAAATAGTGAAATCTTTTAGTTTGCCAGGGACCCCTATGACACTGTGATAAATATGCAGTCACAAGAGCTTCTATAACATGGTTTGACATCTTCATCTATTAAATTGCAGCTTTCTCCCCAGTGACAATGGGTTCAAATCCCACAGTGGATGATACATCTGCCTAATTTTGTTTGCTAAAATATATTGCTTTGGAGATTTTAGATAACCAGGGATGAGAACCTAATACCAAAAAAAGGAAGGAGGGGGGGAACTTGTTAATACTGTAAACTACAGTGTTTATTCATCTGTGTGACTTTTGATTGGTGTAACAATGCAGAAGATGATATAAAATCTAGTTTTATTGTTACATGGATGTAAAAGTCAGCAATTATTTATTTGACTAAAATGGTATACATTTCAAAATTAATTAACTCACCTCAGAGGTTGGTATTTGAATGTTTTTCTGTTTCTAGTGTCTACCACTTCTCAGTGTGGAGTAAGACCAAACCTGAAATAATTTTTACAAAGTATACTTTTTTAAACTACAAACAATGTTGAAGGCAATTAAACCTCATGCCCCAAGGCATGAACTGACCAGGCTGGTGATCCGCTAGGAGATTTTATCTCATTATGCACTGCTGCATAATTGGTGAGGATCCATAATGTGGGCATCTTTCATCTTTGAAAGGTTTTAATATTGTCAATGTTTGCAGCCAGGACATTAGACTGAGAGATAAATCAATGTGCTGAGCAGACAGTGACAAGTTGCATTTTCCTGTGCAACATGCAAGTGCTGCATGTAGTGCACAAACACAATCTCCTGGAAAACAATGCAGTCTTTATCAGTTCAGCAGCAGGGCAGAGACCCACTCCATTTCTGTGAAAGCTGATGATGCTGTTCCCAAGCATTCCCACTCTGCAGCGTTCTTCCTGCTGCACTTTGCACAGCAAAGAGGTCTAGAACAGCCTTATTTAAAAAAAGGGATGCAGCTATCATTTTGGCACTCCAGATATGAGGAAGAGCTTCTTTACTATGAGGGTGACTGGGCACTGGAATATGTTGCCCAGAAAGGTCATGGAGCCTTCTTGTCCAGAGATACTCAAAAGCTGTCTGGACACAACCCTGAGTAGTGTGCTCTAGGGGACCCTGCTTGAGCAGGGAGGTTGGAATAGATGACCTCCAGTGGTCCCTTCCAACCTGAGCCATTCTGTGACTCTGTGATTCTCTGGTCCTCCTAACAACCAGTTTAAAGGTGCTGAGATAATTACAATGCTGAGCATGAACATTTGAATAGGTGGGAGACAGATGACTCAGTAAGATCAATCTATTGATCTCAAGATTTTCTAAGTATTTAAGTGCCATGAAACAATTAAAGGTATTTCTGAGTATGCATTAAATGGCTTTATTCTGACAAGCTCTTTTGTTTCTTTTATATATAATAGAGAACAAGAATGTCATTGAATTTAGAATATCTTTTAGGAAGTAAGTGCTCAGCAGCCTGTTTGATGCTGACAGCCTTGTGCAGTGGTAAGCCATCAGCCAGATGGCAGGAGATCACTGAATTTACCACTGTGGCAAGTGATAACTTCCTGAATCCTCAGGTTTACTTGGATGGGATCAAAGCTTACAGGCCGCAAAAAGAAATTAATAGTGATATGAAAGGTTTGGAACATCCAGATTAACTCCCGCTAAGTACAGGCAAAGAAATGGAATCCACAGTGGTTCCTTGAGGAGGACAGCCATGACCATGAGGTTTCCTTACTTTTTCAGTCCCCCAGGAGTACACAGCACTGCTCTCTGAAGCTGTAACCTTCCTGCTCCAGACAGACCCTAAGAGGTAGCCATTGGCAGCGTTCCTCCGTCTGCAGTGATTCCAGCAAGGCAGCACGGGAAAGGTGCATGCTGTGTGTGCCGGGAGACGCGGCTTGGGCAGAGATTTGTAGCGATATTCAGTATGCTGATGTCACCCAGCTGGCACAAGGGACAGGATTAGCCAACGTCTAGACACACTTGAGGCCTTTAGGGGAGTTGGCTATTTGCAAATGAGTCTCGAAGAGACTGAGGCAACCTTGGTGTGATGAACAGAGGCAGGGAGAAGCCCTGCCAAATTTTCCATCCCTGCTGCTTGCTAAGGGAATGCACAACTGCTGTTGGAGGGGCAGAGGGAGAATTTAGGTGCACGTTGAGACTGAACTTCTTCTCCTGAACATTATTAAAAAAAAAATCTATCTTAGTTTCTGTGCGAGAAGGAGACACAGGTGTCTTTTCTGTTAGACTTTCCTATTACTATCTGTATCTCTTTTGTCTGGAGATATGGCTATAACCCTGCCTGATAACCCCCTGTAGACTGTATTGTTGCTTTTACCCCTAGTTTCTACAGCCTGAGGGATCCTGTGCCCCCAGTTGCTATTAAATGATCCCTTTGGGCTGGAGGTCCTTTGCTACAAAAGCAGGAAACTGCTGAAGGAGTAGGCATCCCTAATTTGGCATTTATTCTTCTTCAAGGCCTTTGGGACTGCAGGAGTTTTAAGCCACCAAGCCTTTGGCTATGTCACAAACTACATCCTTTTTTTCATGGATTTTGCAGAACAAATAGTCTGAGAACTGGAGAGGATAAAGTTAATTTTATTTTCTCCTTGCTGTGCCAACATGCTTTGTCAGGTGGGATGAGCAGTCCTTTTGTTTGTGGCTGGAAATGTGCATTTCACCCAGAGCAGACAGTGACCCCAAAGAACCTTCTGCAGAGCTAGAGAAATATGTAATTTAGAAAGTTTCTCCTTCCCCAAATAGCTCAGCTAAGGCATGTTTCAACTCTCATTAAAGCTGATGGAAAGCCTCCTAGGTACTTCACTAGTGTGGAATCAGGCCTATTAATTATTATACTTCACACTTTCTGGGAATACATAACCAGTGATGCACAGTCACCAAAAAATATGCTACAGATGGCTGTGAGAGTTCATGATAACTTTATTTTGGTTGATGGAACAAAATGGCATTGGAAAGAAATTTCAAGGTGTCTTGCACACTATCACAGCAATTAGCATGGGATCACTTCAGCTTGATCCACCATGGGAAAGCAAGACCTTCCGCCGTGTCTCTGAATTTAGCATTCCCTAAAGATATGGTCTGGAGTCTGATTTCATACATAGCTAGGGCTTCCAAGAAAATAAGGAAGTGCCACACCTTACAGGTAATTTCCTCTAGAAAAGGAGAGCAGAGGGCCATATCCTCCTTTGTGCAATAGACCACACGTTTGGCACTCTAACAAAAGGAAAACATGCACTGCACTGCTGAGCACTTCACAAAAAGTGCAGAATTTGCTTTGTTCTCTAGACCAGCCTCTCCTCCTCTTCCAAGCTGAGTCTTTTTTAACAGAAAAGATCTCTAGCTGTAAGAATAGATTTCCCAAAGCAAAAGACACAGTTTTGTTGAATTCACATCCAAGCAGACAGGGGGAAGAAAACCACCTAGTGAGCCAGATCTAAATCTCTCAACTAACACAGAGACTCCTACTGACTTTGCCAGTCTTCAAATCAAACTCTGGAAAAAGGTGTACCATTCCATAGTTGCCTTAACAGGAAATAATTTTTCTGATGCCTAACAACCATTTATACACCTCAAACCACTGTAGAACACTACACAATGACATAATAATCTCACTAATATATGCCCATCTAGGGGGGCTGGCACATCCCTTTAAATGTTTCTTGTCAAAGGTTTGATATACCCTAGGCTGAGGCAACAGAGGTGCCTCTCTGCCACTGTGTCCCTAACAGCCCTGCAAGATTTGGGATAATTCGTGCTCTCATCACCTCACCGGAGGTGTAATCCAGTGCTAGAGTATGTTCAGAAAAAGAGAAGGACTTGGAGTTCTTCCTGGAAAAAAAGCCTAGGAGAGGTTCAGACCTGTGTGTTGGGAGTGGATCTTATACTGTGGTTAGGTGGTATCCTAAGCCCTCACTCTTGGGTTGAGCTGCAGCATAAATAACAACAGGAGGCATGAGGGCAAAATGCATGTGTAGCACATTTGAAGATGGGGACAGCTTGGACTTCCATCATCCGCTCTTTACAGTGTGTGTGCACTTTCGTCAAGCCATCGTTGCCCACAGAGGCAAGGGCCAGTCTTGAGTGAAGAACCAGCATCCCCATTCTGGTAGCCTTTCAGACAGAAATCCTAACTCTGAACAGAAACCTAATCCAGAAAGCAGCACTATGTTCTCAATCCCAGGTCTCAGCCTCACTAGAGGAAACATTGTGTTCTTCAGTTTGAAATTATTTTTAGGGCAGTGTTGACTTCATGGTTAATTTTCTTTAAAAATATTTCAGCAAATATAAATCAAAATGTGTACTTTCAAAACCAAGATATTTACATCAGTATTGTTTTTCTGAATGAGAGATATTGAAAAAATAGAGCAGATTTTAATTTCTAGTTTTGACTTGGATAAGGATTATTTCCCAGAATTTACAACAACTTGGAGGTTTTCACTTTTATTTTCATTAATTACTACATATGTTTTGATTACTTACTACTTAGGTTTTCAATCTCCACGAAAGGGCCTTCAATGCAGGGCCCTAAATGCAGATTACATTTTTGGAAAGCTGTCTATCTCTATGACAGTCTATCTGTATGACTGCATCTGCAAGTGTGTGTGTATATGACTGACTATGTCTGTAACCAGCGGCCTCAGAAAAAATAGGAAAGCACTTCTACTTTCTCAAAAATATAGAGAACTTTCTCTGAAGCCTCAGAGAGGGGGAGAAGCAATCTGGTTTTTAGTACATTTGCAAAAAAATTTATTCCATAATACAAGTATCATAAAACAGTCTAGTGTATCTCCAATATTTTGTTAAAAAGTCCACTGAATTAAACAAAGCTCATTTCTGACTAACAGTTAGTAGTAAAATAAGATGTGCATTCTGGGCACTGGAAAAGGAAATTAAGCACATTTGGAAAATCGAAGAGCAAGAAACAAGCCATCATGATTTTTTTCTAAACTTCTCCGAGTCTCTAGGATCTGGTGATTTTACTAAAATGTGTATATTAATAATGGTCTTATGAAGGAACACAAATTGTGATTGTATGAAAAAGAAGACCAGCCCAATGAACATCAGGGGGAGCAGGTGGGCTGACTCTGGTGTGATATCCCAAATCAGTGCCAGTGGCACATCATAATTTAAAATTATCATTTTCCCCAAACACTGGCCCTCTTTTCAGTTTTGCCTAAATTTGTGTTTACCTTGACATAGTTTGGTGTTTGCATCTCATCTCAGAGGCACGATTTACAAAGTATGATCAACAGTGAAAAGGTTTCCTGAGTACCAAGAAAAGCAATTTCAGTATATAAACTGTAAGTTTGTTTTTCCCCAGAAGAGAAATATTTGCCCTACATATGCTCGAGAAGTGTTCAGATCTCTTACTTATTCACAGTGATAAACAAAACATATACAGATCTACAGGCTGGTTATGGTTTTGCCTTTGTGGTTTGGGAAGCTGAATGGAGACAGGAATCCCATTGAGACAGCTTATTGCAAAAACATGCCCAACAGAGCCAAACTCCTTCTTTGCTGGCCACATTGACAAGATTTCAGGCATATGAAACTCTGTGAGAAGAATATCTTCCACAGGACCTAGTTCTGATGGGGATGTCATAATCAATCTCCTTGCAAGCACATCAAGGTTGGTACAAATACCCCAACCTGTGTCAAGGGAGAATCCAGGTCTGTCAGCAGATGTGGAAGAGCTGAACTCTGGAGCAGATGAGGATGTTACAAGAAAAGCACTGAAGAAGGTCTCTCTGAAGCAACAGACCAAAGTTCTTATCACTCGTGTAGGTGGAGTCCAGGCATACTGTGACTATGACAAACCGCCTAACGACAGAGATTTAAGATGCCATTTCTGACGTGTTGTCCTGGATTACAAGCACGTTCCAGAGACCGTATTATCTTCTGTGCTATGAAAAACAGGCTTACTAGCAGATCCCAGGTGGAAAATCATCTTGCACAAAATGAATGTGAGGGGAAGGACTGTGGTTCAGTGGAGAATCTTCTTTTTATAGTGGTTAAAGTCAAGGGCAGTAATTGAGCTCCTACTGCCCCTAAGTTGCTTGGGTTACACCAGACTGATTCTAAGGAATTCCAAGGCACTATTCCATGGGTAAGGTGAAAACTGGTATCTGTGACTATAACATGGGTATTTTTTAAGGACAGTTTGGAGAATATATGCATGACTTTCTTTACCAGAATGAAAATCAGTGTCTATCTGAAGAACTGCTATGTTTATCAGCCTTCTGGGCTGAGAGTTACTCTTGTATTTTCTTAATTTCCCTAGAGGAGTCTACTAGTTAAGGATGAGAATCCTTTTTACTTTTCTTCCAAAATGACTACTGGCTCTACTGCAGGTGATCTCCAGAACATTTTTGCATAAGTACAGGTAATTCTGTTTTTCACCCAGAGGCCCTGACTTGCTGCAGCTGAGTTGACATCCCGGTTATATATCAAATGAAATAATTAGTCCACATGCAGTCCTGTTCAAGAGTTTTTATCTTGGAAAGCAACCTTGGAATGCTTTTTCCTTCCTTACACAATAATGCCATATAATGGTAGAGAAAGGTTTATCTCTATAATACAAAATCTCACTGGACTTTCAGCAACCAGCAAAACATTAAAACAAATAAAAATTACAGGCAAGTTAAAATGAAAACCTAGCATTTTCACAGAGACCACTCAGCATCAATGGTTTGTGTGTAAGCAGAACTAAGACTGTTTCTAAGGTTTGGACATGATCCTGAAAGATGCTGTGGATGTCTTCCAAGATGCTAGACTCCTCCTGTCCGTGTTGAAGGAGCTCAGCACCTCTCACAATGGTATCTGCATGTAGTAAACACTGACGTAGCCAGCAACAGTAGAGCTTACAAGCACAAATGTTTTGAAAGGTAACAAAGCACGGCTGTGAATCAGAAGCCATTTCTGTCACTTGTTTCTGAAAACCCAGCAAGGGTTTGAATGAGCTCCAACTAGAAACTCTATTGTCAAAAAAAAAATTGCAAAACCTGCCTTCATTTTTGAGCTAGGCACATTTGCCATCCTACTTGCATGAGGCAAATCCTCAGGTATGGGTGGACGGAAGAGAAGGAGGATTCACAGAGGGCATAAGTCAGAAACTGATCAGAGAAACTGTGATCACGTTTAGAAGACTTTCAAGAGTTGCACCAGCCTTCAGTTGAGTACTCACCTTTGCACTTTAATGTTACAAAATGCTTATTTTTCAATGAAGGGAGAGACTTAGTGACACAATTTATTTTCAAATTAATGGCAAATAAAGACTTTCTACTTAAGGGTAATGAATTTGATCACACAGCTCTAACCTATTACTCATAAAAATCACTGCCATTGGGAAGTCAAGAAAGGAAAGAGAGTTCTAAGAAAGGGTACAATTCTAAATATCATGCCACTGAAAAATTTTAAATAACTTAGACAGTCATCCAAAATGCTGTTTATGCACTGTGTGATGCAGATATACTTGTTTTACTATTTAACATCACTGTAATCAGCAATAAAACATGAAATTATGACTCAGAAGCCTGAGAAAAAAAAGGTTTTCTATCATTTTTATCACCCTGATTTACATATCAGCATAAATATTTGGAGCTTCTGCACAGAAAAGGTAGAAGTGGACTGCTAAAGCAAAAAAGTGTTGTGCTTTTGATACATCTTCACTATCACACCTGTCTAACCTGCTATTAAGATCTGACCCATTCATCCACATTAGAAATACAAATACATGAGAGGTTTCGACAGTAAGACCCAAACTTCCTTCAAGATGTAATTTGAATTTAGTGGCTTGTCCATTAAATGAACAAAACATTATTTAAAAAAGAAATTTTAATGATGTGTAATGAATCAAGAAAATGTATGATGCGCCAAAGGATTCTTTAATCTTAACAGGCTCCTGACGATATTTTTTGTGACATGTAGAAAAGCTGAGCTCATGGTGCTTCTTTTTCAGTAACATCATGATGTAGAATTTTAACTGGAACAATCAATTTTGATTGCTGTTCCCCACTGCTTCATACTGGAGGGGAAAATGTGTTTTGGTGGTGAAAATTACTTTGCACTCTTTCCTTCTGCTTTGCAGAATGATCTACGTCTCTTCTCTTCTTGCATGCTGAAAAGGAGTTCAACCTGCTTTTATGGGTTCAGGTGTAAATCTGCACTTCCCCACAACAATTAAGAAAAGTAGAATTTGGCCTGACTTGGGAAGATAAATTCCTTTCTCTTTTAACACCAGTGTTAGATATTCTCACTAGCTTGGCTTAATACTAGACTCTGATGCTATCTGTAAAATAGAATGAAAATGTTTTTTCTTTCCCCTGTGCACTGTGCCACATCAATTTCCATAGTGCAATATTTTTTACCTTTTTTTTTGTGCTACGGAGGAGCATAATTCAAACCTACTCAGATTTCTGACTTTGCTGTAAATTAATCTTGCCAGTGCATGTCTGGCACTTTGAACTAAGCTGTATCTTCCACTTCTTTGGTAGCCTGAATGACATCAAAATGCTACTCATGCTGTGCACTGCTATTTTATCTAGATTATGATGGTATAAAGAAGACCAGAGGAAAAGGTAATATACTAGAAAGACACTCTGTGGTGTTTTCATAGCTGGTTCCTATCCTACTCCAACTCAAAAAAATTCATCTAAAAGAGCTCTGCCATGGACTCTGAGGATGGGTGACAAGAAAATCTATTTGTCTTGGCTGAAATGACAGCTTAAAACTCTAGCTCTTTTAAAATATGAGCACTCTTATGGATATAACAGAACTGATTTTCCTCTCAGTTACCTGAATATAAATCAGGTAACTGAGAAATTGCACCAGCTTACAGAAGAATCAGGCCCATTTCCACATGTGTTGATCTAATGAAAAACATGTCATCAGCAGTTACAGTTCCAAATATTACATTCTGTAGGTTAGACAGAGAACAGGAAAAAGCTCCTGTAGAGTCTGGTTTACCTTACTTCCAGGATTCTTGATCCTAATGATCTTCACCGACATAGCCATTTCGGAATCAAAACAGTGCTGGTGTGGTCATGCCAGAAAGCTGCTTTCAGTGTTAGTGCACTCTGAAGGAAAAGACTCACTTCCACCTCTCTGCAAGCCCAAAGCAACATGGCAACTCAGGGCGCTGGTACCAGCATGGGAAAACCCTTCGTGAGCACACTAATGCTCAGATAACTCCAAAAGTCCCCCAACACAGACTGCGGAGAGACTGTGATCAGACAGACGGAAAGACTATGTGCTGCTGTGCCTCAAGGAAACCCAGGAACCACCAAATCTCCTTCAGGAAACCCAGGCTGCCATCAGCATTTTTGCCTTGTTTTATCAGAGAGAGGAAAGGTATTTTTCAGGATACCAGCATAAGTAAACAAGGGCTGGGAAAATTAAAGGGTTGCTTAAAATTAACTTTGCACAGATGTAATATCTGAATCCTGCTGAGTATTTCTTTGTACTAATTTGGGACCTCTTCTACAGTATTCCTAGAAGCGAGTTGTCTAGGGAGTGTATTTTCAAGAATTTAATTGCAGCCCATTTAGTTTCAAGGCATCCACAGTAAGTAGGAAGAAATATATGTTGCTAACAAAAAGCCCAAAACATTTGTTGTGGGACTGTGGGAAGAGAAAAGATAAAGATGTCAATACTGACATTGGTATTTTTTTTCTTTTAAATGCTGCTTAAGAAAGTTCCCCTTATGGTGAACCTTTTTAGAGGAAAAGCTGGTTTGCTGCTGCAGAGGGAATTAAAATTGCTATTTATTTGCACTCCCTTTTTATACAGATACAAATAACTATGAATGATGAGTCAAATGTCAGGTGTGACACTTGGAGCTATGGCTCTGCATTAATCTTCAACCTGGAATTTTTTTTCCTCTTCTTCCTTCAAATTTGTTTCATCTGAAGGGTTATTTCCCTCAGCTGCTCAAGTGGGAGATTGGTTACCCCGTTTCAACTTCTCTGTAATCCCTCTATTAAAAGGTGAGATAATCAGCTTTTGTTTGGTTGACTTGGATCTAAGACAATCTCTGGACTAAAGACAAAGAAGAGCCTACATGGAGAGAATGCAGAATCTCTGCTTGCCTGCAGAGACAGGAGGTGGCCTTTTATGCTCTTTCCAGCACTGAAAATTCTCATGCCCTGCAAACCCCAGCAGTATAACTTAGAGAATTACCCACAGCCAAATGCTCCTGTTAGTAAGTGAATATTATTGGGATAGTAGGCTCAAGAACATGCCAGAATATTTGGCATGGGTGATCATCCTAAAAAAGAAAGAATAAACTCTTTGTTCATCAAGTGATGGTACACAGTGTTGCTGCTTGGGAAGGTACCTTTCAATTCCTATTGTCGCCTTCCTTTTAGAATTGTGTGTATTGTGGAGGAGAGACAGACCAACCTTCTTTTCTTCTCTCTCTCCACACCTCCCCCTGCCTCTTTCTACTGAATTGAAAGCTATGAAAAATCACTGGACAGAAAACTGATGAGAACAAAGTGGTTCATACACACAGAGGTTGTGGAGCAATCCAGGCTACCTCACCAGCCTGTATCAAAATGTCTCAGGAGTGGCTTGGCATTTCCCCAGGAAATTGTATTCCTAGATGACTTCTGTTTGGATCTCCCATCAGAAGAGGCCCACAGAACTATGCAATGGACACAGAGTTTGGGCTTCTCCCACTATGAACTGAGATCCCACAGGAGATATATTTCAGCCAGAGATTCTGCGCCACAGGAAAGCAAAAAAATACAAGATATTGGAAATAATCCCCACAAGGTGACAAGCCTCTTCAGAGACTGACTAAATGAACAGTTTTGTTCATACTTTTGATATTTCAGGGTTTGAGGTCTGTCTGGGAGTAAACAAACACTGCTGCATCAGAATTTCAGCAAGACATCAATTCCCATTTTAGGACTAGGTTAGAGAAAGGGCCTAAAGAAGAATGTTTCTGTGCAGTGTATTTCTTTAGGAAACTGAGGGCATAAATGCTCAGAGAACAAATAACTTTGTTCAAGCCCCTCGAGTAACGTTCCAGGCTCTGGCTGGGTCCAGTAGAAGTTGATATAAAATCAGTACCCTGGCTCTTCACAGTATGAAATAGGTCCATAACTCTGTAGCTGTGAGTGGCTAAGGGAAAATGGATCTGGAATTGCCAAAGAATGGATAAGAGTTGCTAAACATGTTAATGAACTCATTGAACAAGGCAACACAGGTCAGATCTGATCCTGTTTGCAAGCCTCTAGGGGCTCACCTGGAAATGGACAGTATCAGGAAGAAACTCAGTGGCTTCTCTGAAAAAAAGAGGCAGAGAAGCAATCCAGTGTTTCCCCACCCTGGTGTAGGGACGTGCAGCTGGTCGGATGCGGGAGCATGGATCTGGTAGGGACGTACACAAGAAGCGATTGCTCCAAAGGGATGGGTCAGAGGGATGTGCCACACCTCCCTTCATTGCAGTCTTATGATTTCGCTATTACAGATTCAAACTTGGCATATGCAAAAGTTAAAGTTCCCATGGCAACAGTTATTTCTACCACAACTCATGCCCTGTATACTTATCATACACATTTAGCATCAAAGAGGAATGTATTACATGACACATTTAACAGCACAAAAAAGAAAAGAAAATACTCCAGCTGTGGAATGAAGCCAAGTTAGAGATTGCTAGAGAAACCTTGATTTTTGCACTGCTTGACCTTTTCAATTTTAGCTGTAAAACTTTATGGTTACATTAACAAAGATTCGTACTTATTATCTGCTCACCTCATCCCACAGATGGTAAGAGCATTGTCCCAGCAGAAGAAATTATCTGTTTCCTAGATACAGTCTATCTTCTACAAATTCAGTGCTTATTCTCACTTTTCACTGGTCAGCTGAGCTTCATTCGTAGTCTTTCTGGGACAGGAATTAACAAATATACTAAGAAAAGAAGAATGATGAAAAATTCAGCCATGTGGTATCAGTTCAGGCAGGTGTTTGCTTTAGTAATTTTGTTGTCCCCTAATCTCTCAGAAAGATAAGCAGAATTGCATGAAATCATATGGTTTTAGTATCCTTGCCTCGATGCAGAAACTCCGTGTGGGGGGAAGGTGCTGCCCTTTCACCATACATTTGGGAATGGACTTAACAGCTCAACCCAAAATTCAGCTCCTCCAGCATCATGTTATCAACAGTAATTGACAACAGGTATCTGTGAAAGACTATACAAACAAGGAAAAGATAGAAAGAGGCTTCACAGAAGTTTCTTTCAGCCTAAAGCAAATTTGGGAACATCATGAAACAGATTTAGTTTGGGATTTTTTTTTAATCTCTTCTTACTCTAAACCTGACAACAGTTTAATTCATTTTCTGCAAAATGCATCAGAAACAATAATGGTCTAAATTTAGCCCTGAAAGAAAGAAGTGGGTATCATTCTACCAATTTCAATGGAAGTACTACAGGTGTACAATATTGTGCTACTTGACCTAATTTTTTTTCGTATCCTGGCAAATGCAAGCAATTTCACTTGAATCAGTACAAAAGGAAGATAAGTAAAAGAATCTGTAGGATGTTCCAGGCTTTCTGTCTCCATGCACTTGTGTCCTATTGACAGCTGCTCACTATCCCTATAAACCACTGTCAGATCAGATTGGCACTGCCTTGCACATTGACTCCACATTTCAGTGATGCAACCTGTCATAGCTCTGTTCATGTCAATTGATGTGAACTAATTTGCAATAGGCAGAGCTTGGAGCAATTTGATGGCAAGGCCTGTTATTCCATGAAGCACGAGGCAGTGCCAAACAGCACAATCAGACAATCTAATTAAATTCATCAATTCCACTAACTTCACCAAAATGGTAAGAGTGGGAAAGTAGATTTTTACAGCTATTCTGGCAGTGTTGTGCTGTGGTTTCTTGGGAGTTTCATTAATTTCATGTCTGTGAATATTTTTTTTCCATACAGGAGTTTTCCCAGGTAGATTACACAATGCACATGTATAGTACGTGCCATACACCCTGCCCTGCTGCCCAAGATGGGCGGTATACGTGAAGCTATGGAAGCCTATATGCATGCAAACTATACCAAACCATACAAAGGTTTATTTTCCTGTTCTATACCCATGGCTCCACTGAAAGTGACATATAGGGTATTTCTTACACAGGAGACTTGCTGTTAGGCTGTTATGTTACTCAGAAGTAAAAATTACACAACTACTCTAACTACCATTCCCCAAAACAGCCGTTATGCAAGCAAAACTCTTAGAAATATAACCCTAAGTATCATCAGTGCACTTTGTGAATAGATTCATAGTTCAGAATTACGTTCATTTTTTGCAACAGTTATAGTACAGTTTATTTGAAAGATAAGTTTTGAAACAGTATCTCATTTAATGGGACCATAACATCTCTAAAGGAGAAATGTTACAGTTATTTAATATCAAAGGAAGAACATAGAGGTGTACCTGCCAATAAAAAGGTTGTTTTTGTCCTAAGGCTCTCATGGGTTGAGGATTTGGAGTGTCTCAAAGGGCTCACTAATTAAAGCAGAGAAAATAATTTTTACTTGTGACCACTTAGCTTTTGACACTCTATCATCTCCACATACCTGCAGTAAAAAGTTACCTAGATTTCGCAGATAGCCAAATTTAACATACAGAGAGCTTTGATTCATACAAAAGAGTACTAAACAGCTTAAGCGTGACAATTTGTGAAAAATCTGATGTTTCAGTGATAAAAAGTTGCTTCTTGTTGTAGTATCATAATTCTGACATCTTGGTCTACAGATTGGCAAATCATTTCTATTCTCCCACCCTTAGTCAGCAAGTATCTTTGCTTCTGGTGGGTAAATATTAGCATTTAATTTGTTTGACATACACATGAGAAATATCTGCCAGATCTGACAAGTCCAAGGCATACACAAAATATTCCCTGATGCCTGCCATCACTGCAGTTTCTAACCTAAGAAAGAAAGAGTTTCTTCCTTTCTCTACAAGCCTCCTTGCCAGCCCACAATACCTCAACAACACAAGCCTGGCAATGGTCTCCTGGTCATAAAGGTCTATGTACCAACCTGTTCAGTCTGTACTCAAATTAAATTGTATTCCTGATCAAAGCAAACAGTTGAAAGCTAGAAAGTTGGAGCATAGCCTGGCTCTATCCCCATTTCTGTATTAAATCTAATTCAGAACAGCATGGGTCCCAGCAGGGGCTGTGTGGGATTCAGTTGGGCCCCATTTCTCCACTTTGTAAGGATGGCAGCTTACCCTTAATCTTCGTTTCTTTTCTTTTAGTCATGTATTAAAGCATGTGAGGGGACCCCCCTTTTATCCTATGACCACTGAATTTCTTTAATGCCCTTTGGTGATGTGAATCACTTTTTGACAATGCTGGTCTGCTGTATCTCAGGCAGCATGCCCTTAGTCTGATTCTCATTAAGTCCTTCAAAGAATGATAATGGATTTGTGAGGCATGTTTGCTCTCTACAAAATGATGTGTTTACCAATTCTATTTTCTATGATCTCTACCAATTTGTCTGGTACAGAAATCAATTTTACTGGTCAGTAGTTTTTCAGTTCTGCTCCTTAAACTTTTTTTTTTTTGTTATTAATAGCATCACATTTGCAACTTTCTATTTCTCTGCTTTCAAGAGTGATTTCAGAAATTAGTAGTTTAGCAGTCTCATATTTTAGCTTCTTTAGAATGCTTGGTTTAATGCTACCTGGTCCTTGAGATTTGCTACTGTTCATTTTATTGAATTGCTCTGAAAATCTGTTCTGTTGACAGTTCGATTTCTGAGTGCTCTTCAAGCTTGAACCTCTAAAGAAGGGCTCAGGTGTGGAAACCTTCATGACCTCTTCTGAAGAGAACATTGATGCAAATAATTCATTTAGCTTTCTCACCACAGCGCTGCTTCCTGGAGTATCCTATTTGCACCTTAATCATCTCTCAGCCCATTGACTTTCCAAAAGGCTTCCTGTTTCTGAGAAAGTTCTTATTAGTCACTTTTATGCCTGTAGGAAGTTGCTCTTCAAAATCTTTTTTTGGCTTGCCTCATTACAGTTCTATGTTCAACAGGATGAGTTTAACTTGTCTTTTATTTTCCTCGTTTGGACAGGATTTCCACATTCAAGTGGATGAGTATTTTACTTCTAATAGCTTTCTCTATTCTGTTGTATAAACAAGCTGGCTTTTAAGCATTTAATTATTTTTCCCAGTCCTTTTAACTATTCCTCTTCACTTTCATTGTGTTCTTCATTTTCATAGCTTTAACACGATCATCATTAATTTTTTTCATATATTTGGTCCTGCTCAGATGATGTAAATACTTACAGGTTGACCCAGCACCAATTCAACGGCTCAGAGTAATTTTCCTTTTCCTCCTTTTAGGGGTTTTGAGTTAGTTGCTCCAACAACTAGCTATTTATTGACTATTGGATTTGTACCTCAAACTCCAGAGACTTTTCTGCTACTGGAAGTAAACTAAGATTTGAAATTTTCTGAGTTGGAATTTTTCCTGGAAATAAAATTGCTTTCCTGCGTCGTTGACAACACAGTTGCAAAAAAAAAAAAAAAACCCCCACACAAAAAAAAAAAAAAAAAAAACACCCCCAAAAAAAAAAACCAACTTGTATGTCATTGTTAATCAGAACACAAATCTAAATAATTAGGACAAGACACAAAGACAGTGGTGTTTACCCAATATCTGGAAAATTGATAGCCCCCATATCCTTAATCATCTATAACTGCCTATGATGAGCAACAAATGAAGTAGACTAAATCTTGAAGGTAAGTCAGTCACCCTTAATAAGCCAAGGCATTTAATGAATTCCCTTGTTTATCTCCTAGGTCCAGGAAGGGCTGTGAGGTTCATAATGAGCTCTGCAGCAGCAAAGTGCTTTATCACCTGAACTGGCCAAATTTCATCTGGCTCAGCTCATCTCCTGTTGTTTGGGGATAATGTCTGCAAATCTGTGCCCTGCCAGGAGGAAGGAGGCGGCCAGCACTTTCTGTCGGGAGGTCCATGCTCTCAATGCAGAGCCCAGGACAGGAGCCACACAGCCTCTCCTCCCCAGCCTGTGCTGCTCATATCCACCTGCGCCATGATGACTTCCCTCTTCGTCCCGGGCTGGGAGGATGAGCTTTGGGTGCATCTCCATACTTTTCAGAGCAACAAATTCAGATCCAAGGAAGTATAAATGCAAACAAGCTCAAGGGCAGCTGTACATCTTGAAGCTTCATAGCCAAACCAATTCCCAACCCATAGGACTCCTGCCAGCAGTACTGGGGAAGGAAATTTTCACTAAATACTCAGGACTGCTTCTCCTTGTGCTGATTTCAAAGGCCACTTTGCAAGTATCATGTTAGCAGCGCTCCCATTGACTGAGCCACTATGGCGTTACCACAGTTCTCCCGAGGTCCTTCAAGGTGCCCTGAAAGGACTTGGTCTGACATGCTTTTCTGTAGCTCTGGCTGCCTCAGAGAAGAGGGTTGCACTTTTTCAGAGCTGAGAGATCTGATTTCATAGATTTTTAAGACCAGAAGAAAACAGAGCGTTCATCTGTCACCCTTAAATACTATCCCTTTAGCACCAGGTGCAGAGAGGACCCTGACATTAAAGCTTATTAAGTTGAGTTTATTAAGCTTATTATTTATTTTCATATCTGCTTCTCCTCATGTGTTTGACTAAGGGGAGAAATTCTCAAGTCAAAACTGCATTTTTATTTCATATTGTCTTATCGATATGTTTTTTCTTTTGGGTAACAGGAAAGGTAACTCGAATTCTTGCATTTATAAATATTCATAGAGGTGAGAGGATTAAGCAGTTGGAGCATTGTTCGAAAGAAAATTTAGATCCCCTTTGCAAACACCATCACAGTGATAGAAAATCTTTCTTCTCCCTGTAATAATCTACTTTAAAAACATCCTCTTTGCATTACTTCCAGCTATCAGAATCAGCCAGCAAAGTATAGCCTGAATTCTGATAAAGGGCAATTGCAGTAAATGGAGAAACAAGCATAAATTATATTACCAGTGAGCCCAAGAAAGAATTGCAGAGATAAGGGAAGATGAGCTTTATGAATTGTTTATTTCACCTTACATTCTACTGGTAATAAAATAAAAACAATGAATAATAAACAATCATTTTTATAAAGTACAGGTTATTTCTATGCCTTGCCCTGCCATCTTCATAGAAAGTTCCCACCAGCCAAGAGCAGCAGTTGAGTTCACACCATTTCATCCACTGGACATCTGACTATATCTATCTCATGTGACTTTGGATCCTGTTCAGTTCCTAAAGTTTAGCAGTCTGTATCAGGAAAATCCCACCCTCTGTGCAAGCAGTGTCATTTGAGGCTACTGAACTCTCCTCACAAACAAGGATCTGCACAATCACATTGTCAGTGGGTAAGTATGGGAAGTCACTGCACTCTCCAGAGCATAGGTGAGGCTGCTGTTCCTGCACTTGCATTTATGCTCCTGTGGTTTCCTCTTTCCATTGACAGAAAACTTCCTTCATCAGTGGTCTCTGCCCAAATTTTGCAAATCTTGAATGAGTGTTTTAAAAGGGGGGTTGGTGCATCTGTTTCCATGGGCATGCTCATGGAGGCAAGAACCATGATTTCAGCAGCTACAGACACACTGTACCTGAGGAGCCCAGCTCGGGCAGTGGCAGCAGCACACTGTGGCACTGGGAGCTCAGGATAGTTTGGACAGATCTGCCCAGAAATGATGAGCACATGCTGAGGCAGCTGCTGTGCACTCAGAATCACACTGCAGAGCATCCCTCTAGTGGCATCCAGGCTAACCCCCCCAGAGGTGTCTCTGCCCTTGCTGCAGTGACACTTCTGATGTCAGTGTGGTGTTTGCTACTGCTACACACATCAGTGTGTTGAGACTATTTTGTGCTGCTCTGGGGACATGATGCAAAAGTAAATAAACGTTTACCAGTCAGTTGAAATAGGTAGCAATGGATACTAATTATGTGAGTCAAATAAAATAACTGGTATTTGAATGACTGACCTTTAATTTCTATAACTCAGAGATCATTCACTTGTTACAGTATTCAAACATCAGTTGCTGTCACATGGCTAAACTTGATTTATTATATACAAATTACCGTTTCTGCCTGCCAAAGCTTGGAGTCAATAATTTTTAAAAAAAATTTATTATCATATCTGAATTTTAACCCTCTGATATTAGGCTGATGAGTGGGTGCTTAGAACAACTTCTTTTTTCTGTTTTTCTTTCCAATATTCCCAGGAGTCTGGTGTCTGGGAGAAGTTGTTTTATGAATGAAAGGCAAATGTTACTATCAGAATAATAGAAAATTAAGACATTAAATATAAGCATCTATAAGATGCTTCATGGAACTTGTGGAAATAACTTATATAAGGCACTGTGACTGTCGGCAACTAAAACTGCAGCTATTTTGCAGAACTGAATTTCCTGCAGAGTAACAATTTACATCAACAAATTAATTTTATTTCAGAGTAGTTAACAAGCTTATCTATTAATTTATGTGTTCATTTAAAAACTACTAAATAGAAGAGCATTCCTGAATAAATGCTAATCTTACTTTTGGGGGTAAATTGTCATTCAATGATATTATTATAAAAATACCACAAAAACTCCCACATTGCTTAAGGAATTAAAACCCAGACATGAGATTGGTTATAGACAGGACACTGACAGCCAGAACTAAGAGTGTTTTCGCATTTGTGTCACCTGAATTAGCATGAATGCTTTCAGTTATACCAGGTGAGCTGTCTTTGATTAGGTAGAGGCACAGCTTTTGCCTAGTGGAGCCTTTGAACAGGATTGCAATGCCAATGGTATTGATTTAATTCTAAGGTTAGTCACTCCATCCGCTGGCTACTCTAGCAAAGCTCCCCCACAATGTAATGCTTGCAATGTTCCATTTCCATCCATACATTATCAACAGTTATTCAAGGGATAGCACATCTTACCTTTCATCCTTTCTAGCTTTCCTAGATTCAGGTATTCACAGTACAAAAGGCCAAGCTTCTGTCAAGTTCAGAAGCCCAATGAGCACTGTAAAATATGAAGGACAGCGAAATACCAGAAATCTGCAGTTTTTGGCTGCTTTTTCAATTTCTGTGGTTCACACATGCTTCCACACCTCAAAAGCAAAAGCATCTAAAAGGTGGGAGAGCGTACCTTCAGGGGAAAAAGAATATAAGCCTTGGTTTATCTCTCTGTGTGAATACAAATTTCATCTGCACGCACATAAACAGTAGAAAAGACTTTATGTTGAGAGCTAGTTTAACAACTGGAAGAATGCTCCTTCAGAGACTGAGCCATTCCAAGGAGATACATGACCTTAAAACTTACACAAATTAGTAAAAGTATCTTTCGATTTAATGAACAGCTGGTTGAATTCAGAGAAATATAGTCATTTTTCTTGGGGATGGATTTATAACTACTAATTTTTTCATGCTAGCAGTATCTTCAAGCAAATGTGATGTGTTTCATGATGTATCGTGGTTTTATATACACATTTCATTCTTGTTATTCCTTGACAATGAAAAAAACAACAGCAAATAAGAACAAAAAATATGTGGAGTGCAAAAATATTGGATTTATCTGAAATCCTAGCAATAATATGTCAGAAGATTTAAAAATAAAAGCCTTAAAATGTAAACCTCTGCTCAGCAAAGACACTGACTGAATGTCATAAACTGTCTGAATGCAGAACAGTGAATTTGCATCCAGTCATTAAGTGCCATACTTACATCTTTTGAGCAAAAGTAAAGCTCTCAAATACCACAAAAAATGGAAATATAATGGCCTAACATATAAAATAAAACCCCAGTGTAAGATAAAATATATTTCAGTGACTGCAATTAATTGCAAAATAGAATAAATCACTATACAAATAATTTATCTGCTTTAAATATCATTAAAAAAGCCATTAACATGCCAACAGGAAACTGGCAGCTTGACAATTTTATGACACTAAACAGGACTGCAATGGTGTGATTCTCACTTCAAGACAATGACAAACCTTCCACTAATTTCAGCTGGTGAGAACAGAAGTGTCAATAATTTTTCATTTTAAAAAAATCTATTTTTCTTCTGTAATGAAAAAGAAATTTAAAACTCTAAGAAGTCTGAATATACTACAATTTGGGCTGGTTTACATATGCTTTACATACTTACAGAAATTAGCAGCATAATTTATTATATCAGGCTAGCATTGTCAAATAACTCTTGCACGGCAGAATGCCCTTATGTTCATTTTTCCTCTGATCAAGAAAGAACATTAAAACCTTCGTGTTCTTCTTGGGTGGTTTGAGCCTCTAAAGCTAATAAAAAAAGAGATATGACTTAGGAAAAGCCATTTTGTATTGTTACTTTATCAAGTCCTATCTTTACAACAAGTGAAAAGCAATCTCAAGCCAAGGGCAGTGGATATTTCTCATGCTTATATAATTTTTGTTTTGAAAATGTTGTGCATAACAGAAGTAGGATTTATGCTGAGAGGAACATCCAGATGAAGAGAAATAGGCACCCAGTGTCTGAACATGGCAGGTGGACAGTGGGGCAACCTTCTGCTCTGCCCTCCAGAGACAGCATTGGAAAGCCCAGGGCCATCATTGCTCCATGGTGGGAGAGAGCCAATAGCTCCATTCCCACTGGAGGACAGAGCCACAGGCAACTTGAAGGACCAGATAGGAAAGCATTTCTGTCCTGAGAAAAAGGCAGGGAGTGGTTGGTAGCTTTGAAAAACAAGGAGTCCTCCCTCTTGCCCAAAACCCTCTGGGCGTTCACTCTGGAATGAAGGCAGAGACTCCCCACTTTACTGTGCTGTCTCCAGAAACAGGGGCTGGCTCACCATGGGCTTCCCAGGGTTAATCCCGCCACTCTGAGCAGGGAGATGCTCACTGAGATGAAGGAGCCACAGCCTGCTTTTCCCTTCCCTCTCCTGCTTGCCACCATCTCCAAAATACACCATCGCTGGCTCCTTGCCTAGTCCTGCACCATCCCCTTGCTCCAACTCGACCTCTCTGCAAGAAGAAGGGACAGCAAGAATCTCCTGGGGGACAGCCAGTGAACAGAATGGGAGGAGGAGATGCTATTTGGCGGATACGAGTGAGGAATGTGGCGCTTCATGAATTATTATTGTCTCCTGAACGGAGTTTAGTTTAGCCCCTAGGACCATAAGCTGCTTTTGAGCTGCTGCTAGGCAGTGCTCTCTGCTCGCATGTGTCAAACACATGGTGCCTTCCCAACAAGGGCCCCGGGCAGAGGTTTGTGAGACAGTTGGAGTGAGCTAGTGTTGAGGAGCTGTGGTATGGCAACAGATGGGCTGGGATGAACATCTTATGTCAGAGATTGTTCCCCAGAGGCTATTTCTAGCCTCTTCGGGCCTTTTGTGTTGCTGGAGGGCAAGGGAGCTACAACACAATACAGAATTAGGCCTGCTAGTTCTGAATGAGGAAGGTGTTTCCAGCATTTGTGAAGCAAGTGCAAGTCAGCAATTTCAGCATTGGAATGATAATTGTCTTGCAATTTGACTAATTACCATGTGTGGCAATATAGGTGCGCTGTGACAGCATTTTTTAATGCATCCATTTGTGTGCAGCTATGCCACGCAGCAACAAGGGTTCATCTGTTTCACAAGCTTCTTAAAGTTTGCAAATAAAGTTAAGCACATCTCTCAGTTCCTTGCTGAGTCAGGGAGAGATTAGTTACAGTGTTAACTCAGCTCCACCACAGTGCACCTTTATTCCTCAGAGAAAAATTGTGGGGCTGCCTGTTGCTTTTATTTATTGCAGTCCCTATATGTAGAAAGACTTCAATATACAACCTTTCCTCTTCACTAAAAAGGATAATAAAATAAAGTGTAACTGTATTAAGTGACAACAATGAGAAAAATCCATACTTCTGGATGCTCAAAGATATTTAGACACCAAATTCCCATTGAAATTGTTTAGCTAAAAACCACTCCTTCACTCGGATGGTTTCTGCATGGTCTTTGGTTACATCAGTATATCATCACTGCAGGAAAATTTTGCCCATGCTCAGCAGTTCATTAGGACTATCTAAGCCGGCCAGACTGGACTGACTCGGCTGAAAAATTTTTAGGTATTTACGTGTTCTCAGTTTTCTGCGTTCTTAAACCTTTTCCCTGCTCCAGACAACTTGTCAGCAGAGCCAAGCCCGGCGCTTTCCCTGCCTCGCCCCAGCTAGGAAATGGCGCTTCTCGTATGAGAAGAATAAGCCTTTTAGTTGATGTTTCCAGCGCAGGGTGGAGCCCGGAGCCCGGAGCGGAGCCAGGAGGGCGGGATGGTGTGCGGGGCGGGATGGTGTGCG
>VZRL01006358.1:293822-374217 GCA_013397895.1 Origma solitaria
GACCGCGCTGCTCCGGGCTCATTAATTGGCCTCGCAGCGTTCAGCCGTGGTTACGCAGCTAGTTACAGACTGGCAGACAGCTTTTGGCATTTATTGGTGCCCTGTGACACCTAAATTATCATAAGGTCAGAGAATTCATTGAACCCGAGCAGCACTTAAGCACTGTTAGACTCATTTGTGGCTACTCAGACCAAACAAGTTTTTCAGAGGGAGGCTATTGGCTCCAGGTAAAAAATGAATGCAAAGAGCTAAAAAAGAAAGCTAGGCCGTTTTAATAAGCTGTCTTGCTGCTGTAGCAGGGATGGGCAGGAGATACTTCCAAGCAAGCAGCTTGCTGTGCCAGCTAAAGGAGTCCCTGGGAAGCTGATAGGAGATAATCAACAAGGAGACACCCGTGCTTACATTCTTTCTGCAGGCTTTCCTCTCTTTCCACCTACTGCATGTATCTTGCTGATCTCAGAGCACTAGGCTGCAACATGCACCTTTCTAATTTCGGTGTCTTGAGGGAAGCATGACACCGAGTTGTTAATAACCCCACCTGTCTGTGCTAACACGACCATTGCCATTTTCACTATCCCAGTAGCAGCAGGAAATCAGCAAGAAGAAAACCCCAACAGCCTAATGTAGACCTAAGAAACATAAATCAGCTACTCCTGGAAGGTGGTGTTGGAGCCCAGGATGTAAGAGGATCCTCTTTAGGTTGCAGGAGGAGTGACCCAGTGCTGGGAGACAGCCAGGATTACCCCTTCTGCCCCGCTACCGGGGCAAAGGGGACAAGGAGGGGAGGAGGAGGAGGAGGAGGGAGGGTCTCCAAGGGAACAGGCAGTGGAGGCTGAGATCCCTTTCCTCTGAGTCAAGGGACAAGCACAGCTGTCAGTGCGAAGGTGGAGATAGGTAAATGACAGTCTGGGTTCGCTCTCTTCCCAGAGCAACAGCAGCTGAGTCAAAACAAGCACAGCCAGAAACATGAAACCCTGAAACCCCGCCCCCGCACACTCGCTCACATATATACACACATCATAATTCATGCTACATCAAAGCAGTGATTACCACAGTTTCCTGGCTGTCTATTTCTGTTTATTTATGGTGCATTACACATTTTAATGCTATTCTCATACAGCGGCTCAGCTGCCACTGTTCTGTATTTGGGTGGGGAAAAAAAAAAGCACAAATGGCTGTAACATACAGTATGTTCTCCCCTGGGAACAAAGGATAAACAAATGCTCAGCATCTTCCAGGGAGCAGTGATTCAGAGTTATTAATAGCTTGATTCCCCCTCCCCATTTCTATCACGGCTACACACTTGAGCAGGGGGTGGGAGGGGTGACAGAGAGTGGGGGAGAAGGGCCAGAGATGCTTCCAAAGTGACCTGTTAAGCCCAGCTGGCTTCACAAGAGTTCTTACATCATCCTCTGTCTCTGTAATCATGTCTAGCTCTGGGCTGCTGCAAGGTAGGAGATGGGAGGGGGAGGGCAAAGGTTTGACATCGGCCTGAGGAGAGCCACCAAACTCATGTCTTGCTTGAAGCTTGATTCGAGCTAATGGTAAGAGATCACCTACTAAAAACACTGCCTGCTACAAGGTCACAGCTCATTCCCTCTTCTCCCAATCCTCATAAGGTAAGAACATGGGGACTTGGCTTTATTAATTTATTTAAGGAAATGACAGTCAGCTCAGAATAAGTTGAATGTACAAGATTTATTTCTCCTTGCTGTCAACCTTACTATCATTTCCCCTTGAAGCCTGACTTCTCATTACCATTACTCTCCTTGCAAAATGCAAGTCATTTTGTTTATGTCATGGGAAAAATATATAATCTCTTTAAGTGCATTGACAGTATCAACATAAAACAAATAATACTGAACAGGCAGCAAAAACAGAAGCCATCGTGCCAACAGTCCCTGCTGTGAAAGACACACAGACCGCCACTGTGCATCTCCTGCTGTACCCTAGTGTGTAGGAGTGACACTTCTAAAAGGCTTTTTTTACATCCCTTGATAATCCAGCCATCCTTGTGAGTTCACTGCGGGTGCCATGCTATCAGCAGAGCTTTTGCTGTAATAGACTGTGCTTTTATACACCCAGTGACAGTGTCCATGAAACATGCTGCAAATATATCCAGGATCCCAAAGCCCTCATTGCATCGGGCAGGGGAAGTGCAACTGTGCCCTTGGTGCCAGTTTACCTTGGCCCTAAACTAGAAAAAAGAAAGAAATACCATCTTTCCTGTAGTCTATTCAGAAACTTTTTTTAAGGGAACCTCAGCTCAGAACGAAAGGTCTGACAGTTTCTGAGGGGTCTTGGTCGGAGCAAGCGACAGGCCCTGCTGTATGGAGTCACAGCTCAACCAGGCAGCCAAGGCTGAAGGACTTCATGCCCCATCACAATCTTCTGAAGTCACCCAGTCCCTCCTGCTACCCTGTTTGCAGAAGCTGTTGAAACAAGAAAGGGTAGCCTGAAAGGGCTAAGCCTTGCATCACTTATTTTTTCAAGTACGGTGACATGTACGTTCCTAATGTCACAGACTTGCTGAACTTTATCAGTTTATAGGCATCTATATGGCTGCTTTTATACATATAAACACACACAATGGCAAGGACAGATTATATTACAAACATTGACCTCATGCACAGATGAAAAAGGAACCTCTACTCATGCTGCTAAGACTGCACTAGATTTACAGGGTAAGGAATGACAAAGTGTGACAAAGTGTCTGGAGTGACAAAGTGTCTGGATGGGATAACCTACACAGAGTTAAGTTTCCTACACTTGTCCCCTGCTCTATCTACATACTTCTGGCAGAGGCCTTCCCCAGTCCCCTTCCCATCCCCTCAGAGATGTGAAAGGCTTCCCAATGGAAAGAAGAAAAATCCTGATATGAAAGAAAGTCTGTGTGACAGCACTGTGCAGGAGGGGAACTACAACAGAGCTCAAATGACAGGGACCCTAAAGGGGAAATCCCTGTGGCACTGGGGAGGGGGACAATGATGGCCACCTCTTGCCAAGTCTGGAGTATACCTGAGGAGGGGAAGTGAAATAGATACTGATTCCTTTGAGGAACAATCCCCAAAAAAGCCCCTGAGAAAAGCATGTCTGAGCATCCTACATGCCCTCAAGGGGAGCGCTGGAGTGGGGGCAGAATTGGGTTTGCGCTGGTCCCCTCCAGGACTCATTTTCATGGGCCAGTTAATCCCAGACGGCATGTGCTAGCTGAGGTGGGATGGCAACACGATCCACACGGAGGGATTTCATACAGAGAAAGAAATGCTCCTGCTATGCAGCAGCATTTGTAATGGGTATTTTTAGCCCCCAGGCTCACTGCACATGGGCAGCAGCCACAGCACTGAGGGGATGTGGTAAGAGCTCCAAGGAAGCTGAGGCGACCAGGTCAGTAACGTAGGGCTTCAGCAGCAAAATTAAAGTTCTTAGGGCTGTGTTTCACTGGGAGAAGACAACACTTGAAAAGATTTGGTGGCTATGGGCAGTGCCTCTTGGCTCAGCAATTTAGCTGCAGACTGATTTTTTTTACTATTCGCTTTCCTATCTGTAGCTATAGCTCTCACATCACCAAAAGCTATGGGGCTGTTGCTCTGCTTTTGTAAATGACATGCTCCCACTCACCACAGAAATTAGAAGCATCTTAGGCAGCTCTTTTGCCAGCTGCCATGTCCTGCTGTCGTGAATCAAATTAAAAAATGTTTATTTTGTCCTCAAGTTAAAGCTGAGGTGTATAAGAGGTGTTTTTATTATTTTTGTTCTGTTGACAAATCAGGAAAATGCCATTCTGATTGGAGTAAATTATTTTGGGTTTCCTGAACCAAAACTAAAGTAGACTAAAGTATTCAACCAAAAATTAAATGTATGCTTCATTCTCCAGGTGTTTCATTCTCTTGTTAAACTTTGTTTCCTTTAAGTTTAGGTCACTTTTGAAATGAAAAATGCCATTTTGACACAAAAGGTCCAAAAGTTTCATTTGGTAAATATCAAAACAAAGCAATTTTATAGGCCTTTTCTTTTCTTAAGCCTGTTCCATTAAAGACTGCTGAAACAAGAAGTTTCAAACTTTTAAAGATTGTTCCTTGTCATGACGCTTTTAGTTTTTCTGACAGAAACTCCATTTCAGAATTACATCTCCTAAGTACATTTCTAATCCTAAATAGATTGTAAAACAAAAGGGAAGTAGAAGAACAAAATTAGAACATCAGCCCACTTTCACTCAGCTAAGCTGTGGTCTTTTCTTGCCACATGAAAGGACCCCCTGAGAGCAAGCAATAGGGATTAGTTGTCCTTGACAGACACTGTTCTTTTTTGAAGAGAGTTCTCAAGAAGAAGGGGACATGCAAGGGCTGAATCAGTGAGGCTGGTCATATTACTTTGTAGGACGATCCTCAAATCAGCAGGAAAGTGCTGCATCTAGAAATATTTCTGTCCTTTATCGCCATGACCGATTACACAGGCTTTGCAAACTGCCAATAGCTGTGTAGGCAGTGGCACTCCTGTCACAGGGAAGGTGTCTCCATTTTCGCTGAGATTTGTTTGCTGTGTCAAGACCCTGCAGCACGATACCAGCTACCTCTCAAATCCAGACTTGCAGCGCTTTACCGTAAGGAGTGAAGTAATTTGGAGTCCTGACATGACAATCCATATTCCCTACTCTGTTCATAAAATGTTTTGTTGTTTACAGCAGGAAAAAAAATAGGTGTATGAACATTATCCTGTAGCCAAGGCCTTTTAGTGACTTCCAGTGAGGAAAACTTATCATTAGAGATAATACGTGGTTGCCTGCTTTTGGGTCCTCGCTCCTCCCTGCCCCACTCTGTCCCCGTCTGACACACACCCTGGCAGTGATTAAATCAATGGGAATTAATCACATCCTGTGAAAGAGAAGTGGGCCTGTAGTTTCCCCTTTCTGTGTGATAGAATAACACAATCAACTTCAGAAATCATTTTTGATTTCTCTTATTACAGACTATTGGCCAAATTAGCCACTGTTACATGCAGGCAAATCTGAAATTATTCCCTCTACTTCATCTTTCAGTTTCGGAGGTGCATGCGAAGCATTCCCTGAATGTGGCATACCACAAACTAATCCCGGGAAAAGTCACAGCAATTTCATCTTAGGCAATCACGGATTTCTTGCTGACCTGAAAACCTGAGTAAGGACCTGTGTTTTTCATACCTCAGGAAATTTCACAGCTTCAAACAGGGGCAAAAAAGAAAATCTAGACCAGAGAGAAACCATTTACAAATTTTTCTGCAATACAAAAATTAACAAAAATGCATGATCAAAAGAAATGCATGAGCGTTTTCCCTGCACCCTTCCTCTTTAGCTCTGTGTGCAGCCTGGGGGAATGCCCAGACTGACCCCAGGTCACAAGCTGGGACACGGAAAGCACACAGGCATCGCCGCAGGGCGAGTGCCCCTTTAATGAGGCCGTGCCTGCATGGCAGCAGGGCTTGGCTTTGTATTTACTCCCTAAAGCACTCCTGCAGCAGTCACCTCAGCCATGCATCTCATTATGGCACGATTAATTAAAGAATTAATTGTGGCATGGAGCTGCTCGCTACCGCTCTGCATTGAGTGGGGAGTGCAAGCAGCTCTCAGGGCTCCTGAGGACAGCAGGGGAGCTCAACCAGCACACAGCTCTCACTCTTACAGCTATCCCAACTGCAGCAATGTCTTACTCCTGCAGCCTGGAAAACTCCTCTAGAATTCATTGGCAAAAAGAGAAGGAAAAACAGCTTTTTTTTTTTTTTTTAAAAAATGGAGATCTCAAGAGCAAATGCGAAAGCTGATAACAAAGAAGACAAGTTCCTCTGGAATCCAAGAAAGTAGGTGTGAGACATTAAAACCTTTATTTAAGAAAATTAATAAAGTTTTTATTAAACATTAATGAAAAAGGCTGGAGTCCGTTCTCTCCCTGATGAGTATTAAACAAAATTAAATATGCCATTCTTCTCCCTTTAATATGATTGGTAGGGGTTAATTTTAAGGTTATTTTTTGCCACTTTACACATGGATTTCAGGTGGTTTACACAGGATAATTGCAACTGGCATTTCACCATAGTGCCAGGCTTCTCACAGAGGCTGCCCAGAAAAATGTCCTTCTCCTTTCCTCAGAGGGACTGAGGAAGTGTGAATCCTCGGGCCACAAAACATCAGTGCTCAGACTACCAGGGCAGAGTCATGCTCTGCTGACAATGTACTCCATGGTCATCAGTAAGTCATCTAATGCTGAAAACATTGCACAAAATTGCTACTGGGATGTGGGTTTCTCCTCAAAACCAGGTGTGTATGTGGAGTGATGAGTTACCTTCAAAACTTTTCTTTCTAGCAGAAAAGCAGGCAAATGCTAATCCAAAAGATGTATAGGGAGGGGAAGGGCAGGGAGAGGAGATGGGGGGGAGGAGAGTGGTGGAAAGGGGAGGCTCATCTTGTCCTTCTCTCCCATACAATCATGGCACAGTTTAGACTGGATGGGGCTTGGAGGTCTCCAGTCCAAACCCCACTGAAGCATGGCTAAATTTAAACTTAGAGCAGGTTACTGAGGCCTATCCCATTGAATTTTGGCTGTCCAAGCATGGAAAGTGCACAGCCTGGGTGGGCATTTGCTTCAGTGCCGAGCCACTCTCACACTGATCTATTTTTCCCCCATACTCAGTCAGAATTTCACCTCCTGTGATGCAAATGCTGCAACTATCACCTTTCTCTGATGCAGCAGCAGTCAGACAGCAAGGCAGCAAAGTATGATCCTCTCACATCAGCCCCAAGAGCGCACCCAAGGGCATATCTCCAAGAAGGAGCTTCCTCAGCCCTTTTGAGAATCCACTGGGCTGGTTGGCTGGAAGTCTCTTGAGAAAGACACAGCATTACCTCATTTTCACGAGGGTTGAACATTCTGCCTGGCTGTGGCCTTTATCAGCCTCAGCCCTTTAGCCCTGCCATCTAAAATTATTGTTCACAGACTGTGGCTAGTTCCCTTTGCTGAGTTTCACAGCAAATACAGCTTCTTGAATACTTGTAATGCCAACTCTGTGGGTACTGGCTTTGCACATAAGGGAAAAAATACATGGATGGATCATAGGTAAATTAAAAATGAGAACTGCTCAGCAACTGCTCTGGACGTGTAGACATTTCTGTGTGGTGTCTGTTTTGGCTAGCAAAGCAGGAAACTGTGAACATACTTAAGGTTAAGAAAATGCACATGGACAGGGCATGATATTTTGAAGAGTGGCTTGACCCAAACCTGTGATTAAACAAAAAGGAAACAGTATTTAAAAACCAAGTAAAGGATCACTAAAATATTCAGGGACTTGGAGGGAGAAATCTGCTTTCACTTTTCTGGGCATTTTGCCTGTCAAATTATGAGCTTATTTGTGGTGCTAAATGCTTTGCTTGTGTCTCAGAAAAATACAGGAACTGCTGGCTTTTTTTTTTCTTTTTTTCCAGTGGAAGGGAGAAGTCGTTAATGATCCCAAAGGTTAAGAAATTGGCACAGTCAGAAGCCAGCACTGCTTTATTTATTCATCAGCTGGGCTCTGTGTGGGCTTCCAACATGCAGAATTCCCCACTTGACTGCTCGCCTTCCCCAGAGGCTCCTCTGCATTTGCCTATGTGTACACACAGGCATCAACCTGTGTGTAAAGGAAGATTAGTTTGCAGTTAGAGACACTGGGCCAAAACTATAATGTGGTTCAGCCATAGGCAGGTGTCTCAAACCAAGCATTTTTGCTGGCTTTTTTTGTTTGTTTGTTTGTTTGTTTGTTTGTTTGAGCTAAACCAAACTCTGAATTGCATTATATACCCAAAAGCTCCAGAGATGTTCGGTTTAAGGACAGGCTTTATGTTTTTATATGTCTGTACCTCCTAGATCTGTATAAAGGTGGTGTGTTCAGGGCCACTGACCACCCAACCCATGTTCCCCAGTATGCAAGCAACTGATCCCCAGAGGACTGGCTTAGGAGCAAGAGATGACTGTCCACTGTTGTCCCTACAGAGGACCTTGGGTCTCAGGGTCTTCAATGTCAAAGTTTATAGAACAATGTCATGCAGGCATTCAGCTTCAGAAAAGCCTGTGTGAAACTCTAAATTGAACATGTCCCTATTCAGCATTTTGCTGTCTGTGAAGCCACGGGATGCCCCAGGGCGCTTGGGAAGGCTCTTTCCAGTTCATCAGGACCAGCCCTGATCCTCCTCAAAAAGCAAAGAGGAGTCCACTCCCGCTGCTCTTGTGTCACCTCAGTTTTGGCATGTGCAATGCCTGGGGCAGGTGGGAAGGCTCAGAAGAATCACAGCTACTTCTCCCTTTGTGCCCTGCTTTTAACCTGCTGCTTCTGTTGAAGGAGGGTCTCTCTGGAGTGTGAATGTGTGGCAGTAACCCTGTGGAGGTGCTTAACCTCAGTCCTCCCACGCAAAATGGTGAAGACACGCTGGATCAGGTCAACTGCTCATCTCCAGTTTTCAGAGATTTTGTTAGAGGACAGGCGAGTGCATCCCCTTAGAAAAACCTTTCTACTGAGAGCAGAAGGTATTACCTGTTTAGGCAATTGCTCAGGCAATTATGTGTAGTGGATTTTCCTCTACAGTGGTATCCAGAGATATCAGGAATCAACTCTGCCTGATTTTCCATTCAAACTTCTTTCCAAGGAAGCACATGAGGGGAAAAATGAAGGAAATTACAATAAACTTCAAACTAAGCATTGTAAGCCTTGCCCCTACACTTAGCTTGCCCCTTTCCTTTTCTGTTTAATTTAAAATATTCATCCTTAAAAAAAAAGAAAAAAGAAATAAAGTAGAAATTAGAAGGAGGTATAGCGCAAACTCATTAAAAATACAGGTGAAATTTCAGTGCTTGTTTGTGGAACTGAGTACAGAAAATCAAAAAGTGTTCTGGCAGAGGAAGGAATGCATTTATTGAGGTATCATACTGTAGCAGTGCTCGAAGGCCTTTAATGAGAGCATGTCCCAGTATGCTAAGGAGTCCTTATCTACACGGGAAGTTACGTTTCATGACACCTTCTGAAATCTAAAGATACAGCAACAAAGCATAGTAGCTTCTCTTTTGCCAGCAGGAAAAGTAAGGCACTGAGAAGAGATCAGGCCTCACACCTCCAAGCTGAGAGCGGAGCAATTTTAAAAAGCTTGTTTAGTCTGGCTTACCCCTGTGCTGCAGAGCTAGCCCAGTGCCCATCTCCTCAGGTACATGCCAGCACCTAATTAGATGCCAACTCGCACATCCTCTTGCATATATCACTTGTACACTATGCACCAGGACATGGCGTTTGCTATCTGAAAAGCCTCTAGCATTCCGTTTGTGCTAGATAAGTAATAATAGCATTAATGGACTAAAATATTAACATAAAAGACTAACTGTTGTAATTTCTTTATATGATTCCAGCTAACAGCATCTTCTTTTCTCAAAGGGAGCCTGCTTTGAAAGGATCAAGAGCAGCTCTGCAAAAGTGGGAGGAAAGGACATTTATATAACAATAAGCCTTTTCCCCCTTAATTTTCTCAGTTCACTGTGCAGTCTTCTCCTGTCTTTTGATGAGATCTCTTAATAAAAACATTAAAAGGATAAGCATAGGCAGCTCCATTTCCAGTGATAGGGTGGGTATGAGACCAATGAGAAATGTCATTTCACAAAAACTCCCTGGCTGAAATCTGCCCTACCTCAGTGTTTATCAACCTCTCTGCTTTATTGCCTAGTTAAAATGAAAATAGCCTATCTTCAGCTCTTAGTTATCAAGCCATGCAGATGACAATGTCAACTGACACTGGTTTTCATAAGTTAAGAAAGCTGCCCTGGGATAAGCAGCAATGAGACCAATCAGATTTAGTGATTAATATTTCCTGCTTCATAAAAGATAAAGACACACATGCAGTTGAAATTAAACTTCACTGGCAAAAATGACTTGAGAGAATAGCTGGACAAACAGGTCTCTGAAAGAAGGACCAATGGCTTGACTCTTAAGTGCCATTTCCCATCAAGTATTCTGGTTGTGTTACACAGACAGAGCATTTAAAAAAATAGAAAACAGAGTTGCCAAATCTATTCCCTGAGCCATTAAAAAAGAAAAAACCAAGAGGCAGCCCTGCTCTTGGTGCTTGCACAGTAATTGTTTGCACCAACTCCAGCCAAAAAATTCTTCCTCTCTCTTTTCAGCTTGGATGTGTTCTTTAGGATTCCTGCAGCGTTCCCAGTGTGGCTCTGAGAAATATCACACTCTCTTATCCTGTATTTTTATTCCTGTCACCTACCAGCAGCTTTCATTTAGCTTTGCTTGCCTGGCCACCTGAAGGAAATGCTTACAGTCTTTCAAACCAGGCTCACAGTGTTTGACTGTGAAGGTGTTACATCAGTGCTGAAGCAGTGCACCATCAAAACACAGCAATCCAGCTAATGAACAGGCAAACTCCACACGCTGGGTTCATGCCGGTGACTTTGGTATGCTAATGCTGGATGTAACAGAGACTTTCACTGGCTTTACTGTCTCTTATGCAGTTTTATTTTAGCATATTTACTCTCTAAAGATGTAAAAAGAGGAAAGGCCTTTTCCCCTGCCTCAGCTTTCTTTGTAAGAGGGGCTCTAGCTGAGAACTGTCATGGGGTGAAACATTCCTTTATTCATGTATAAAACTCTCTTATATCTCTCACAACACTTGCTCTTCCTTGGTGCCTTGTATGAGACAGAGAGTGAGGAGGAATGTCGTGGCTCTCAGCGTCAAGTACTATTGCTAAGGGTCCCCTGCCATTTCTCAGAGTCCATTTCTCTTAAGCCAGATGTAGAAAAGCCTGGGTAGCCATCAAAGTCTGATGGAACAACAGTGCCAGAGAAGTTAGTCTGCTCTTACAGCTCACCTTCTGGGGTTCCATCCTGTCCCCAAGCCACAGATGGGTGGAGAGCTGCCGGATCTTGTCATGTTGGAGTGTCACGGAAAGGCAAACCTGCAACCTTGCTGCTCCCAGGACACAGGCTGACAGAAGAGCAGAGCTCTGAGTGAGCTCTTAGCTACTTGTTCCACCCAGAGTTTTGGATTCCAGGGTAACTCTGAGCAGTTCTAGGGCTGTAGAACACCCTTACCGGGGGCTAAGGTGATCCTTCACAGGATAGTGAGGCTTTCAGTGAGTCAGAACTTTCTAATAAAACAGAAAGCCAGGTCCAGCAGGAAAGGCTTGGAAACAAAGAAGCCTTTGAAGCAGGAGTGAGCAAGAACAAGTGAGACACAGTCCAGGTGGCAGAAAAGGATAAAGAATCCTGCTAAATAATGAAAACTCTGGGAGTGAGAGAAAGGTCTGTCAGAACAGAAGGAAAGAGAGACCAGCTTAGAAACAGGAAAAAAATAAGTCACCAAAAGCAGGGGACAAAGCAAAAGGGGCCGAGTAGGGCACTGAAATGAAAGACTGATTTATTGAACTTGAAAGCCCAAGTAAAACATAAAAACCTGGAGACAATCCATCCCAGGTAGCTCCACAGCTGAGGTTTTGAGGTTTCACAACACAGGGTGTAAAATATTTGACCTGGTTATCAAAAAATAAATAATAAAATTCTCAGTCACAAATTCTTTCCAGAAGAAAACATGCCTATCAATTTGAAATACAGGAGTGCTATTGTATTTTTTTCAGGGCTTGTTTTGGCTTTTTTCTGGCATCATATCACACCCAAATTTGATCATGATTCTTCAATATTGCACTTTTTGGTGGGCAGATAGCCCAGTGAAGTGAGAGAACGAAATCATATTGTATCTAGTTGAGGCATGCAGTTACTTGGAGTATTTACACTGCTCTGAAAGGGAAGAGATGATTAGAGAGGGATTGCATCATACAGACACATCTGACAAAATAGTATATTAAAGGACAAATCTTAAGTCCAGATCACAGGTCATGACTTTCAAAAGTGCTTGGTCTGCATTTGGGCATGTAAAAAAGTGGACAGATTTTTTCGTGCTTCAGAACTTATCTCCAGAATGAGAAGAAATGTTCATTTTTGGATGGTAAAGGTTTATGGTGAATCCTGAAGGTCACTGTAAATTAGAAAGCTGGATTCCTTTTCTCTCCATCATATGCTCTTAATACCTCTAATTTATACCCCCCCCCCCCAAAGGATTAGCAAATAGATTAATTTTATTTAAATGCGTTGTCAAAACGCAACACAGTCGGCTTCAGCTCACATGTTTCAGCTCAAGAACAGAAGCAGTCCATGCAGAGAGACAGTCACACTACCAGCAGATCAGAGCTTTCAGTCAGGACCATGGGAATGGCTTTGATGACTTTACAGTTAGCTCTGTAAAGACTATTAATAAAAGTCTTTTGTAAAATGTCTCTCCTGCATCCCCGTTCTCTCCTCTGCGTGCTGCCTGTGAGCTCTGTTAAATCTGATACCTGACTGCTTTCACAGTTCATCGGGATTAGGGGAAAAGCGAGTGTTTGGGGAGGGGAGGGTGGATGTACACCTAAGTGCCTGCACACACAACACGTGGCTGCTGAGCCTCCACCCCCCAAAAGCAGCTTTTCATTCTGGTCAAGACAAACCCACAGCGAAGTTCAGAGGTCATTGCTGTCAGACAGTAAAAGAGCCAGCTCAAATCTGTCACTCCATCAGAGCATGGTGTTCCCCCCGTAAAGGTCACTTGGAGAGAAGATATGAAAGCGATTCAATACTTGAACCTACCCAAAAAGCCAAGCAACTTATTTACTATGCAGTGACCCTGCAGTGACCTCATCCACAACATTTGCAGCTCCCCCTGGCATCAGGTGGTGACATGAGTACAGATGGAGAAAAAGTATTGCTGTGCTAGGGGAATACATCAAGTACATTTCTCTGGTTTAGTTTTACAAAACCTGTTTGCATCTTTCAATCGCTTTTTATAAACATTAATAAAGTATTGAGTGGAACTTTGAAATATGTGCTTTTATTTCCATCCAGGCGTTTCTAATGCTATTTCTCAAGGCATAGCAAGTGAGGCACAGACACCAAAGACATGGAAGAGTTGTTCAAGCTGTGCTGTCTTTACCTTGAACAGAAATGGCCACAGTGATGCTCTGAAATAAATTCCTCTCTGAGCGATCATTTGCTTAAAAGTGAGGAAGAAGCAATTTTTTTTTTTTTTCTTTTCCAAAACTCTGGAGGCCAAAGGGACAATTTAGAGCTCCTCTTACACTTGATTTTTTCAGTTCTCAAGAAAGCAACTAGTTCAGAGGGTAAAGAAAAAAATTGATGATCCACATCTTTCAAAGACGCACTGTCGTTATCGGCATTGCAGGGCCACGGCATGAATCAGTGTTTTGTGCCACTGCTTATACACAGCTGTGCTGTCACTGTGCAGAATTTTCTGCGCATCAACATCCAAATCCGGATTAAAAGGGAAACCCAAACAAATTCATCTATTTCCTTCATGATTCACTCACTTGTCACCATCATGCCCGCAGTGCAGGGACAGAGAAGAAGGAGAGCAAAAAATAAAACCAGCAACCCCAAAAGATGAAAAGCTGAGGTTATTTCACAGCTAGAAAGCAATCATAAGGTCTTGCTTGACTCTGGGGTTTGTAATGTGAATTTTTTAAAATTATGATCTCCGGTTTTGCCCAAACGAAGTTTATATTTCTAGTATAAAATGGCCAAACTGCCTGCCTGATATAAAAAGTTATTTTCTTTCTTTTCCCTCCTTTCCCCCCCACCCAACGTCATTTGACAGCACTTGCCTCCGGTGCCTCAACAGTAGCTATGACTGTGTCTTAATGAAAAAAGATGTATAAAATATTACCATAACCTCAGAGGCATGAGTAAAGCCCTTATTAGAATTCAGGACCTACAGCTGGAAGGGGGGCTCGGGCCGGCAGATAAAGTTAACTATTGTTAGCTCACAAGTGGCTCAGACTTCCTGGCAACTGCAGTGAATTACTCAGCCCTTTATGCAGGGTTTCAGAAACAGTTCACTGTTTCACAACAAAAAAGGCATTCAGGCTGGGAAAGATGGTCTCCCAGGGCTCTAGAAAGCTAGCTTTAAGACAGTGAATGGACACTGAAGCCTCCTAAGTGAATGACCACTGTGGGAAAGGGTGGTGATGTCAGCCTGAATGCATTTCCAATGGTTTTGTCCCACTTTTCATTGCTTTTGCACTCTCCCTCACTCTTTTTCTCCGCCTCAAGCTGTCCCCTTCCTGTTCTTTTCAGGCCATTATTTTAAAAGTTTAGAGCTCACATGCACACAGAGGGGAGGGCCTGCTGCGGCATTGCTGCCATGGCAATGCTTCTCTGCACTTTTGTTTCATATTAAAAAAAATATTGGGGAGTATGGGCAGTGGGGGGAGCTGAAAAAGAGAAGAAAAAGGGAGAGGTGGAGGGACAGGAGAAGAGGGAGCGTCAGCATCCTGCAGCTCAGAGCTGGGGCTATGAGACTGGGGTGAGGGGAGAAAACTGGGAGCACAAGGAGGGGAACTGATGAAAGCAGCAGGGATTTGGGGTCCTTTGAAAAACAAATTTGTAATCCTTCACACTGCACATGTTTGAAAGGATCGGCACTTTTGAAGGCCCAAAGAAGAATTGGAATAATGTTCTTAGCTAAGCCCTCGGAAAGAACAGAGACGTGCTTTGGAAAACATACCCAATTACATAAGTTTATCAAAAGCTTTCAAAGGCTCCTCTGTCTACGACCAAAAGGGGGAAAAAATAGTGGAGAAGTGAAAGAGAGAGAAGGTTCCTAAGTGCATTTACTCATGGTAGCGGGTGAACAGCAGCTAAGCTGACATACTTCAAACCGGTGTGGCCCACCATCCCAGACCTCCCCGTTGTCAGAAACATGCAGGATTCCAGCAACAAGCCCTGGAAAGCGCCTTTGCGAAAACCAGATGGACTTGTAAGTAACAAGGGAATACGGAGTGAGGCACTCGATATGCACTCACTCCTTGTAAATAAAACCATGAGTCCCCTGGCCAGCAAGCCCACCTGGTTTGCTTCCTGCTTTCCACGAAATACTTGCTATTCATATGGATAAATGTATGCAGGCTCAGCTAAGCCTGTCCTGAGGCAAAATTACAGGATAACAGCATTGCGCAGAAATCGAGCATTACAGCTTAGCCCACACTAAGTTCCCAGTGTGCCGGGGTTTTCTGTTTTTAATGTGTCTAAGAATGCAGATGTACATGCTGCACACACAAGTGTGTCTTAGCAGCAATCCCCTCGTGGAGGCTTTCCTGCACTCTGCCTGAGCTGCAGCCCTGCTTCACTGAGGCTATTTTGCTGATGGATAATTAGCACAAATTCCCAATCCTGCTGCAATAATAGCAGCAGAGACCAAGACAGTTTTATTTCCCATAAAACAGGTGAGGAGAGACTGCTGGCTTTACCTGAACTGTCTTTTTATAGGTCCTTTCTGTTACCCACCCCCAGCCAGGCAACATTCTTGTGTAGCCAGAGGTAAAAGCACAGCACAGGCAATGTGCTGTAGTTTTGCCATAAGGTAAATTCACTAAGATCAGCCCCGTACTCCCTATGAGGCTCACTTCAGTAAGTTTTCATCTGGTAAAACTTAAGAACCTTGTCTACACTGTGTTTTTATTGTGGAATAAATCTTGTGTATGGTAAAAGACAGCTTTTTGTGCTTAAAAAGGAAAGTTCTGTGGCTACCTCATACTAAACACAGGCTCTCTGTCTCAAGACAGGATTTAGCAGGGAGGTACTTTCACCACATTAGCTGTTGTCTGAATAAAACCAAATCGAACCTTTATGCCATAGCTTAAGAGGGCAAACACAAACCCTATCATTTTCAAAACTATCAATATGCAGAGAACCACCTGCAGTGAGCCTCAAAATATGAAACTCCCTTTGTGACCTGATGAGGAGGTACATGCTCCTGAGCTCCTGAAGTGCTTCTGAAAGTTCCTGTCACAAAGATGACCCACTAAGCGTATTTCTAACCAGTCTTATGAGATAAAGCAAGGGACATTTATTTCCCTGAGGCAGTTTTTCCTCTTCCTCCTTTTCCTTAAAAAGACTCCAACACCGTATCTTGTTCTGCTTCCCTTTAGCAGGGGACCTCAGGTCTCAGATCTTGTCCATGCAGTAAAACCCAAAGACCAAGGAAAGCTTACGAGGCTCTGATTTCATGAGTGGTTTAGGCCAGTCTGAGGTTAAACTGCTATCAAAGGGGCACTCAGCCCTGCACACATTGTGCCTTTGCTCCTAGGGGGTAAGCTTATATTTCCTGGTGGCAAGACAGTCTCGGATCAGCCTCCACTGACGGAGAAATCCTCCCTTGGCCATCTTTTGCTTCCTGGGCTGGTGCAGGCTGGTGTGAACAACGTTAATACAAACACTCTAGTTCAATATAGACCAATTCACTGGCTTCAATAAACTTACACAGTGCCAACAAGAAAGTTCCTTCACACAGATTTCAGCCAAAATAAAAACCAGCAGGACTTATAATTGATACAGGTGTTTTAATATCATCAATCAAGTGGGCATGCCTACTGAGAACATATGTGGTCTCTGTGTCTCCACAACTGCAGGGACTGAGGTGGTAATTCTTTGACCCTGTGCCATTTACCTAAATTGTTAATCCAGTGAAGATAAATAGGTGTTAAGAAAAGCACCACTGAAATTTTAAACTTCCTGCCTGAGGTGTTTTCTCTCCTCAGCTTCCCTCCACTTGGGTCTTCTGACTTCACCATTTCATAGTTCTCTTCTGATCTACAATAGGCTTCAGTGACCAATTTGAAAAAGATTTGTCAAGGTAAAGAGTTGAAAAATGAAATTACTTTTCAAGCTTTTTTTAATATACTAACAGGAAAGAAAAAACAAAACAAAACAAAACAAAACAAAACAATGCAAACAAAAAAAGGCAACAAACAAAAAAACCCAAAACAAACAAACAAACCCTAAAGAGCACAGCTATTTTCTTGGCCACCTCTAATTTCCTACTCTGGCTTTAATGGGCCAGGTGTTTCCAAGCCCTCTGGAGCCCCAGGCCCTCCTCTGCCACCCAGCCCTGGCTGAGGTGAACCAAACCCTCACAGGAAGAGATGCTCTTTCTTGGGTAGAAATGGCTCTGAGGTGAAGCAGAACTTTACTGCTATATGGAGTTTCAAATTTTATTTTATTGTTTTTAGTTGTGATTTGAAATTAAAAAATGTGGAACTGTTTCAAAAGCCTACAGGACAGAAGGTCCTCTCTGTTGTCAGCTCTGCTTGAAGGGTTCTCTATAGGTCGGACTGTCTTGTCTGACCCCAGACTTTTAGTAAGCAACTATCATCACTGTTTCCTTTTGCTTATCACAGAAAAGTTCATGCCATTATGGAGTTCCAGTCATTTAAGATATTGGTCTAAGAAAGAAGGAGTGTTATCAGCTAAATTTTAAACAGCTCAATGAAATAGCCCCCAAAGTTTGAGTTGGATAAAAGTCATAGGAAATAAACAGTTATGAAGGCAGGAGGCCAAAACAAGATTGAAAAGGCTTTTGAACTGTATCCAGACAAGATCAGGGGAAATTAAAATGATTTTCTAAGAGCTGGATCCTGGCAGGGATATTTTAAAGTAGTGTCTCCTGAAACCTTCCCTTCTATGATTCAATCTCTCGCAGCTTTGCTGTGAATATGGTTAATGAGCTTTTGGAAAGAAAATCTTTAGGATTATAATCTACCTCCTTTTGTTATGTAACATTCCTATCACCTTGTATCTAAATTCTTCACAGACACTGTTAAATTTATTCTGTCTCTCTCCCATCCTTTACCCTATGGGATCTGAGGAAGTAGGCTTTCCTAGTTTTCCATCAGGAGCTATGAAAATCTCCTTCTGGCAAAGATTACGTCTCTCTCTGCTGTCTGCAGCACCTTCACTTACAGAAGGCTTTCCTCCTCTACCCTTCCTGGTTTTGGCTGTGGTGGAAAAGTTTGAGCTCCCCTCAGCCTTTCCTCCTTCCCCTTCCCATTCTTTTTCCTCTTCACAATGCTGTAGCTGATACTTCTTTTCACCTCTATCCTTCTTGCCATCTCTTATTCCTGCAATTCCTCTCCATCAGCCTTGCCCTCTAATTTTACCTCTGGATTCTCTTGGTTCTTTTCATCTCAGTCTTCCATCTGAGACTTTAGCCCCAGTATCCATGACCTTTCTTGGTTTGCAGCTTCATGTGTTGTTCCCTCATGTTTCTACTGCCATTTATAGCTCCTTTGTAACTTCTCTTGCCCATGGAAAGGACCATCTGCTTTACTTTCTCTTAGCCAAATACAGCTCTCAGCCAAACACTGATGCTTCCCCTGCTCTTACAGCCCATCTACCTGCTGCAGATGCTTCACTTCGTGACACAAACTCTTATTCGACTTTCTATAGCTTACTCCTCAGCAACTTAGTCTCTTCTGTCTCCTCTTTCACAGTAAGTCTTATCTTAGGGAAAAAAAAAGAAAAAAATAATCTTAACTCTGCTTCTCTGACCTCTGTTCTCTCATTAACCTCCTTTTCCCCTTCAGCTTTATTAAATATGCTTCTTGAAGTCAACATCAGAAATCCTCTCCTTCATTTCTACCCTAGACTCTCCAATACCTCCTCTAGCAGTCCACAAAAAATAAAAAGGACCCTAGTGATCTCATAATTGTGAAGTATTTCACCCTTCTGTCTCTCTCAGGTGACTTCAACATACGTAAAATCCTATTCTCCCTTGGCTTTTATGTCTCTCATCTCCTCAGTCTTCCCCTTTTTTCTCTAGAAACTTCTCCTTTTTTATAAACTTCAGATCTCTGATATTATTCCTCAGATCACCTTCTCTACTGCTTCTTTCGAGTTTACTTGGGTAATCCCAGCCATATCAATTTTTACAGTATTTTATGTTGTTTCTCAAAACAATCTGAGATGCAGATTTTTACTGTTATTATCATCATTGGTGCTGCGGTGTTGGTGCTTTAATGTAAATTAAACTCTTTTGATAAGCCACATTCAGATTGATTTTCTGTGGTAATGCAAGAATGGCATAATTGAACTAAACCAGAAGTAATATTTCTCTTGACTTCTCTTGTTCTCATCTCATTCTTCTTCTAATAATTGTCCACACAGACAATACTCTGGATGCACAGAATTCCTTCATTAAGTCCAAAATCTAGTTTCTGGCTCTTTGTTTTCCATGTGACTATTTTTCTGCCTTGTATATATCTTGCTCTCTGAAAATACCTCATTCCTTGTACAAATATCTCACTGCCAGGTTAAGGTCTTGCTCCTCTTTGATCTTTCCATGGCACTAGGAGTACTCCTGAAATGCTTGGCAGTTAATAGGTGATCATTGATTTAAGTGGGAAGTGAGAAAACTGAATATTTTATTGGATCTGGGCCATGGTCCCCCCTTAGAGAGCTTTTATCCACATAAACTCAGAGCATCTGCGTAGAATGCAAAGGTATCTGGCTCTGCTTGAGGGATCTACAATACAAGTACTGACAGACAATGTCTAGTTCCATATTATATGAATAGACAAGGAGAAGTCAGGTCAATTCTGTTCTCCCAAAAGTTTCACTTCATCTTTGAAGCAGGGCAAACACCAGACTTCCTCCCTTGCCCCAGGGTGACACAGAGTGATGCAGTCCCTCTGCAAAACTCTGGAAAACCCCTAAGAAGTCGGCACTGTCACTTCACAGAGCAGTCCCCCAAGGCTCCTACTTTGGAGGTGACTCATGTGCAGGGCAGGGTGTGCAGATCAGAGCAGCCAAGCCCTATTTCTCAGGCACACTGGAACTGGGTGATAAGATTTTACACTGGACCTGTTAGAAACCCCAAATTCATCTGAAAATACAGCACCTCCAGCAGTAAAAAGTGCTATTTGCATGCTGGGTGAGAGGCTGGAAGATGTTGAGATTTCACTCTGCAGTTTGCTGGAGAGTGCCCTGACCACCAGGCTGTAGCCCAGCTTTGGCTGTGGGGGTATGAAAGCACTGCTCCTCATTGCTCAAAATCAAACTTTGACACTGTGCAAAAAGTAAGTCAAAGTACTTAAAACCTTGCTCACAAGTAAGTGGCCATGAAAATAACAGGAAAGAATAATCTTGACTTGGTGGCCCACTGAAATTGTGGGGATTAAGGGAAAGGAAATTTTTGTTTACCATGTAATGGCCTCAGGCAAAAAGCCCAAGCTGAACTATTAGAAGTTTCAGTCCTTCATGAGGACATGAAGACCTAAAGGCATGGGTCCAACAGGTACTTTTGGTTAGAAGAGTCAGGTTTGAAGGGCATTTCTGTCTGAGGAAGCTTGTGCACAGAAGGCAATTTACAGCACCCAGGGGACCCAGTGCTCACTTCCCTTGGGAATGCTCACCCCAAGCTAAGAGAAAAGTTAGGAGAGGCAGCTCACTCTGATGCTGAAGCAAGCTATCAAGCACATGGTACACTCTCTGCCTAGGTCTGCACTGCACAATGGAGTGCAGTGCAGGGACACCCAGGACAGTAGCAGGACTAGACTGGCCAAACTGAAGTAATCGGGAAAAAAAAAAAAAAAAAAATCCAGTAGACATCTCTGAAGGTGGAAATTGCATGGACAAAACTTCAAGAATCAGTTAATACAAGACAACTGACAGTTTTGCAGCTGCCTTGGGTGTTTCTCTGTTTTTGTTTTTACTTTACAGCTGGAGACGTCTTTCATAAAATCCCTTCTCACAATATCCACCAGATTTCCAGCATCCAATACATATGATTAGTTCTGGCAGGATGTCAGTAGGATTCTAGGGGTAATGTTTTCACATAACAACAAAAAAGACTGAACCAATGTGTTAATGTAATATTTATGATACTATTTGTTTTGAGATTACCATGACTTTTCACCAAATCCAGATTTATATTTTTCATGTTTTCTCTTTGTCGAGGTCTGGAAATTGTATTCCTCATTTTAGTGTTATCACTAAAAAGGAAAACCACAAGTCACTCCTCTCCTCCACTCCAGAGGGAGAAAAAAGGCAGAGATCCTGGACTGAGATAAGAACAATGTACTGGAAACAGCAATGAGGTAAGAAAACAAACAGTAACAGCAACATACTAGTAAGAAAAATGCACAAAGAGAGGGTGATTTACATACAAAATGCTCACCAAGCCTGGGATGATGGAAAGAAATGGTGGACAGACCCTTTGCCCTCCACGCTTTCCCATGATCATGAAGGAATGCTCTTTCTTCCTGGAAGCAAAAGAAAATTTCCCCTCAGCTCCTGGCAATGACTTCAGATGGTATGGAATAACTTTAGGGTCTTGGCCACACCCACACAGCACCAGGCCCCATCCCCTCATGGCTGCTACAAAAATTTAAACTGTCCTTGGCCAAAACCAGACATTCTTTCTTTTAATCTTTTATATCTGACTGTCATTTTGTCAGTTTTATAAGTGTCTTATTGTACAATATAAGCATTTTGTATTTCAACTGGTAATAAAATTCAACATTATTTATTTGTTATATTTCTTTGTGGGTTTTTTTTCATGAAAGTGATAAAAAGTTCAAAGAAATTAAGCAAACCTTTACTCCATGTTTCACTTCTGAGAGTGGATTTTTGCAGTGCGAAATGCTTTAGAAGCATCTAGAGAAAGCCCTTGGACTCATTCCCTAGGTATTGGAGTTTCTGTAATTCTGTGTCATGTGGTGAAACTTTGTTGATGACCTGGAATGACCAAGAACTGAGATTTCAAATGTGTGTGCTTTTAGTTAGGACTTAGGTGACTATCTCAGCTAGTTTGGTCCCTGAAGCATCAGAACTGCAAATTAAGTCAGTAAGACCTTTTGATGGTCACCTCTGAAATTCTTGCGTCATTTGCACCCCATGTGTCATGTTACACTCTAATTAAAAACAAAGCTTAGAAACAAAACTTACTCCTGTGACAGAATCGTATGTATCCTCAGGGAATCTTCCCAGAGAAAGATTCAGAGGTCATAAAACATAGTTTCACAAGGGATGGATGAAATCCAAAATTCCCTTTACATATGCAGAGGAGAAACCACTTTATTCCACTCTTATATTTAAAAAATGGAGATTTTTTCTTTCATCTCAGAAAGTGTGGTCATCCATTTCTTTCTCTCCATGTCCTTTGCATTCCTGCAAAAATCAGCAAAATGGAGCAGGAGAAGCAGAAACTGGATAGAATGTGTCCTGAGAGGGGGGGCAGAAGAGTGGGAGGTAAGACCAGGCAGGTATAATTTGTTTACTCTCTGGCATACCCATCAGCTGCAAATTCAAGAAAACACACAGAAATGAAAAATCTTAGGGGAAATGCTATCAATAGATCACCTCAGAAAGTAAATTTGGGACTTTTTCCAATGAGCAGGACTATGAAGTACCAAATATATGGGACCTTAGATGCTGCAGAGAAGGCTAAGCATCCACGTTCTACACAGCAATACACACTACCAACCACATTTGACTGACAAACCCTGCCAGTGGAGTGAGAAAATCATATCACCTAAATGCTCATAGCAACCTTTTCAAACAGGGCAATATAAATAATTGTGGCAAAGAATAGATGGATGGATAGACAGACAGATGAATGTCTCATGTCTGTAGAATTAATTACAAATTTTGATAAAGAAGCATTGCTTGTACAGGTGATTTCATGCTCTCCAAGCCAGCTGGTCAGATGGAAAAAACTTTTCCTTACTGCTGACTAAAAAATCCCCACCAAACCAATTAACCAAACAAACAAAAAAACCCCACTTTTTTTTATTGCTTCAGGAACACATAAAACTACCTTCTGATTAGAAGTAAGTCAAATGCAGTTAAGCAATGTGTATAATATGAAGGAAAAAATGTACCTCTCTTTATGTTGACATAATTAATATTGCCTATTAACTAGGACAGCAATATATTCAGGAAAAAATAAGGCAGAATCTCTTATACAACAAACAATAAGTTGTGAAAATGAGCCAGAGGTAAGATAGGAGAAAACAAAATCCAAGCAGTGAATAAAATATTTAATGCTCAAATTTGCATCTTACAGGGTTGGAAAAACCATTACAGTTATTAGCATGACAAGCCCAAGGAAGACAATGACAGTAAGATGACACATGACCCTCATGAGTCCCATACTGAGGTTTGCATCTGAATGCTTCAGAGCACACACTTGATACCCAAGGAGTCTATGCACTGGGAATGGGGTTTTATGTGATGAAAGACAAGGAGACCAGTGATGGTTTATGAAGAAGTGCAGAGAGCAGAAAGGCATTTCATGGAGATCTGATAAAAGCCTCCACTTTAAATCCTTCAGATTCAATGGAGCAGAGAAAGCCCCTTGGCTGGTGTCAGCAAAGGACTGGTGGTGCTGAGGAAGTCAAGTAGCCATTCATCACTGTGGCGTGGGAGAAGTTGTATGAAGGATGAGAAAAGCCCTCCCAAGCACCCTGAACCCGGGCAGTAATTATGTCAGGCGTTTGACCCACTGAAACCACTGTTAACCTCTAACAGAGGCACAGTTGTACAGCCAAACATTCACAGTCTTAGCCATGTTTAAACAGCTTCCAGTAAAGATGACACAGGTCTATTAGAGGAATTTGCACATTCCCTTGGGAATTGATGGGATTCTTTCAAGTCTTTATCCTCAGCCTTGGCTGCCAACTTCATCTTTACAGTTCTTATCCCTTATTTTCCCCAAGAACCTAATAAATGGAATATTGTCCCCAGAGGTATGATTTTTCCTGCTAAAGAAAATATGGCTTAGTGAAGGTTGACTGACTTATGCTACGAATTTTCTAAATGATTCATTTGAATATATATATTTAAAAACTTGGCCATGAACGTTAGTTTGGGGTAGAAAGGAAACACTATTCTCCAATTTTTCCTTTAGGAAAAATAGTAAATGTCATACAAAATGCATCACCAATCCCAAAGAACTGATGCATCACCTTCTCTTTCCTTTAGCATTTCTTTGTGTAACTCCTTATATATGATCCAGGGATGCTGGGAGAATAAAATTGTCCTTCCTTACACAGGAACCAATCCTGTCAGGGCAGGCATCCTCTCTGTCTCCAGAGCTGTCTGATGCCACTGAAATCAATAGCGTTATCATCATTTGCAGCAATGGCAGGCAGCGTCAGGTCCTTCCCTACCTTGGCAGTCTGCATTCTTGCTCAAAATCATAAATAAAATGGCTTATCCTATGGGCAGTGAAGTAGCACTGCTGCTGGACTAGTGAGCAGTGGGACCAGCTGGAACCCAGACCAGCTAGAAAGAGATAATGCAGGGACCGCCCCCACCCTGTCCCCTCCCTCTCTCACACACACACAGACCAGGAAAAGGTGGCAAAGGTTTTGTTGCCCATCTGTTGATTAGACCATTTTAATTCTTAAGAGCTGGAACCAATAAAATGAGCTATTTAAAATCAAAAAGGATCTGTAAGACTTTTAAAGGATTTTTTTTTTAATTACTGCTCTATCATCACCAAATAACTTCACTGTATTTAGCTAAAATCACTGGAATTACTACAACACAAAATGGAAGTATTCTGGTGGTGAATCAAGTCTTTCAGGAATAAAGCTCAAAACCAGGAGTGTAGGAGATACCACATATCCAACTTAACAGGAGTGGACCAGAGACAGAAGGCAGCACAATTCTTGTAATTTTCTAGGTGAAGGCACAGTGGTAACTGTGGTAGCAGTTTGTCCTTCTCCACTTCATACTCTGGTATTTTATAGCAAAATGAAACTAATTAAATTAGTCACTAACTATGTTCCTAGGATTTTTTTGAAGTAAGTTCTGTATACAACCTTTAGCTGACATCAGAGACTTTTTAAGGTGTTTCAAACAAGATTTCAAGTAAGTATACTGATTTTGCTCCTTCCCCTTCTCAGGCTTCAGCACTTTTTGGCAGCATCTTTTAATTTTCTTGTAGAATTCAAGCAAATGCTGCTCACAAAAGCATATGGGAAATTAGCACCCTTCATGTATATTTTCATGAAACCAAGCTTACTCTTATAGCATCTGTTTGATCCTGTATGTTTTGGTTAATCTTTATTTGTCCCTCGAATTGTGCCGTGGATACCTACAAGTAGTCAGAGTCACATTTTTCCTGCAATACTGCACTGCATTCAGAATAATCTTGTGTCCAGTTCCCCAAAGACATCTTTATGATGTTTTAATTAAATCCTGACCCTGCAGCTGTGAGGTGTTGATGAGGAGTTCTGTTATGCAATAGAAGAAAAGTTATGACTGTGGCACTGTGGGATCAACAACACCAGTACATCAGCTGTACTTTGGCAGCCAAACGCAGGTTCTAGGGGAAAAAATGTGGGAAGGTTATCACATAAGCACTCCACTTTTAAAATGATCAGCCCTGTAAATGACTAGCCCTTTTAAAATGACCGGCCCATACAGCCATGGTGAGTGAGCTTCTCCTAAGTGTTCTCCTGAGAGTGGGAGTTTAACCTAACCATTGCCAACCCAACCCCTTCCTCTAGCAGGGTCAGGTTTTTCGCTCCTACAGTTTCCTTCCTACAAGCTGAGCAGTACCACTGAACATCTCAACAGCCAGGGGAAAATTGAAGGCTTACATCTATTCCTTAGCTCAATGCTTAACCAAAGCCTGCTGCTCTCCTTGTTCCCACTCTTTCTCTGCAGCCACGAAGTATACAGCACTGAAGGCAGAGATCATGCAGGCAGAGCTGAGCGGGCTTTAAACCAGACAGCTTATATACCCTTAATGAGTGAAGCTGAGGTAGCATGGGTCTGTGTGAGCTGCTTCAGCCCAAGGTGCAATCCATGCCTTGCTGCATTCTGCTGCAGCTGCACTGAGCCTCACTAGAGCTTGGCATTTTAAAGCTCGCTTGTCTGTGCTACCTACAGTAGTAAGGTGAATGACTACTACTGAATATAGGTTCTCTTAGGGTCATGATTTAGGGCTGGACTTGGCAGTGTTGGGTTTATGTCTGGACTCAATGTTCTTAAGGTTCTTTTCCAACATAAATGACTCTATCTTATGATTCTATATCGCACAGAAGTCACTGAGGCATAAACCGATCTTCACATTTCTCTGCATGCCCCTTATCACCACCATCAAAAAGCCTATTGCTCACTGTGTCTTGTGGTGCTGAAGCATCCTCAGCAACTTATCTGCCGTGGAAGATGCGGCATTTGGATGCTATGGCAAGCAGACCCCAGCTAGAGACTGATGAAAGATCTGAGTCCAGCAACAAGATCTTCAGAACGAGCAAAGAAGGTCCTGATATCATGGGTTGGGATTTTACAAAAGGCCCTGAGGAATTTATGAATGCTAAATTTCATTGTGTCCTGTGAAAAAAGCACCAGGAGGGAACGAACTTGGTAAAATGTCAAGCGTGAGTAGAGACCTGATAAGACTCCTTCTATAAAATTAATTTGGAATAACTTTGGGTTTCATTTCAGTGCAGAGAGGAGATTAGGGTCAGGGGTTTTTTTTCTCTTCTAAATTGATGCTGTGATTCCTTCTTACATTTCTATAATAAACTTCTATGAATTGCAATCAAATAATCACCTGCAGGATTCGATTTTATTGCCTAAGTCAAATGCATCATCTTTACTCCAATTTAGGAAAGCATTACAGCCACATATAATAGTCCAGACCTTCTTAAAAAAAAAAAAAAAAAAAAAAAAGGCAGCCATTTAATTTAACAGTGAGGCTTTTCTCCATCAAAAGGCTAGATAAATTACCATAATCCAGGTTATTCTTAATTACAGTATATGGCACAAAAAGTGCTATAAATACATGTGCTGAGGTTTGGAATTTGCTATCTCCCACTGGCTATATGTACCTCAACAAAAGAATCTAGTACTAACCCTGGAAGAGGAACAGAAGCATTATCACACCTTAGGACACTTATCCAGGAAGTAAGCTCCAGTTTGAGATTCTTTACACCTAAAAGGGTTCAACCTCACAGCCCCCACTTCTGGAAAGACACTTAGACATCTTGTCTGATATTAAGTTTATGAGCAGGCCTATGTTATGGAGGCCACCAGAATGTCACTTAGGCATGAAGTGCCTTTTGACATGAAGCTGCACTCATGAACTCCACCATTGACACTGACATAGCCATCATATGTGTCCTCCTCATGGACTGAGTAGAGAAAATAGAGAGAAAAATGAATAGCAAAAAAGAATGAGATTTAATTTTCATCCCTGCTGGAAAGTTTTTCCCCTTGATATGTGTGATATCAAGACAGTTTTCAAGGAAGAAACACAAAGTACTGTTTTGTATTGCCATGTAAGATCAAAGCCCTTAAGAGGTAACTTGAAGAGTTGAGTCAGTGTGCAGTTCCCTTCTGGCTCTCAGGCTTAAATCAAGTTCACAATGGCCAGACTTTGTGCCCTTGTGAGGTGCTCTAAGTGAAGGTCCTGACTACCTCTAGGTGTAGCTGGGAAGGCTTACAGGACACATTTTGTGCATCAGAAAAGCATCCTGTAACATCTGGGCCATTCACTTAACAGTTGGACTTGATGATCTTTGTGTGTCCCTTCCAACTCAGAATGTCCTGTGATCCTAATGGATTCTGTGATCTATGCGTTGATCAAGTGGCTCCTCCACGCTGGCACACAGAAATAGAAGTTTTCTGAGAGTGTCATCCAAGACTCCAGATGTGTTTGGCAGCACCCAGGCTAAAAGCCTGACTCCTTTCATCCCTGTTCCCTTTGACTTTGTGTGGGACAGGCTCTTTGTCTTGTTTAAACCCCCAAATATAGTGCAGCGTGTTTCGATCACAGTCATTCACTCAGCGCACACACCTTAGATGATAACAGCCTATTGCAATGGGGTTGGAAGAAATCTGATCCAACAACCCCCTTCTCCATTTGTAGGAGAAGGATCTTAATACGTCTATACACTGAGATCTGAAATGCTCACAGAGGCCCGAGGACAGACCATCAGATGTCATCAAGAGGAACATAGGCGAACATAGGCTGCCAACCTTCACGCAGTACTCTGGCTTTACTAAATCTGCCACTAATGCCTCCAGCACCACTGTAGAAATTCCTTCTGCAGACAGAAAGCCCATGTTATATTGGCCATAAATATCCATCCTGAGCTGGTAACTTTCAAGATTTGTCCGTGTTCTCAGGCCTGGAAAGGGGGACATAACTTGCTTATATATCATTCAGTTCAAACCTTCATGAGGCTGTTCTTTTCATACTGCTTCTGTTCAGAATGAATTTGGTGCTTTCAAAGTTGGGCATTAATTTTTTCTTAATAAGATATCATCATAAAACATGCAATTTAGTGCTTCGTTTCTTCCAATTTCCATATAGGAATCCGACTCTGCTAAATTCGAGCTTTAATCCCCCTGGCCCTTCATATTACTGGTGCTATAGACTATGAAGGGTTACCGACCCATAGCAAATAAATTAATAAGCCTGTGTAATTATATTTGGGTCATTTTATTTCAAACCGTGAAATCAAAAGCTCTGTTCACATTAGTGCAGGAATTTCTCTAACTAGCCATTGAGGCTCCCTTGATATACCATCTGCAAATGCAGCAAACTGGCACATGCTGGACAGAAAGAATCCATGCTCATAGATTGCATGCATGTTTTTTTGTTCCATTACCTTTGCTGGGCATCAGCTTTGAATCCTATTTCTATCCATATCCTGTCTCAAAAGAATAATTTTGCCTTACAGCATCATCTTTGTCTTTTGCAGTCAACAATTGCTGAAAAGTCTCACATCACTACCAGGCAGGTGAGATTATCTGGCCTTCAGTTGCCTTGGAGTGCAGCGCAGAATGTATTGGCACAGCCACCAAAGAGGATTCTTAGAATGCCTAGAGGGCAGGGCTGTGCTTCTCATGGGAAAATGTGTCATAGCACTGTTGCTTATCCCACCTCTCTTGGCTTCCTAGGCATCCTCTGCTAGGAGGACATTCTTTATGACAGTTTCAGTCATTGGAAGTTCTTACTTGGCTCTTCTTGGCTCCATTTCACCTCATGATCACCTTTATTTGGAGGCCTGGGATGACATTGCTGCTGCTTGCATTGCTGCTGTCCCCAGGAATCCAGCTGAGCTTGAAAAATAGTTCTAACTTCTATACCTTGTAATGCGGTCACGCAGGATAAGGCTGGTAAGGTTATCCTCTCAGTTACTGTGATCATCGCTATGGCCACCTTGGCATCTGTCATGGAGAGATGTCCACCACACACAGCACAGAGTCGTGAAAGGGTTCTTCCTGCTCCTGCTGTATGCTTAAAGGGCCAAGACAGGACCGTCTTTCCACGTGTTTCCCCATTGCAGAGACTCACAGAATACTATTTCTGTATCCTAACTAACAACAATATGGACAGCTGTCAACTGACTGACCACCTGGCATCTCTTGAAAAAATAACTGCATGCAGCTGGCTTGTGTGGTAGGCCAGCTACTGTCCACAGCTGGATGTGAATTGCCCATGCACACCATTGTGAGGAAGAGGAGGACCATGAGAGGATCTTAACCGAGGTAACAGAACTGGAATTTGCTCCAGAATGGGAGATTAGTTCACTGCATTACTTACAATATATTAGTAAATATTGGTAGAGACAAGCATCTACAGATGCATGGACTTCACAAAATTAGCAGGGCTACATGTGAATATGTGAGTAACATGGCAACTGTTAGACACTGAGTTAGTTCATTGGTGGCTATAAAAATGACAGACCTTATCCAGCCTCTGCATTATAAGTCTCAAAAATGGTGGCTTCCAGATGGTAAGAGGATGAACCAAAGGAAAGATGCTGTATGTGCCCTATGCTTATAAACTTTTCCTAAGCATCTGCTGGTAGCCCTGTCAGCCTAGTGTACTGAGCTAGATGGCCCTCTAGTCTAGGAGAAGAGTTCTCATGTTCTTCTAAAGGAGGATCTGTGGGGAGACAGGTTGCAGCAACAGAAAAACAATGTCTTTCCCAGCTGCTTTACAGCAGAAATACCTCAATTCTTCCCTCAGTAAGCTTGTTGAAGTTCCCACCTGCTGCAGTGCAACTTGTGGTTGAATTGCTGAGGGTAGACCTTCTGGAATTCACATTTCTATATGTTTAACATAGCCTAAGAAAGTTTACCTACCTGGAACTTTTGATGCAGTTATTTCATACAAGGGTGATTTTTAGCAGATGTCGCCATTTTATACTTATAAAGTTAGCAATGATTTTGGCACAGGAGGTTTTGTGCGCAAGAAAGCCACTGAAAGAAAATATTAATCAAAAATGAAAGTAAATCTAAGCAGAAAGGAAAGCAGCTGCCAGCTTCCAGCACAGCATTCCAAAAGTTTAATTTTGTAGTCATCACCCTTTTAAACTTAAACCATACAGAGTTTGGCAAGAGAAAAAACGGAAACAACAACAACAAAACCGACAACGCTTTATGTCACATTAAAGGAAAAGACGATTTTCCAATTTAAGTGATGACTTCCTTAGAACATCCTTTCCGTTTGTGTCCAGCCCTTCCAAGTACAGCACATGGGGGGTGCTAGGTCCCTTGCAGATGGGGTGGACCAGCCAACAGGGGGCAGCCAGAGGACAGGAATAAGCATCAGAGAGCGACTCCCCTTCATTGGAGAGCCCAGAAAAGCAACAGTCAATCACCCTACCAGGAGCCTGCTAGCTGCTCTCTAGACTGATTCATTAGACAGACACCTCCCTCCCTGGCTCATCATTTCGTTATGACACAGGGAGATGTCAGCCTTTCATGGGACAAAAGGACATTCTTAGGAATGCAAAGGACTGAAATATCATCTCATACCCTGGCACACTTCCAGGACACCAAGGATGTGCGGTCTCCTTAATCACAAGTCCTTTTTTGGTCCTGCTGCATTTTAAGAGACTAGTCTGACTCAAAGGCGATATCAAGTTCACCTAAAGTAGCCTGGAGGATTTGCAATTGAAAGCCATCCAGCCCAAGCTTTACCAAACTAGCCTTTCTGAAATCAAAAACAGAAAGAAGGGTCTTGCTTGACAGTGATTTTTTTTTTGATTCTCAGCTTTGCTCTTGGGAGAACACACTGCTTTCTGCCTCCATTATAATATTTTTGGAAGGTACATTCCTTTTATTTGGGCGAGGTCATTAAGCAGACCACCAAAAGGACAGACACAAGCTATTTTGGAGTCTGTGTTTTTGTTCTGTGGATGTAATCACACAAGTGTACCTCTGCTTCACAGCGCTGCTCCTACACCAAAAGCCAGTGTTCATAGAAGATCAGATTAACCTGGGCAGCTTGGTATTGCAATTGGGTTGGTCGCTGGGTCTCAGGGGAGATTATTGCTATGGCATAATGTTGTCAGAGCATAAAATTAGAGGCCTGATAAGTAAGGATTTCTCACAGGATCCTATGCTTGTGGTGGACCCTGGAGCCAAACATAACCAGCTCTGACGTTCATCTCACACGTGGGATAGTTATAAATAAATGAGAGATAACCATCCTCCCCTGAAACAAGAGAAGTGAGGAAAGGAATGTTACCCAATGAAATCACCACAGCCTAATCTTTTCAAAACACCGCTACTGAACTCACGCTACTGTCATTTGTTCTTGGCTGCCTCGACTTTCTACAGCCCTTTTTCAATGATTTCCTACTCTTGAGTTTTAAACTCAAGTCTTCTGCCTCTGTTTGAGAGGTGCAGTGAAGATTTCCCCCCATCCACAGGACCTCCCTTCCTCAACTGTTGCATCCACACCCACTGCTCCTTTCAAGGCACTTTATCTATTCATCTATTCTTGTCTGCTTCTCTTTTATCAACCCAAATTTTCATGTGATTTTATATTCTTAAGTAAAAAGATCTTTCCACTTCTTTTTTCTTAGACTCAGTGTCAAAAGCTCACTCCTACCCCATAACACTCTCCACTGCTGCACATTTCTTGCCATCTTCTAACACCGATATTTTCTAGCAGACATGACGAAGGGTGGGGGCCACAGGCACATCCAGAAACACAGTAACTGGAAATGAACATTTTGAGATAGTGGCATTTCAACATGGATGTCACTTCAGTTCTGTCCCCATCATTAATTCTAAAGGAGTCTTTGATCTCTACGTTACTGTATTTTCAAGCTCTATAAAAGAAGTTTCTCGAAATTCTTAAGCAATTCAAAGCACATATCCTAGTCAAAAAGCAATCACATCTTTAAAAAAAAAAGCTGGTGGGTAAATCATATTTGCAGGGTGGTTCCTACATTCATTGTTCAAATTTTTACATACTAGCTGGGCCATGAAGAGATGTCAGCTTCTCGGAAACTTTTTTTGTAAGCAAGTCCAATTGCCTGCCTAAAAACTGTTCAATCAGTTAGCAAAAGCCTTTGTTCCACTTCCTTTCTTTGTGTAAGGGACACAGCTGGCCCTCTCCTATGGTCCCTCAAACACCTTGGATTTGTGAACGGCTACAAAGAGGCACGATCACTAGAGTCTAGAGGCATTTGTGAGCAACATTAAGCAAGTAAGAACAAGATACTCAAGGTCTGCCAGCACATGTGAAGGACTGAGATGGCTCTAGCCCCAGAAGAGCAAAATAAATGTTTCTTTACATGTTATTGCTCCAAATTAGCCCCAGTTTATTGTCCATCAAAGCCAAAGGCTGTCTATCCAACTCAATGGGCACCGCACTGGGACCCAGATAACATATTTCAGAAATTCTCCTGAGAAAGAGCAGGAGCATTAGCAAAGCAGCACATGAATTAAAGCAGGCTTGATCCTCTTTAGTGTACGCTCTGAGCCTGGGGCCCACTAAGAACCTTCTGATCACATAATCTGCCTATCTGGAGGATCTGTACATATATGAGATAATCCTGGTAATCAAGGGTGTAGATAATAGCATTATTATTTTATTCCCATAAACATTTGAAAATTAATATTTTCTTTTCCAGTGCAGTCTGACAGGTAAAATTCATACACTCTTTGAAAAAGAAAACAGGCCTGCCAGAAAACTGTGGAAATGTAATAAGAATAAAAACGAGTATAAAATATCTCAGAGTGCAAAACACATTAAGCGAAAACATTTTTGCAGACGTGTTTTCCAGTCTTCGGGTAGAATCAGAAATTACCGGTAAACAACATACAGCTGATACTGTTTTATGGGAGGTGTCAGAAAGCATAACCATATTTACATAGTGTAGCTGTATACCCTTGGAACCCTTGGACCATGACAGGCAGGGGCAGACGGCGAAAGGAGACTGAGGTGTAGCTGAGACAGAAGCTGACAAGTCCCTTTATCCAAGGGATGGGAATATTGGGGCAGTGGGGGACAGGAGAGAAAGCCTGTAGCCAGAGAAGGGCAGTCCAGGTCTGGCATGCTGATGAGTGATCACAGCAGTTGCAGTCCTGTTCTGGTGCCCCCCCAGAAATGCAGTATCTGCTTGAGCCCTACTTAGCCCATTATGTCACTACTAAAGCCAAAGAAAAATGTTGACGACTCAAAGACAGGACTGAGGGATGGAGTGTTACCGATATAGTTCAGCTGGTAAGAGTGGAAAGTCCAGTCCTCTCACAGGGCTGTAACAACAGCAGAGCAGGAGCAAACCCTGTTAATGGGGTGAACTGTTTCTCCCAGCCTTTGCATCTCTGAAGAAATGGACTCTTCATCCTTCCTGGCAGAATTTCCTTCTGATCCTAAGGGAATTGTAGCAAGGACCAGAGGTCAATGCAGTGACAAAGCACAGCTTTCTAAATAGCAGTTATTGACAACCTTCTATCCACTGAGCACCAGAATAATCCCCTAAATCATCAAGGGAAACTCAGGTCACCTTCCATTCCACACATCTCTAACTGTGGTTTATTAATAGACTGAATACATTTACTATTTCTATATAAGGTTAGTCTGTTCTATTGAATTTGTTTTGGGTTTGTTTTGTTGGGGTTTTTTGTTTCTTTTTTTTTTTTAAATTGTAAAATGAAATTATACGTATTTTGTATCACACTCCCCCAGAAAAATCTGTGCAGTCTAACCAGTTTCACCAACTTCTGTAGCCTTGGTTCACATAGTATAGATGGTGCTTGAAAGGGAAGAACTTCCTCTACAGCCCGGCACTCCTGTTTCTTGTTGGTTTAAACTGCAGTTTTATAATGAGGGATGCACCTAGGAAGCAACTGGATTTATTTGAAAATTAACAGTGGAAACTGGCTTCTCAGAGCTCTTGCCATTAGACTACAGCAAAACATTTTGTGATAAACCACAGCACTACAGTTTGAAATTGGACTTGAAAAATCATCTACATCATATACCATCTGCAGAGCAGGAATTACTCACCAGGAGCTCTTGAGCTACAACAAAATAAATGTATACATTTCTGCCAGAAAGATTGTGCCAAAAAGAGCAGACTAACCAAGAAACGTTTTTTGCTATACTGTATTTACACAATCCTTATTATCACTGTAGACCCCCAAGTGACTCAGTTTGCCTGTCTTCTGGAAAAGTATTCAGGATACATAATATAATTCCTTATTCTTATTTCATTCATGGTGAAGTTTTTGGTTTTTTGGTTTTTTTTTTTACTTTATGGTTTTGGTTTGATCCACAATAAAGACAAGGGACTGTTTGCAATGTCTGGATTGATTTTACTTTTCAAATTCTCATGACATTCAGTGAAAGCTTAATCCAGCACTATTGAAGTCAGTGAAAGTTTTGCCAATGTCTTCAGCTGGGAATAAGAATTTAATTATGCACTAGTGAGAACTGTCAGCATTTGATTCCAGTACTTGTAAATGCAGATTACATTACAGATTACAGTTGGTCCCTGAATAGCAGTACCATGGACTAAACACAACTCAGGGGTGCTCTTTTTTTTGAAAGAGGAATTTGTTTCTAGAATCTAAACCACAGGAGACTTGTCTTCTGTTTCCAAAGTATTCCCTTGATCTGCAAGAGATTAATACCCATCCTTCTTTTTCTGTAGGAGCATTTTTTGTGAATAAATTTTTCACAGATTCACAGAATATTCTGAGTTGGAAGGGATCCACAAGGATCATCAAATCCAACTCTTAAGTAAATGGCCCATACAGGGATTGAACCCACAACTTTGGTGTTGTTAGAACTATGCTCTGATCAACTGAGCTAAGTCCATACCACTGAATTCACAGGATGAAATAAAAAGTTATCATAGCTCTTCTGTCAGATTGCTCCAGTCTGGCTTCCCAAGTCCGCAGTCCCTTCCTCCCCAGCACCACAAGAGGATTACTCTTATGCATGCCCTTCCTGCCTTGGGGAATCCCCACAAGCACTGTTCAGATATGTTAGGCCTTCTTTAGTGTTTTTCATTAGGAGATTGAATCTTTCTTAAATGTCAAGAGATTGTCTCGGGGTTTTTTTGTTTGTTTTTTTCAAGACAGTGTGTTTACATCCCTGGCTTTCACCTAGTTTTCCAGGTTATCAAGATTTCTGTCAGGTAGGATATTACTTTTTTTTGCTCCCTGCTCTCCACACAATTATCTAAAGTGCTTTGTATTTTCCCACACAGGGCCTACTTCTGATTTCCTTCAAACAGGTTTTAATCTGCCTGCTTTAATGGAGTTACTTCTGATTTAGTTCACTCTGGCAAGGAATCACTCCATAGTCCTCTGCAGAGCTTTATTGGGCTTCAGCTTTCTAACTGTGCTGCATAATCCTTTTATCTTCCTTACGGGACCTCCTAGTCCCAAATCCATGCCTCAGCAAAAGTCCCACCATAAATCAGTGTTCACATCAGAGCCTGAAGGGGGACAAAGAAACAGAGCATCGGGATCACAGGAGAGGATGCAGTGTGGGCTGTTACCTTCCACTCCATTTTCCTGTAGTCTGTGGCTTTCCTCTGCTGTAAGAATTAAGAAGACAAAGGAGCTTTGCCCCAAACCCATTTCTGCAGATGCTTACACTAAGTTGAGACATTTTAGTCTGTCCTGTCCACCATAACTCTGCTCATCCCAGTTGGGCCTTTCACTGAAAGAATAATCTCACCTGCTCTAGAAGTATTTGTTAGTTTGTTAGAGAATCATCAAATCTAGTAAAGAGATTAAAAGGGTAGTTCCAGAGACAGATGAGATATGTGGAATGGTTTCTCCTGGATGCATCAATCTTGCATCTAGTTACAGTAAATCAGCACCACAATGAACTCCAACCATTTCATGAACACATGGGGTAAGAGTTCATTTTTACAGCTAAGAGCATTTTATTCCCAGAAGTTAACACCCCACAAAAGAAGATGAAGGAGATCAAAGATACCAAGCTGGAAGTCAAATGTGTCTGTGTATTTGTTCTGTATTAAGGAAGTTTTCAATATTTGCATTTTGTAAGCCTTAAGTTAGAATAGATATTGTGGCTAAATAAATTAAAAATTAAACAGATACACCCTATTATTAAATTCTGTATGCTTAATATCTGAGACAACAACTGAGGCTTCTTCTTTCTGTTGATTTAGAAGATATATGGTTAGTTTTACGATCCAGCCTCTAAAACAATGCACACATTTTATTAGTAGCATAAAATGCTCCTGATATTAGTATCATAAAATATTTTACTTGCAAATAATCTTATCAAAGTTTTCCTAAAGCAAGGAGAAAAATGTAGCACACATGTAGTGCAACTTCAACTAGAATTTCTCTACATAACCATTCTTGGTTCAATCCACCACCCAAACAATGATTACATCTTAGAGACATATTACACAAAATAACAATGAATGTTTTCAGAGGAGGAATAACAGGATAATCTTTCTGAAAATCCATTCAGAAAATGTATCAAATGAAACATTCCAGAGTTATCTTTAAAAACATCTTGTCTAAGAAGTGTTGCTGAAACTTCTTAATGAGAAATTACTAATTAAGGGGTTCTATCTACAAGGCAGCTGAGATAAAGTCCATGAAGAGAATGATATTCAGAGGCAAGGCAATTCAATTTGAAGCCAGTTTCTGCTTTCTAGTAGACAGAGGCAGATCAGTATTTTGTTCATAGACTCTCAATAACTGACCCCACATTCATCTGTATAATCGACATAAACAGCTTCATTGACAATATCCAAGTGAAAACTCAGGTTAACTTTCCCACACTACAGCAAAAAAGCCCCATGTGTGGCTTGGAATCAGTATCATCCATTATTGACTTTGTAGCTAACTAATGGCTTTGCACAATATTAGCATTACTAGTATGAATATAGCTAATGGATATTAACACGATGTGAAAAAAGGATCATTAAAACACTGTAAAATGCATTTGGTTAATAATTAGAACCTTTGAAAGCTTAACTTCTTAACTAATGCATTTATTTCACATATTTATGATTGCAGAATTACATATACTCATTTTTATAAATTATAGTTTCAAAAGAAATGTGCTCAGTATAATTCCGATATACATTTTTATGCTTCCTTTCTTTCTCTTTTGCACATTAGAGAAAGTGCAAAGGAAGAAGATTTTAGCAGTAACTCAGTGATAGCAAACTAAGTAGATGGAGGTCCCGCAAAAAGCATTCCCCAGACAGGAAAAGCAAAATGCCACATGGAAATGCACAGCTCCTGGGTGGACTCCAAGGTGCCTGATCCTCTCTGTCCCAAGCATTCCCACTTGGAACAGCCACTCAGTTTTACTGATACACTCAGGATCTGCTGGATCTGCGTCATGCATCAATAATGAGCTTCATCAAAAGTTTAGCTTCAACACAATGGCTTTTACTTCGAAGAAAAATGTGCTTCTATTCACAAACACCATCATGGTGGAGATCCAGTTTCCTGATACATGGGTTCTGCAAGAAAGTGGTGGAATTTATCAATCCCAGAGGGGAAAAAACTCAGACAAATAATACCCTGAATAGCCCTCAAAATAAACAACAACAACAATCTAGATGAGATAAGCATAAAAAACAGAACAGAAGGAGTGTTGGAGGAGAGTAAGGAGATGACATCACCTTAGCAAGGCCTCAACTAAGGAAAAAGGAAAGAAAACTCAACAAATATCTCTTACACCTTCATACTGATTTTTTTATTTTGACCGAACTAGAAATGTGGTTACATTTTTTCGTTCATGAGTGGGATACGTGAGACCTCCTGAGACCACTCTGCCACCTGCAGTGACACTCTTGAAGACCCCAAGCAGCAGAGGTCTGGCGACCCCCTGTATGGTCTCTGCTCAGGTTACACGAGCCCTTGGTAAGGAGTGCTCTGCCCAGGCACAGTAAGGCCTGGCAGCTGAGGCCCTTTAACTCGACCTGCCCAAGGACAGAGGATTCAGCTTGGCTCATCTAATCCCCTGTGGTCTCTGACACTGCCATCACCCCAGCAGAGAGGGGCTGCTGCTGTGTTGGCTGGGGCACAGTGTGCTCCCAAGCTGCTCCGTGGCATGCCAAGGCTGCTTGTGTTTGTATATCATTAACACAGAGACCCCCTAAGTAGGAGGTTTTCCCTTGTTTTTCACAACAACCTCTAAGAAACTCTTCAGGTTCCTGTGGAAAAAAAATCTCTTCAATGCCTTAGTGAGTTCATTTGAAATTCCAAAACCAATGAGGCTTTTGTCTCCCTCTTAACCTAAGAGCTATTGTTATGTCTAAAAATAAAAGGGATAATCTGTTAAAGAGCTAAAAATACTGAACTCTGAGAGCCTTTTCAGACCTTTACATAGAAGATGATTGACACACTTGCACCTTTAATCTTCACAAAGAAAATTGTGAGGCAGGAGCTCCTATGCCCACCTCACAGCAACTCTTTCATCAGCTTTCTGCCAGTCGTTCTCCCACAGTTTGGATAGATCCAGCACAGTCTGGGTAGAAGGTTAGTGCTCAGAAAGTGGTATTGGTGAAGAATCTACAACAGTCACCCAAGGGTGCTTGGGAAACACTGTTTTAAGAAAGAGCTCTGCGTCTTCTTTTAGTAGGAAAAGCAGGGAGTGCTTTCAGATAGGAATGCCAAGAAGTCCAGCTATGTGCCCCCTGCCCAAATCCCCATGGCTCCAGGGCAAGCAAAAGCTCTCCTGGAACACAGCTGGATGCAGGGTGCAGGCTGGGTGAGCCACTGCATGCTTTGATTTGAACAGGACAGTAAGACAAGTAGACCTAGTTACCAGCAGCAAAAAAGCTCTCCTGGTTATCATAAAGAAGTTTTGAATAGTCACAGTGCAGCAAGCAAAACCATCCATTTTCCAAAGCTTACTGGTCACAACAGACAAACATTTGCCTCACTTTCTTAACTGCAAAGTTGAGTTGAGTGTCCCCAGCAAGTTGTTGGCGGAGGCAGGCCTACGAGGACGAGTCTGAGTGAAGAGAGGAGGAGCTGCCCCATGGCAGACGCAGCCAACTCCAGCTGGCTCCACCAGACCCACTGCAGGACACAGAGGAGCCCATCAGGCGGTGCCTCTGTGAGCAGGTAATGCAGGGACAGAGGAGAACTAAAAGGAATGAGAAACAGCAGAGGGAACACCAAGGTCAGAGGAGAAGCAGGTACACCTGAAGGAACTGCAGCCCACGGAGAGCCTGGGAAGCGATAGATATTTCCTGACGGACTGCAGACTGTAAGGAGAGTCCACATCAAAGCACAGGAAAAGTGTGAGTGGAAAAGAGCAGGAGAGAGAAATCATTAAACCTCTATGTTCTGACCATAACTGCCCCCCTGCCCCTGCAGCACTTGGGGAGCATGTACAGGAGTCTGGAGAGCAGAAGAGAGGAGAGGGGAGGGGAGGACATATATTTGCATTTCTTGTGTCTTACTGCCAGATATTATTCTAATTTGCAATAAATTAAATCAACTATCTCCAAGTCAAGTCTGTTTTGCCTACAACAGTAACTCTGAGCAATCTGCCTGTCTTTATCATGACCAATGAGCTTTCTCATCCTATTTTCTGCATTTGGTTTCAATCAAAGCAAGTACTGGGAAAGGCAAGAGCTACTTCACAGAGTTCTTCTACAGACATAATAATAAATTCATGAATAAAAAGATTATTCTCTAGAATACCAGTTTCAGGTTTTGTTGATTATTTGGAGGAAGAGGAGGCATCTGCATGATCCCTGAATCCCCAGTCTTTCTGTCCTTTCTGTTAGAAATAAAAAGGAGAATGGAGGCCAATTGAAGATTCTCCATCAATGACACCTTGCGGAGGTTCCTTTCATTCTAAAAATATCCTGTTTACCGCAAGTTGTTCTTTCAAACAAAAGACGCAAACCTGCTTCCAAGTCCTGATTTAATTTCAGCTGGACATCTAAGGATATAGCAAGCTTTCCTGGCTCTAACTACAACGGGACATTTTGATCATTTTGGTTACTTGTCTCAGAATATGTGTAATCCTAAATCCTCTTTCTATGGCCAGCTGCATTTAGTCATTTTTAGTCTACAATTTTTTTAATGTGAACCAGTCTTTTTCCTGGGTTCTGAATTCGTATTATGACATGTTTTCCATAACTTGCAGTACACAGAGGAATGTCCTGCAACTTCTCCAACCTCTTTGACAATAAAAAGGCTGCAATGGGGAGAACAGTGAAGGAAGAAAGATTCCCTCTACTAAACACTCATTCTGGGGAGTAAGAAGAGGCTGAGAGGACATTTCTCCTGTCCAGCAGATTGCTTGTGCTGTGGAACTGTTTCCAACACATAGAATTCCCCAAGCCTGTACAAGGTGCCATGAATTAATCTCTAACTCATTTGTACTCTAGAATGTTTCCATCCATTTAGGCTATCAAGGGATTTGCTGTGCTTCCAATGTGTCATTATAAGGTTCTTTAAAATATTTCAATCTTGCTTTAAACTTAAACTCCTCAAAGAACTTTAACTGTGTGGTATAAATTTATGAAGACCATATGAAAGATGTCAAGCTCATGATAAAAGTCAGAGATAATCCAGAAAAAAAAAATAATTGGACTACAAATTAATCTTCACTGTTCCTGTCTGTTCCCACTAGAAGAAATATCTCCAGCAGTGCCTCCAGGACAAATCTCCTGACAGAAGTCAGCCAACCTACCTCTTGTGTCTGTGAACATTCTGAAATTCATGGTCACTTCCACAAAATCTTTCATTAAAGCCTCTTCAACACAATCCTGTCAAGTTTTACAAGATGCAGAGGGTTTGGTCAAAGACCAAACTGCCTTTGAAAAAGCTGGGTTGTTTCTGCAGGTGATGTTCTAATTGGGGGAGCTCTGCCTTTTTGACCAGCACTGACTCAATGGCAAATCTTGTCTGAGGCTGGGCATCAGAGCTGTGCCTTTTTGCGACAGAAATTAAAATCAAGTTTTGGTTGTTCACAGTTGACAGAGACTGTGTAGCACTTATGCAGGAGTTGTAACATACCAGCTATGTCCCCCTGTTTAAACCATATTTTGTGAGGCTGTAGTCCAGCTATTCATGCCCCTTACCATATCAAAGCAACAAAATAATCTCTATACTTGGGGACGCTGCTATGGGTTGACAAAAGAATTGTTCTGGCTATTACCAATATGGCAAACTGACATGCATGAAAGAGAACACTTATAAATACTTTAAAAGTGCAGGATATTGGTCTGTATATAATTATTTCCAAATCTATTATCAACACTATTTCTATTTCTGTTGTCTTAGCAGAATTGTAATAAAGATTAAATCACTCATTGAAGTTTCACTTTACTAACATTGTAACGTGGGCTTCGTAATAAAAGAGAAAAAATTACTTCTGGCTTGCTTCTTGTATCCTCAATCTAATGACGATTTAGGAAAAAAACTTCAGTTCTATAGAATGGGAATGCATTTCCCCAAACTTGTTAATTCTCTCCCGAATCAAATATTTGTTCTCATTCTTATACATGAATCATATATAAGATTTTTCTAGTTTTCCTCATTCATTCCCTGTGGACTACTCTCCATTAAAGGAAGGTTAGATGAGGTGGACAGGACATCTAGCATACCTCTACAGCATGGTCATCTAAGCTCGTTTAATTTTGAGGCCCCACTAAAGAGCATGCAGTACTGCAGAGCCAGGAGTCTTTCCTCAGTTGTGTGGTTACCGAAATTTCCATGAGCCTGCCCCTAATACCAGGGTCTGTAGAACATGACATGTGTCTTGTAGTGCCACCCTTTACAGCTGTACTGAGTCTCCTAGGGCACTCTTTGATGGCCTCTTTAGACCAGTTTGCAGGCTCACATCAGAGGAATGCTGTTCTTTCTCTCTCCAACTTATGATTTTTAAGGCCATCCATTTCACTTTGCATTTGACATGAAGGCAAGGAAGTACATTTTAAAAATCACCTATTGGGAAAGTAATAAAAGCCTTGAGCCATTAAATTCATACACATTTTTCCTTAGCCTTTGCCAAGTTATGTGCAATAAAACAATTTGACTGTCCTTGACCACACTTGATTGTTGACTATCAGAGTAGCATAAGATATCCCTCAGACAGTCTGATTACATTATACAGTGAGATTATATTAAATGTGTCCTACATTTTTGGCTGGGACAACGGCTAACTGTGAAGATAGTGAAGCCTTTGATTGTGAGATATTTCCTTTCTCTGTCCTATTTAAGAATAAGATCTTCTCCACATTCTTCATAAGATCTCCTGACAGCTCACATTTATTGTTTTCTTTAGCCTACATTTGTGTGTTGCTTAAGCGAGCAAACCTGCCCCAGAGTGACCCATGCTCCAAAATAAACTCTGTTTAAACATCTCACTGCTGGCTCTGTGAAACAGAGTCATTTCGATAGGCTTGCTCAGTGACAAAAATCCATTTCACATCTTCCCTGGCCCAAGCCATTTTCATTTAATCACTCAACAGAGTGCAAAGGGCTTATATGATGCATCCCGAGGAAAGGAATGCATACTTATGCTCTGCTTGATTTTTGTTTTTTAGATGCTTTTACGAAAATAAGCCAACCCGGCTATAACAAAAAGATCTTTCATTTGACATTCATCATTCACATTCATTAGTCATTAAGTTAGTGACATTGAGAACAACCTCTGGCTCATAAAATAGAGTAAAAAGTCACCTTAATAACATCTGCAAGAAAATTGTATCCCTGCTGAAATGTCTACATGCGTGTTTACTTATGCGCCCCAAACTATAGAAGGCACGGACATACTTCTGATTTCTAAAGACAGAAAAAAAACTTATCCTCTCCTGCTAAAGAAAAACTCAGAGATTTTTTTTTTTTTGAGCTACGACCTTCAGGGAATCTGGGAATCTTCATTCATTCATTCATAACCAGCAAAAGAAAAATAGCAGTAATGCTGAAGATGCACACAGCAATTTGCAAAGGCTGAGCCAGATTCAGACTGGGCTTTTCTGGAGATGTCCTCTGATAAAGGCCATCATAGGGGAATTATGGCAAAGAAGAGCTTATGAGGGAAAAAAGTAGCTGTCCCCCCACCCCTGCCACAAACACCTTCCTCAAGTCATACTTACAGACATCTAAAAGGGCCAGGACATTCTGGAAAGCGGGCATTGTCTGCTGAAGAGAGAGTTCCAAGGTAGAAACAAAGTCCAGAGCATATAAATTCAGCACATTTCTCTACAGAATCTTGCCATGAAACCTTGAAAGCTATTGCTGCTGAGAAGCTGTGACAGGACAACCTCCTCCTTGCTTCCTAGAGAATGCCCAGCAAAGTAATCCGCCAGTCTCATTTGGACAAGAAAACTTACTTTACCACTTCCCATAGTGACAATGTGTCCTGACCTACTGTAATGACTGACAACTTTCCTGTTTTTCTCAGTGCACCAAAGTGCCTCCTATCTTCATTGACATATTCCTGTTAATAAATCTTGCAAGCCCAGCGCTATTTTCATTTTACCAAGGAAGAAGTGAAAGGGAGGTTGAAAGACCTTTGATCAAGAGTATAGAGAGTGTCCTTTCCAGAGCTGGATTTTGGAAACTAGTCACTCTTCATTTCATCCTCAAGCAAGCTGAAGCTGTTTTGTAATCAACTTTTCTAAAATCAGTGCAACATTAAAAGCAAAGGGTTGCCGGAGACATCTGTCTTGACAGCACCCACTTCTCAATGGGTGTATTGATAAGCAAAAAAAAAATCCTTCTGGGTCCATTCATCTCTGGTGTGTCTTCATTTCTTGCCTGGAGTTCAGTCATTCTTATAAAGGTAAGTGCAAATTAAATTAATAAATTTAACAAATCTAGCATTAATGGTTATTTGGCTGTTCACATTTTGGCTGGAAGTGATCAGTCTTTAATGCCATAAAATCTGAGAATCAGTTGCAAATATAGGGAGGATTTTCTGGCCACTGATACCTGGCCTTGCAATTTTGGATTGCTGAGTAGGAGCTGAAACCTGACAGTTCATATTTTCTGAATGCCCAAATTATATAAAGAAAGGAGTTTGCAGTAAGAGTGGGGTTAAGACAGGCAAATGTTAAGTGTTGAGCACTACACTGAAAGGGCATGCAGCCCATAAAATATGTCTCTTGGTGAAGCAGCAGACAACATTTTGTGTATCTGCTCTATTTCACACATGCACAGTTTAAATGAGACTGTACCATTTTGAGCACTTCTTTTTTCCCTTACAAACTCATTATTACCACAATTTGTTCCACAATAAAATCAAATATTCACTAATGTTTTTCATGTCAGAATGACAGGGGGGAATACTATTTTAGCACCACAGCAAATTCCATTAAGTAGAAGAGTTTAGAGTCTTGTGCTTCTCAAGCTCCCGTTTTTAATTAGATCTCTTGTATTCTTATTTTCCATTGGGGGTGGGAATCCTTCAGAGCCCAACACATCAGGAAAAGGCACAAACTTACTCAGAGCCTATGGCTTTATTTCATTAATTCAGAGTAGTTGCATATCATTGTGGATATAATGCAGCATCTGGACAGTTTTTCAGTCTTTTTCACTGTTGTTTCTCCCTTCAGCAGTAAGAAACAGCATTTTCCTTTTTAACTCTTCATCTAAAGTGTTGTGTACATCCATACACCAGCTTCTCCCTGGCCCCGGCTGCCCAAAATGAGGCTCCTTTTGAACCACAGGCCCAGCACACAGAAGTGTGCAGAGATAATTTTTAATTTTATTTCTGTTCCACTAGTGATGGGGGCTGTATTTATCAAAGCAGAAACATACAAGAAATACCTTTCCAAGCTGATATATAAATTCTGATTACAAAATAAAAAGAGGGTATTATTTTGTTTTGCAGAAGGAGAGTGAAAAGGCTAGCTAGAGTAACTACTGAGAGATTGCTGTGCTGCAGAAGCTTTTATGTAATGTCTTGAATCAGCAATGCTTTTTGTGGCAAAGGCCAAGATACTTAGCATGCCTTTACATTTAACCATTCCACTGTCCAGCACATCTTTCAAAACTGTGTTTTAAAGAGATATTTGAGCTTAATCCATTGTGCTCAGTAATTTAAAACAAACAAGCAAGCAAACAAACAAACAAACAAACCACACAAAAACCCCCAACACAAATAAATAGCGCTTTCATCAGTACTTTGATTCCAGTTGTCAGGTGAAATCTGATAAATCACCTCGGCATTTTGGAGAAGATGACGCTAATGACAAAGTGACTGCTAATGCTTCAGTGACCTCGGGACCCAAGCTAAGACAACACAGCACCACGCTGTATCTGAGAGGTATTGCAGGGCCTCAGGAATCACTGAGTCATCATCAGTGCATGGAGGAAACACTTCTGGACGTGGAGAACAGTGGAGACGTTAGGGACGAAGCACAAGACAAGCAGAAAGCCATCAAAGTGAGATGGCTTCTTTCTAGAGAAAGATGATAGCTGAGCTTTTCCCACACAGCAGACCTTGAGCAGAACACAACCAACTAGCTCAGTCCACCACCTTTCAAATCCTGTTTCTACCACAAGAGATATTACTGTGTCCAGTGGGCAGGCCCACCTGGAATAGGAGACCCACAATTCTGCTCCTGGAAAGCACAGATGTTGGTGAGTTTGTGCATGGGGGAATGGCAGCTTGGTAGTTCATGTCCTTTGTAGGCATTATCTTGATTAAAACAACTGGGGTAGAAATAGAGTGAGGAAAAAGGCTGAGGAAGACCTCAAATATCTGCATAGTAGTTTTTCATAATATAAAAATTATAAAAGTTCCAAATTTCTAGGTTCAAATCAGAGGAAGTAAGGGAATCAGAATCACAACTGGAAGACTCCTGACTGTGAGGAGCTGCAATCCAGGCATCCTCTCTTTTCATTGGATGCGTATGTTAAGGACACTGTTGCAGTACTGCAGTCTCTTGAGCCTCTCTGTGCTGTCCACAGTTACAAACCTATTCGACTATTTTTTTAATATTATTATATGGACTGGCTAAGTGCTGTTTTGTGTAATGCAGGGAACCAGGGGCCTAGTTAAGCATGTGTAGCCATTCACACTTGCACTAAAGACCTGATCCCCTCAGCCTGCTGTATGTGGACATAAATGACTAAAAAGAAATCTGGCTTCAGCTCAATTGCTCCAAATTACAATTTGTTTTGGATTATCGAGGAACATGCTGAGGATCACCTGGAAAGAATAATAATTACCTCACTTTAAGCAGTGCTCTCAGAGCTCTCTACCATGTGGTTATTTTGTCTTATTCGGTACGCATCATTTTGATCTAAAATAATTTCTAAAAATACAGTCATTGCCTTTGGCTTTCATTCTGCTTAAACTATCACATAATGCTGCACATGGATTGTTTTCTTTTATTATCCCAGGCCACCCTGAGTTAGAGAGCATGCATTAACACTACACTTCCTATAGCGTAACACATCTAAGCCAGGGACTAGAACACAGGGCCCAGCATGCCAGCAAGCGAGCCATATTTGCATTTGTATGCTTGGCCACAGTGATGCAGGGGAACTGGGTAAGCAGAAGCTGTTACTTGACTCAGTCTCTCTAAATAAATGAAGGCAAGAAATACTTGATAAATTCATGATAATCAACACAACTGTATAGTGAAAGAATTATGGAAGGGAGGATAAGGAGGAAACAGACATGTCTATTTGTAAAATGCCATCCTAACAAGGAGAGAGCAAGAGTTATAAGATCACTCACCTAAATACCTCCCAGGATGTCGTCTCTGATTAAGGATTTGTGAGAGTTATTGAGTTTTGAATTAGATGCACTTTAATAAAACAGTAGAATGTTCTTATCTGATTGCACCTGTATTGATTGTGTTAAAGAGGTCTATCCTCAGATCAAGGTCAATGATTTTACATAAACTCACTAGCTAGATGGAATTGCTAGCAGTACTTAGGACTCCTATTGCATGTCCACCCTTTCAACATATGAAACCTACTTGTGAAACCTAGAACTGGAATGAACTTAATACGTTTTTCATATTCTCTTTGTCTTCTAGCAGTACAGTACTTACTGTAATTAAAGTGTAAAATTAATTTGGAAAAGACCACTCATGCTAGTAAACTCTCTAGCAACTGTCTTACCAGCTAGCAAAGGAAATTTTACACATATACTTAAACAACAGTATTTCACAAACTTAAAAGCACTCTTGACCATTTTGAAATGCAGTACTTCATGCAAATATCCTTCTTAAGTAAAATGGCACGTTAATCTGATTCACTGGCTTCAGTAAAGCTGATCCAGCTTTCTACTGTGGTGTTATAATTTGAATCGTTTCCGAGTGATACTCATAATTCTCCTCAGTAACTACACACAAATATTTTATATATGTATGTATGTATGTTACTATATACATATGTATATATCTACATCTATATCTGTATCTATATCTATCTATATAGTATAGTACATATAAATATGTACAAAACTGAAAATTGCACAAATCCACCTATCCACTTTTAGTCTGTTAGCTTGGGACCCTGAGTGCAGATCTCAGGAGCACATCTAATAAAGGCTTCCTGCCAGTCCCCAGCTTTATTTTGGAGCAGACAACAAGCCCTGCAGAGCTTAGCTAGGCCAGGAAGCTACCACAGTGAATGAAGGTCCTAGCAGGATACTCGGGTTATCAGTAGTGCATGAGTGTGCAAGTTGTACCTCAGGGGGTGACCTCAGCTCCACCATCAGCCCTGAGATCAGCTATGCACTTCCCAAGGTGGCAGAAAAACTTCTTCCTAGCCACCCTCACCTGCCCTCACTGCGGACGAAGCAGAGGAAGAGGGCTGTTCCACAGGCTGCTCGCTGCTGGTGGAGATGCACAGCAAAGTAGAGGTGATCCTGGAGCTCAGGGTGAAAACCTTTTGTGTGGGCATGGTGAGGCTGCACTGTGGCTGAGAAGGGAAAGAGGCAGCCCTAAGCTGCCCCTTTAAAACTCAGCCTGAAGTTTGTCTTGTGAGTTTTGAAGATAAGTGATATCCTGCTCCCTAGGAGCTGGTGGGGAGACTTCCAGGTAAATCTGTGCCTCCTCAAATGCTGCAGGAATGTTCTTCACTTCATGGCAAGCAATGGAAACTGAGCAAATAGAGAAGGCTCCTGCCACATTTCTAGGCTGGAAAAAGGACTGGCCAGGATCCACAAGCTGGTTGCTGTTGGTGAAACTGCTGACAGACTGAGGGAGAGAGCCTGAAGGGGACAGCTGCAGGGGAAGAGATGGGCTTACTGTGGAGAAAGACAAGGGTGCGTCAGTGGTGCAGGTGCTGAGGCTGCTGGAGGCCCAGATGGCGAGAGATTTCCTCAGTAATATTTCCAAATGTCACAATTGAAACACATGAAGGGGAAAGGGATCCCAATACCCATTAAAAGCAAGTTTTGTTCATGATAACATGAAGTCTGCCAGCAAGGCAAGGAAAAACTGCCACCCCAACTCCAGACGGAAATACATCTTGTCCACATAAAATACAGCTCTAGAGCCTGTTAGATTTTTCTTAACTACTCTGCTAGTTTTTCTGTAAAGATTTCAGCCCTAGCCACAGACACAGCAGGAAAGCAGGATTTAGGAGAAACAAAAGTTTGCCAAGAGCATCTGGAGCTTTCTCTGGAAAGTCTCATGCTTCTGCATGTCCCAAGCTTCAAAGACCACCTGGCCAAGATGACAAGCACCCAAAGGAGGAAAAAAGCCAAGCACTTGCTGCTATCTTTGAGCCAAAAAATTCACATTTGCTATCTATGGTAAAGGACACCAATAAGAATCCTGTCTCCTCTTCAGCTGGCACATTTTCATGAAGGGTGGGATTTCATTTGGATGATACATTGGCTCCCATCTGTTTGCCTTATTTTCCTGTTGCTGCTAAGTGCTGGGGAGGAGGGAGTGTGTGCATTTTTGAGTTTCCTACTCCCTGTATCAGCTGGCTAGAGTGAGAGCAGAAGGGAATTGGATGGTGCTTTGCAGCCCGTAAGAAGTGGTTCAGACAGGACTGTACTGAGCACTAACTGGTCACACAGGTTTCCCTGGATAATCTGTTATCACATTTGCCTCAGCAGCTGAATGTTCTCTGTCCATCAGCAGGTAAAACACATAGCCAATTTTTCTCAAAATTGAAACAATGATAAAACACTTATTTCTTATCAGTGACAAGTTGGATCCCTTTTACTTGCAATTCCACTGAGCTACTAAGATACAAGATATCTAATCCTTTTCTTTCATGCACTAGCTTCTTGTTTCATTTCTCACTAATTAAATTAATGCAAGAAAGAATTCATAGGCTTTCGAACAGGCTCAGCTACTTGTTTCCCTGCTGTAGCACTTACATGGTCTAATAAGGAAGGAGCTCCTGATGCAATTCCAGGCAGCAACATTGCTCTTTTATGGCTGCTCAGCACAGATTTTGATTTTCTCTCATTTGGCAGGACTGAGCAGAGATTTCCTTCCAACAGACAGGTAATTTGATGAGAAAGGTCTATATTCTGGGGCTTAGAGGGAGGAAGGAAAACTAAATGAGCAAGAGAAGCAGTGGCTTCACATGAGTGCAAGCCACCAGATCAATTCATTAAATGAAATAGAGTAAGCATGTTGCTTTAAAAGATTTGTGCCCTGGCAACCAAAAATTGTTCAGGCTTGGAGTATGACGCTTGTCATTTCTCCTTGCCTCATTTTCACTTCTAGAAGCTGTATGAAAGAGGTACAAAAGCTGGAGGCCAACTACTTTTCTCATCCTGTGAGGCAGAGCCCTGCATTTGTGGGAATCCTCAATGATTTTGAGAACTTGGCCAGGCTGCCTTTAAACGAGTAGGCATGATTTGTATGCCCCACAAACACTTAGGCAACATGCACCAGAGAGGCAGGAGGTAAACTCCTGGGCTACTCAGCCGTGACAAGTGACCTGCTGCAGGAGTTGCACTGCTGCTGCCACCCATGCTCGAGGATTTTAATCTGTCCTGCTTTTACCTGTATGAGCTGCCTTCATTTTCAGAGTGCCAAACCCTGCAGCATCCTAAAGGAAAGTCAGAGCAGCAGCCCAGGTACGTCAGAATGCAATGCTGAAGAACTGGAGCAGACTCTTTGGTTAAATGTCTATAATGACAGAAGAAGACAATCATACTTATCCTTTGCCCCTGCACTACTCGGACAGTAGGACATGGTCAGGGCCTTTCTCTACAACATCTGGACTGCCAGAGAAACTTCTAGGGACTCTAGTTCTCTAGAGATGCAAATATAAACCAAATCTCCTATTTTCTTCTTTGGATGATGTTCAAGGAAACTATCCCAACCTGCTAAATCCAGGGCTCAAATGGAGTTTGCCTGGCTGGACAGAAATAAGAGAGTGGGAGTAGGGGGTGTCAGGTGCAGTTTTGCTTTGGAATTGGCAGAGTTTTGAATTCAGACTGGGTGTACTTCACTGTTTCACTTCATCACTTTCTCGCTAGTTTAACCCAAAAAGTGCAAGTATTTATTTTCTGCAGCCTTCCCAACACAATTCTGCACACTAGTGCTGTGGATACCTCAGAGAAGTCAGGGTGAATAAATGATGACTTTTTATAACTCATAGTGACACACTTTGAGTCTCACCAAACAGTCTGCATTAGGTATTTGTGTCTGTTTTCACAAGTAGTAGGGCTGGAGACATGCCTTTTTTTCTCCTTTTCAAATGAAAGGGAAGACAGAGTTATCCCTCAGGACGTTTGTCTGCAATCGATAGAGATACAGCAGTAGGCTTTGTGGTTGCAATAAGCGAGAACTAGAAATAACAAACCAACTCAAATCAAATATCTGTCAAGTCTTCCCTAAACTAGGAATGTAAATGTCTCCAGTTTCTATAAGCGCACATTGGAAGCAATCACCATATGAGGTTAAAAAAAAAAAAGTCTCAAGCCAGTCAAAGAAAGTTCAATGTATGCGCATAAAAGGCAAGATCTCAGATCTCTCCTTGCAGAGCTCTCAGGTGTGAAAACATACAGCATGCTTTCACATCCAAAGCACTGAGCTCCCATTCCAGAAATCAGCACTGCCCATGATGTGCTCTAAGCAGCCCAGCTGAAGGGGTAAATGGACACAGAGGCCAAAGACACATGGTGCTTGCCGGCCCAAAGGACGTCTTGTCTGGCCTCCGACACTGCCACCCATGCTGTCTGTATCCACTGAGCACTTGTCTCCCAGCAGCTGTTAAATGGGCTGGTACCTTTTATAAGCAGAGACTTCAATACGAAAAAATCAAAACACACTCAAAAAGAAAAATAGAGGAAACTGCAAAGCACATTAAACTCCAGCTGGGACAGCAAAACACAAACTGGGATGGGGGAGGAAGAAATGGAAGCTGTTGCATAAGTTTGAAACAGCAAATGCTTCCAGGGCCACATTTTACCTCTGCTGCAGCAGGCTTGCTTAGGTTCAGGTAGCAAATCATATAAATAAGCATTATACAGAGAGTTGTGCATAGTTTGCTATGCCTCTTCTTCCCTAGTATGTTTACACTTTCTCTCTCCTATTTTAGGAGTTCTTCCAAACAAACAGAAACATGCAGAACTGGAGTCATAACAGGCAGATGAGGCAGAAACCTCTGGACCCAGGGGCTGGGACGCAGTCCTCCAGCTGCTCTACATCTTCACAACCCTTGGACATAACTTTATGCAACGAGCCACCTCTCCTACCCTCCTACCTCATTCTCGGGTGAGTTAGGAGAACGGAGGAAGAGAAGCACTTCCAAAGGTTGGCTGAAGTCTGGCAAGGATAATCAAACCAGGGTTTTCTATAGTTACAAGGGAGAGACAGACATCATCTAAAGTAGGATTTGGAACAGGAGCCCAGCTTGGCTGATTTAAATCCATTCTCCATGTTTCAAGCCTGATTCTTCTTCCTGCCATGTGGCCTGTGGGAGAAAACTGAATTGAGAATGAGACCCCAGCCAGGAGGGAAGGGTAAGAGAGCCAGGAGGGAAAGCTACAGAGCCATCATCACTGGGAGCCTCCAGCTGCTCCTGGAGCTTTTTATACAGTTTTGACTGGGTTGTCAATGTGTGCTAGTGGGCTGCTTCCTCCAGCCTGCATCACGGTTTTCTTGGAGCATACATCTTCCCCAGCTTCTCTTTCTCACTTCACCTTCCCTCCTTTTCCATTTCAGCTTCCCTTCTTGGGAAATCTCCCATGTTCAGCCCTCCACCAGCCTCAGTGCCAGCACACTGGCTGCTGCCACCACGCCGTTGTCTCCCGCTGGGAGCTCTACGTCTCCCTTCTGCTGTGCGTGGCCAGGCCAAGAGCACGGCTCAGGCTGCTGTGCAGACGGCAGGACCTGTCTGCTGGCTTGGCTCGGCAGCACCTGGGGCAGTGGAGTCTGCTCTTGGCCGCTTGCAAGGCATGACTGCAGCAAATGGGATGCCCCAAGAGAGACATATGCAGAAACCCACACAGTCTTCCACTTGAAAATATGATTGTGCCAGGCCTCAGAGTCTCAAGAGGATGCCTAGAGAGTCTGGGGAAGGAGATGTGAGCATTGAACTGGACACCTTTTCAACTCCCCTTTGTACGTGTTCACTTTATGAAAGCCACACACACACACACCCCAATCAATTGTTTTTTTTCATGAGACTCAGATAAACAGGAGGTGATGCTGCTTTAGGTCAGCAGGAGTGAATAAGAGAGATAACAAAAGCAACAGGATAAGGAAGCCCACATCAATAAGATAAGAGCATAATTTTTCTACTTGCTGGAGCTTTCTCACATTAAATGCCTTGCTTTCATTTTCACGTGTGTTAATAATTATAAACCAAGAAACTCAAGCCTAACACAGCCAGTCTCTATGCCAAGTTAGGTCCTTAGGGGTGCATTTTTAGAAAAAACAACATTGAAGTTATGATACTAATACAGATAGGGAGACAGTGTGAGCTGCTCTGCATTTGTGGGATCAAGCAAGATCAGCATAACTTCCTGATAGTAACACAACTACAATGTACTAGGGTTTATATACTGCTTTCAATATACTAAAGTTAAAGAAGCGTTTCAAGCCTATATTTAAAGCAGTACAAACACTGCATGTAGGCAAACCCTTGGGAGTATGTTTTTGCTCTTCAAACAACTGTAATCAAAGGAACAATACTGACCCCACTGCAGTCAGTGGGAGTTTCACTACACATTGTTTTCAGAAGTCCTTTCAGCTCCTGGAGAAATTTCTGTTAAGTCAAAAGGCTTTCATAGTGCAAACAGCTTTTCGAGGTTAGGAAAAAAAAAGGAAGAAAAAAGGAAATAACACGGACTGATCAAAGGCAAATCTATGTCTTCGTCGCCTACATACACATTAACACCTCATTAGCACTACTTGTACCTGCAGAAGAAGTCAAGCATGGGAACAGCTCTGGCACAAGGTAAACAAGTCCTAGGCAGAAATACTGTTTTTTTCTTCTGATAGTACTAGAAATAGTGGGTTCTTGACTGCAGTAGCTTTATTCTTACCATTTATGAGAATAGAAATGAAAGATTCCAACATTCAGTGATAAAAAGTTCCTATATGAGAATTCATAACAATCATCATAAAAACAACAACAGCAAATTGAAGAGATCAAGAAAAGTTTTTTTTCAAATGTAGTACTGATTTACAGGATAGTAAAAATATCAGAATAATCCTTTGGAGAAAAAAAGCATCAAAAGGATCATAAAACCTTACAAATGTTTCATAGTCCTGAAGGCAAGACATCATTAGAAATTTGTCACATCTCAAAATTCTCCAGTGATAATTCTCAGTTCTCCTGGGATTTTCATTTTTATGATATAGTGCCACACCTCCACCAAGAAGCAGAGCTGCTGCTTCCTCTTCCTACCTCCACCTGCTCCCAGCCACATTCCTTGCCATACTTCCAGCTCAGTCTGTGCAAACCTCTTCAAAACACTAAACTGGCAGAAAATAAGTGCATTAAAAGCACATAATGGAAGACCAAGATGGTTTGCTGCCTCAGTGGCCTGGGAGGCTGCAGTCTGGGCAGACAGAGTTAGCAAGTTAACTTGCAAGTCATTTGCTGCTCCCAAAGCTCCTCCACTGACCAGTGCAGTCAGGACGATGTGCTTGTGAAGATGTGTGCAAGTTGCTGAGGAGAGAGTCCTTCATTCAGGCAACCATCATTATCTGCCTTTCTGTATATTTTATTTTCCCAGAACTTAAGACTGGGATAGGATCTGCTGAGGCTGTGCAGGATCTGGGGTTTTACTAGGATATCCTCTACCTGATCATTAGCAGGCAAAAAGAGAAAGCCTTCTTTAGGCTCAAGCTGAGTCTGCACCAATTTCACTTCTCTAAAACCAATTTTGTTAAACCAGATCAGATGCTCTTATACTGACTTAGCTAAAATCAATTCCTAATTGATTAAAGCTAACTTGAAATAAAATTGCCTAGGCTATAATAAAGGGTGACCGCAGCAATTTAAGTGACTGGATTTAAAATAACCCCATAAATTAAGCAGCTACAACTGCCGAGCTTTTCATGACAGAGTTTGCTTCCTCCTCTATGCTCAGGAAGCATTAAGTGCAATGGGGACCTAATCCCAATTAGTGCAGCAGAGCACTGCTGTGGGAAAACAGTAACCAATCCAGAGTGAAGCTCATCCTGAGAGGCACTGGGCTGGAGAGCTGGGTTCTGCTTTGAGCTTTCCAGTTAGCCCCTTGCATTGCCTCAGGCATTATATCCTCCCTCCTTGCAGGTTATGAGCAGAGGAGGCAAATTCCTGGAGACAGGAGCTGTCTCATGCCTGGCATTTGCAGGGCACTTCACACCAAAGGGCTGCAGCTTTATCCAGGTCTTTGGAATGCTGACATTAACCAAATATCTGTCTTTGTAAACTGATGAACACCAGCCTTGCTCTTTCTCAACAGCTCAGTCAATTTTTTTTAAAACTTATATATGTCCATAGGTGAGAGACAAAATTAAGCCGAAGTTTGATTTTCTCCCTTTTAATGGCTTGTGACCTGCTCTAAAGTCACATCCATATGGAAAAAATTACTAGCATGAAAAACTGCTTCAGCCACCAACCTGCTGATGAAATTTGGCTCCTGTGATTTGGTGGGCTAATGACACATTTGGATTCTCTCATAGGAACAGTCTGCAGCACAGCAGAGGTTTAGTACCAGCTTATAAACAAGGGTTTGGGGAGGCATATAACACCTGGCTACTTTCTCTGTTTTTCCTACATCCACTGGAGCCACTCCTGCCAAGCTGGAACCCGCACCAGCTTCAGAGCACCCCAAGTTTTTAGCAGACAGCTCTATTATGCTCCTAAGTTATGTCAAACCTCTGTAAATAGCTTTGTGAGACCAGCACCTTCTGCCTGCTGCGCCAGTCAGTGCTGGGATTGAGGGTGGCTGAATGCTGCTGCCCTCGAGGAGGTGCATCCACACAGGCCAGCAAAAGTTAAACAAATCATCTCCTTCAGTCCTCTCTGCTGCATATCTTTTCTCTGCCAGCCCACAGGGAACTGAAAAATACCCAAACTGCTTAACTGCTTATTCAGAACAGACATGAGCCAAAGCTGGAATGGGTTATGCAAACGATCCTGAAGACTGGATTTGCTGGTAAAAAAGGATTCAAATCCAGGCCACCCTGTCTTTGTTTCTGCAGAACCAGAAGTCAGACAGTGATTTTCTCCAAAACAACCAGAATGTTTCTATGTCTACTTCATTTCCACATTTCAATTCTCTGGTTTGCCACCCATCCCACACAATCCTTTCCCTCCTCCTGCCAATCACTGCTTCACACTTCCAAAGCTTATTTACATTGCATTAGCCACATAAAGAAGGTTTTCTTCTTATTATGGTCCTATTCAAACCGAAATCTATATTTACCTTGGTATAGAACAATGACAAGGAACTAATAAACATTTTAAAATACCCTACTTATGTTTATGTCTAAAATCTGGTTCATGGGCAATGAGAGAAATTTTCCAAAAAACTGAAATTGATTCCTTTGTTTTGTTTTCTTTTTTTCCCATCAGTGATTTCTTTAGTTACTCAAGAAATAATTTTAAAACTTTTAAAATCTGAATTCTGTTTTAGGAAGCAGAGTAAACACTGATGAAATTCTGGTCAAAGATATATAGTCACTTATTATTTCCAAGTATGACACTGAAGCAAGGTACATACATTTGTGTGGTTATGTATCAACATACATATGTTTGCCTATATGTGTGCACACACACATATGCATGTGGATTCACACTCTTTGCATACAGAATTATCTATGTATTTGAAATAGATTTAAGTTGCACAATTCAGTCTAGAAGCAAGTTTGAATCTTCTCAAGTTTCAGAGGTATTTGGACCTAAGCCTGGTTTTCAACACATAAAAAAATGGGTCCTATTCAAATTTAAGAATCCATTTAAGGCTCAAACATTTCTCACCAGTAACCTTTCCCAGAGTGGCAATGAAATTTGAGCTTTGCAGATAAGACAAGGTCACATGAAAAATACAGGAACATTATGTCTCTACCAAGATGACATAGCAAGATGGCATTCAAAAAAGCAATTAGAACTTCTGCTATTGTAAATCAGCATATCTATATGGAAATCAATACACCACGCAAAGGAACACAGCCATTTCAAAATCACATTTTTATCCTTTGTTATGAAAAGGAACAATACTAAGTCAATAAAGTAAAATGACAACTCTTTTAATTTGATTTCTTTAAGGATTTGACAGGAATTTCACATCTTCCTCTGTGTAATCAATGAACTGCCTTTCTGTAGGTTTTTCACACAGTAACAAAAGACTGTGTACATGGATGTGAATAAATTATGAGACGTGCCCATGAAAAAGTCAAGAATAGGAAGAAGGAAGCCTAGAAACAAGTGCTACATTACAGCCATCTTTTATTTTTGCAGTTGACCACGTTCAAAATTGAAATTGCCCCTTTCTTATCAGCCTTAATACAGATTTCTCCTATTTGCAGTTCCAACGCTTAACAACAATAAACTATTACACTCACATGCTAAAACACAGTTGTATGAAATGGCCTGCTGAAGACAATTAAATCCTTGTGAAGGCATGCAGAACAAGATTCTGGAGAAAATGATTGAAAGGTAATCCTAAGAAAAAATTGTAATGAACACAAAATGTGAAGCCCAAACTTTGAGCATGTGGCTATAGGCAGCATGTGCATCTAAACCTTTGAATGGGGAGTGATGCCTCATTTTCAGAGGCTGAGTGTGACTGCAGTCACCATGAGCAATACCCACTCTGTGTCTGCTTTGGGAAGCCATGGTCTCCCCTCTCACTGTCATCTGCAGGACACATGTCCACCCACAAACCTTCCTCAGGTTGTCTGGAGCTGCCTCCTGCTCCCTCTTGGCTGTAGAGGGTCACCGTCAAGGGATGCACCAAAACTTCTGGCTGCACCACTGCCCCCAGAGGGATGCAATGGATGAATGGCACAGTGGCCCTGCGCCCTCACACACACACACACACACTACCCTGACTTTAATCAATCCAAATGTGAAGCTGAAATTTTGACTGTGTGAAGGACTCAGCCTGACCGCTGTCTGCCAATGATATGCTACCAGCACTGAAAAAAGAAAACAACACCTGTGCAGCCAATAGTCAGAGTTGCTGCCCTGCCAAGGGTAGGCATTTATAGCAGAGACTTTGCCTAATTTAAGGATGCCGGCTACTGCTCTCTACTGGACCCGAGCACCAAAGAGGCTGAATTGATCCTCACTCCTCATCACTTAGGGGTAATAGCAGCCATAGCGCCAGCACTCTGCTCTACAGCACTTGATGTGACAGCCAGCCCTCTGCCTCTATCAGTTTGATTTGCAGTTTACCACAAGGAACTGCAATAGTTTGCACTTGAATAATAAATACATAAATAAACTGGCATGAATAACACTCCTGGGAAATCAGCAATGAATTTCCAGGTCTATTTCTTACTAGGGGGAAAAAAAAAAGAGAGAGAGAGAAATGGAGAAGATGAATTACTGGGAGAGAATTATGCTCCAAACCTTTCCTGGTCATGGAGTATTGACAGAAAAAGAAGTGCTGAACTGTGGGCTATTTGGACATGCATTTGTCAGTCTGTACAAAACTTCCCCAAAATCTGTACTTTGTATTTGTTTAATGCTATTAGAGGTGAGAAAGACTTTTAGGAAACTGAGAGATGAAAATTATTTCAGAAATTAGTATTTCTGACCATTTTTCCTTCCTCCAGGTTATTTCTACAAATCAGATATTGTGAATTCTTATCTTGTTCCCGAATCAAATAACTCAAGTGAGTGTCAAAGGCAGGGTTTGAAAGAGGAATCTCCAATGGTCTGTGCCTCAGAGCTGTGGTTTATTCTCTTCCTCCTCAACTTTGAGGCTGCTTCATTAACTTGGACTTAGATTCCAGCCTCACTGCCTGTTGTAGAGAGAAAAAAAGGGATGAAAGAAAACTTCATCATGATCCAGCCAGACCTTGAAAAATTAGACCCACAGAAGAAAAGAATACAATCGGAACTCGCAAAGACATTTTTTTATTGGCCTTGTAATTTCCTCACTAAACATGCTTTTAGCAGCCTACCCCTCTCAGAATCTTAATTATCTGGCGGCCCCTCATAATGCCCCCATTCATGGTTCTGCAGAGCAAAAGCACTGTGATATCACAAACACAGGAACTCAGAAGATACAGCATGCTCCTGAGGAAGGGCTGCACACCCACAGATAGCTGGCAGAGGGAATTTGCTAGTTGGAGAACATAATATAATACAAATATGTAGATATTTTCCTTCTTTCTTTTTTTTTTTCCTGAAGCAAGGAGGAAGAGATGCTGTGCCTGAGTTGTATATAAAAGCCAAAAAAAAAAAAACCAAAAAGCCCTCTGATATACAGTTCTGAAAAAAAGCAAAATATTATAGGCTCTCCGTCTCTCTCCTCCACCATTTCTGACTGTTCATTGACTGCCATAAATTAATATGACATGATATATTGTAAGGGCTGGAGACATTTTATGAGCTTCTGAAATCTTTTCCAACAGGAAATGTGAAGCATCATTTACGGTTCAGGATTTTTTTGGTTTGATTTGTTTGGAAATGAACCACATGCTGAAAATATTTCATTTAAATCAAAACTAAGAATAACAAGTTGGTCAGCATCCTTGAGAACTGGACATTTTTAGTGATTCAAGTACATACTTCTACAGACCCTTTCTATGAGAAAAGAAAGAAAGAAAATACTACTCTATAACTAACTCTGAGAGTCTGTTACTTCTCAAGTTCCCACTGATTTACACTCTCCAGGTATTTTTTGTAATCAGTTTTGCTTCTTAAATTCACTGTCTGACTTTGGCTTAAAAAAAAATTAAAAAGAAAATAAGAAAAAAGAAAGAACCTCCTCCCTGCAAAAAAAAAAAAAAAACACCTTTGAAAGAAACTACATTGTACGTAAAATACAGTCCAGAAAATTGTATTGAGTCATGTTAAATAAAAATCTTGCCAAGAAGCTGTAATTTCTGTAATAAGTGATATCAGAATTTTACCAAAATATTCACTCTTCAGGGAAAACATCAACTTTGTATGTCCATACTTATCTTGGGATGACAGTTAAATTTATATATTTGATATTCCAATAGAAATGGTCCCACTTACTTCAGGATCTGCTGTCTCAGGTCTATTCATTAAAGATTTACCAAGATCCTAGGGATAACTTTATGAATACCTTCTGATTTTTCTTTCAGCAAATGTGCTCCCTCCAGAACTGGTGGGCTAGCCAAACACCATGAGCCATATTCCTAGCTGTAATGGCAAAATAAAAATGATGCCAGAACAATGATAAGAATTATCGATGGGGGAAAAAAAGAGGGGGAAAAAAGTTTATGTAGGACCCTTGCAAAGTCAAGTTTAATTTGGGTCCAGTTCATCACACCTAAAACTTGTATTTTAATATTAAACCTGTTGTACCCAGTATGTGCAGAAGTGATCCAGGTCAATTTACACATCAGAAATATCCAGATTAAAAACAAAACAAACAAACAAAAAACAAACAAAAAGCTCACCCACAAACAAGGATACATAGAGGCCTTTGGACCTGTGAGGGTGAGGATTTATATATAACACCTCCCTGAAGACTTCAAGCAGTAAGAGGAGGAAAAAAAAAACCATTACAAAGTTGAGTTTCAGGGCAGGTCTCCTTCTCAGAGTCCTGTTTTTAATCTCCAGGGAGGCCACCTCAGAAAGAACCAAAAGCCAGAGACTCCTCCTATGTATCTAGCAGTCTGTCATGAGCTGCTTTAGGGAGCAGCTTCAGGCTGCTCCAGGAACCTCATCACATGAATGTGTGCCAACCCACCAGCACCATATTGGGACCTTGTAAGAAAGACAAAGGAACATAAGAGAAAGAAACAGATGTTTTCTGTCATCTGGAAAATATCTCTGCCAGAAGAGAGTGAAGAGCAGAGTGTGTGAGTGCCAGGCTACCCACCTGCACCTGCCCTAAACTGGTACAGTGGCATGTCTCCACATTTCATGAATAAGAAATGCTTGTGTTAAAGGAAGGGATCACTAGAGAGAGTAGATTGAAGGCAAGCTTAAGTTAAAGAGCAAGAAATTCACCTAATACTTGCATCTACCAGCTGAAGCCCAGTTTTGCATCTCTAGGCAGAAAGAACAAATTGACCTCTTCACAGAAGTGGTGCACTGAAGATGTTTAATAAATTGCTTCAGAAGCAGAATCAGTTCTGAACTTAACACAGGTGTCTCAGGGAGGAAAAAGGCACATAAAAGCACTGTGCAAACTGCTGACAGCACTAGCTATGTGAGAGACAATCAAGGTACTTAACGTTTTAAAACCCATGCCCTGCATAATAACCAATGCTTCCAGAAGTCTCTGTCACTCTTCCAAGCACTGAATTAAGACAAGCGTCGCTGTACCAGGATCATAAAAGATATCCTTTAAGCCTCTTGCATAAATGCATGTGTTCTGAGATGGAGAAATGTGAACTTATATTCTTCAGGTATCCAGGGGCCATTTTCCCCCTGAGAAACTGAAGGGAGAGAGGGAGAAGGGGGCACTACACTATTGATTTTCTACCAACACATTTAACCTTTAGCAGCTGCTGTCAGCATTTCCAGTGCTAATACCAACAGTGAAAAAAGTAGCTGGAGGAGCTCAGAGAGCTTGCTTCAGAGGTGAGGCTTAGGAAATCAGAGATTCCTCTCTCAGCCCAGGGTGAATTGTTTAAATGGCCATACCAGCGAGGGTGTGGATGAAGGAAAGAAAGGGGAAGGAGAGAAAGGGAGGTGTCTCCATAAGTTCAGGCAATATTTCCTGCAAAATTAACAAGAGCCTGCTCAGTAATTTCCCTGAGCCATCATATCTGAGTCAAGTAATAACACTCACATTTAGAACGTGCATGAATCTTCTGGTGAACCTTTCCCTTGATAAGCACTGTGCAGCATCAAACAGCGCTTAGGCAACAGGTGATGGGGCACTGCCACTGCCCAGCTTCCAGGCCTGGCAAAGGCTGATGGAAGCAGGGTGACAGGAGTTTTGCAGGAGGTAGTAGCTGAAAAGGCTGGTAACAGCTCCTGTAGCCCTTCATTTCTGGGTCACTAGGTCAGACACACAAGCACGCAAAAGTCAGCTTCAGCTTCATTTCTCTCACACTCACACAGTGCCCATATGAAGGGAGGCTCAGCCCAACTCCTCCCGAGCCACTGTTTGCTCCCATCGCCAGCCCAGGCTGACTCCCTCTGGGACAGCCTCCCAAGGATAGCACAGCAGCAAATCAGCATATAGCTTGAACTGCTTCCTGGCACCTAAAATCCTGATTTATCTTAGGAAGGGGATGTGTCCGTACCACAGTAAATTACAATTGTCTTGAATTCTTGACCAGCTTATCTGCACTCAGGCCATTAATGTACTCCACTGGGCAACCTTCACACACCCCACTGCTGCTGCAGCTGCTCTCTGTAAAAGTAAACCGAGCAAGCAGCACCGCAAAGTCTCCCCATGTCCCCTACACACAGAGACCCACACACGCCCACTCCTCAGCATAAGAGATCCATGTTCAGTCCTGACGCAAACGCAGCACTCCCCTGTCATAGTCTGGCACTGGGCAAGGGCTGAGCCCCCTCAGCAGAGCACCCATCCACAGCACTTGCTCCCCTCTCACTTGGCAGCAGGGCTGAGCCCTGCTATCATAGAGTTACGACTGAACTTTCTAAAATGTACTGGTTGCTATTTTTTTGTTGCTATTACCTCCTCCAACACAGTTTGGGCTTGCGATATTAAGACAGCTTGGGTTTACATACAGAGGGAATACAAATAGCTTTCCTGCTAAATAAGTGGTAAAAACACACCATTCAACGGTGCTGCGCGGCTCACAGGATTTATGGTCTCACATTTGGGATGAACAGTGCAGTTCTCTTGTGCTGTTTGCATTATGAATAATGCGGCCACACTAAACTCACACTAATAAAACCTGAATGTATCACTGCATTGTTTGGCACTCTGTATAAGGGAAACCCATCCATTAGTGAGGCGGGCACTGAAAACTCTTTGTGACAGGAGCAGCACAGGGACAGCTTCACAGCAGCTATTCAGAGCCACTTTACAGCCTCCTGAGCAGAGCCCAGGCTGGGCTGCATGCCAGCAGTTTGGAAAATGGCTGGCAGAGGCTCTGGTCACTGATTTGTAGGTCAGGTGAATCCCCAGGGGAAAAGGGAACAGGTACTGAGAGCACCTGTTAGAGGGTGCTTGCAGCATGTCACTGCCCATCTTTGACATTTGTTTGAACCCCCCATTGATGGCCCCTCTGACAAAGCAAAATGACTAAGACTGTAAACTGGACAGTCACCCACTCATTCAGCTGCTATACAATTATTGGTGGCCACCAGAATCTGCATGGGCATCAGAAATGTTCCAAAGGAAACAAAGCAGGCAGCCACACCTGTGAGAGGGACAATGCTGTCTGCTGAGACCATGTGCTCGGAGGGGTACTCCTCACTCTCTGGAAAGGAGTGAAGGCGTCGCAGACTTTCCACAATCACCAGCCCAGTTGCAGGGGCAGAGCCAATGACCACAAAAGATATGACTGCTTACCCAGGGAAGAGGTGAAACCAAAAGCAGTGAGAGCATCTACCAGCAGCACCATCTGCCTCACAGCCAACACCTCCAGCCTTCCTTGACAATGCCTGCTGACACGTGCTGCTTCCTGCATGTCCCATGACTAGGCTGGCTGGCCTCCTGTGTCCTACTCCAAATCACTTTCATCTGATGAATCCTTTAACCCTGGGGAGTTACCCAAGAATGTACTAACACCATCCTTTACACTTCTTCTGTATGAATCTCCTAACCAACATCTTCCTAAGTTGAACTGCCTTCCTTTAAAGAAACTCATGACTTTGCTACTGGATATGCCTTTCCTTCAAGCAGTGCCATGCAAAACAGCCCTGTGAGTTCACCTGACTGCTGTGGTACAAAGAGAGCCCTGATGAGAAAGTTTAAATTGAACATCTTTCAGCAGATGACAAACCTTGGCCTGCCTGAAGCCTTTGAAGGGCCAAAATGCAATGCAAAGTAAAGTTCAAGGAGCCTAGAAGAAAACTATTTTAGCTTTAGGCCTTCAACCAAGCAAAAAAGAGTTAAAATTTTATTTCAAACAGCAGTTCAATCATTTGCTTTCCCAGTATTAATGAACGCCTCCTGCATGTGTCCCCAGATAAGGCTGTGATTCACATAGCAGGCATACCCCAGAAACTCAAAAGGTCAAAAAGATGGCAACAAAGAATTCTGTTAATATTACCTAGAATCCACTCTGTTCCTTTGGCTATTTTAGTATCAGTAAATAACTCTCTACGTTTTCTGACCTAAGCAGTTCCATTTGAGAATCTTCCCAGGCTAGATGTTTCTAAAATGTTACCAAATGATTAAACACAAATCCTCAAGTGAAGAGAGAAGGTTTTATTAAATATCCCAGAGCAGTGCTGTCTGCCCACACTTATGCCCATGTCTGGCTGCTGGCTGATAAACGCCTTGGCTTTAAGATATTACTTATTAGCATGCCTGTATATTTCCACCTCACACAGTCACCCAAGGGTGATTGCTATCTGTTAATTGAATTCCGTGCCAGCAACTGTGTCTTTGTGTGCCTGCCATTATAATTTCGAGGATTGTGACTTCATTTCCTATTTACAAGTTGCAGTGATGAAAAAGTGTATTTATTTATATATAAATAAACTCAACGTTTTTGTAGCTATATGGCAGGAGGTGAGTGGAAGTCACATGTGAAATGCACAGGAGTGTCCAGTTTTTCACCTCCCTTTTCCTCTTTCTTTTTAAAGGCATTCTGCTTTCTGCCTGAAAAAGAGCTGGTGTAATGGACAATAACTCCAGTGATGGAAGAGGGTGTCAGGGGAACAGAATGAAAGTCTTAAAGTTTAGAGCAGAGAAAGCTGAAACTGTAGAGCTGCTTGGGTAGATGCCTTCCAAGCACTGGACTCTATGGTGCAGCCTTACTGCAGTAATGACTGGCACATCTACCATATTTCAGTCAAGCATCATTGCCTTCATCAGGGTGGTTTATGGAATGTTTCTCCCATTGTTTTAGATGAGAAAATGTGACATGCACATTGTTTGGCTCTCCCAAGACCAGTCTGTGAGACTGAGGTGGGAGTAGGGGAAGAAGGAAGCCAGCAGAAGGGACAGGACCCCAGTGACATTTCAGTGAAGACTAGTAGGTCTGAGCTCTGGCCCTGGATTTTAGCGGCAGGAACCTATGCCTCAGGTAGCTTTTGCTGGCCTCCAGAAAGGTGCTGAAACTTTTGAGAAGACATTAGTCCTTTTGAGTTTGGACAAGTCTGTTTCAGCAAACAAAAAAACTCCTGAGCCACCAACCACAGCTGGCTGCTACTGCAGGAAAACTTGGTCTATAATCCCTTTCATAAACACACTGAGATCCACTTCATAATCCCTCTTCGCTTTCTTGCCCCTCGCTATGTCTGTAGGAACGTTGTTCAGAAATCTCAGTCCCTGGAAGATCAGAAGCTGATTTCTCTATTAAGATGCCCAAGAGTGGCTAGCAGAAAATTAAATGTAAAAAATCTTGGAAGGGGTTGTGGCCACCTCAGGCTAAGGGTATGAGGAAAACCAGGGTGATCTCTTTTACCCAACCAATTAATGTTTCACAGAAAAAGCAGTCAGGCCTACAGGCAAACAAGTCCTCGTTGCAGTGTGCTGGATGGAGGTGGATTTCTTACTACCCACGTTACATTTCTGAGCACTCCGGCTACGAGCACTCCTATTTCCAAATGTCTCCAAAGAAAGCAACTGAGTAATGAATTGAAGAATCCCAGTCCATTATGTCAGAGATTAGCCAAACATTGTTTATTTAGTAGGAAATGCCATGAAACCATTGCTTTTTAATAGAACTCTTAATATTTCCTGATACTTGTCTATGTGAGAGTCTCCTTCATCATTGTTTTGCTTTACCTTTTTCCATAATCAGCATGTGCTGAGACACATGACAATTAATATAAACACCTAGGAAGTTATAAAATGTTTTGTGAACTGGAAACAAAAGGTTACTGGAGTCCAACCTGTCCTCAGTTTAAGATAACTACTATTTAGTCTGTTTTTTACAAGGACATTAGCAATATGCAGGATGCTTATTGCCATAAATTAGCTTTAGGAAATTTTAACCATAGGCAATTGTCTACATCACATTCATCACTGATTCAGCTAATGCTAAAAAACTGGCTTCAAATATCTTCTTTTTGTGCTACAAATTCTCTATAAATTGTATTATTTTAAAAATGAGATACTGTTACTCTTTTCACAGTAACTTCCAAGGACAAATTGTTTGCAGTGTAACAGATGGAACAAAGGTTGCCATCTATAATTGAGATCACTCAATAATCTTTAGATTTATTTTGGCTGCTTATAACTTGGGAAAACTTTATCCAGTTAAACAGCTTGATTTTTTTTTTTTAGATTGGATGCCAACCTCATAGCATTTATAAATTCTGTTGAAATTAAGTTTCTGGAATTTGCTTGTTTTCTTAAAATATGGGAAAGCACTGTGCATGCACAAAGGCCAATAAACACATAATTGTTAAAACCCAAACTTATTGAAGCCTTCTAATAATCAAATTGGTCAATGTCAGAATTAACAGGATTGAAATGTTTCAAGGATATTGTGCAGGGGACTTGAAAATATTTAACTCATGAATAGTAAATAAAAATAATGTATGCTCTGAAACTAAAATAAATAAAATCAGGCCTACATTGAAACAACCAGTAGTGAGAAAAAGTTTCTTCAGATTTTGAATTGCTCACATTTTTTTCTGTCAAAAATATCATCACAAACAAAATGTCCCTATGAAGCATTTCAATTCCGACAAAGCAGCATTTCCTGGTGGAAGATATTCTGGTCAGGAAAACCTTTCAACATAGTGTACTTCAGGCTCAGTCTTTGATTATATGAGAACACAGTGCTCTTTCAAATGTCTCAAATGCAAAATTAGTCCTGCTTGGTGTATGGCTCCAGACTGAGAGGTGAATTAGTGCAGGGCGTTCTCTTGCTGCAAGATCTTGCTGTTGGAGTGGGAAAATCAGAAACATGCTCTCTGAGCCAGGTCAGTTGCTTAGGTGACCAAATCCAGGAAGAAGTCCTTGCCTGGGAAACATTATAAATTTGCCTTGGTATGATCCCAAGGCTTGGCTGGAGCCTTGGTCAGAGCCTTGGCCTGTGACACAGTGTGGGACACATGCACCCATCGCAGGTGAAGGGGACAACCGGAGCGTGGCTAGTAAAGGCCATGGTATAAGGCACATGTGCAAAATAGGGGCTTGAAATAAGATTGCATCTTACCTCTGATGCTCCATAAATTTGAGTGCTTGCCTTTGCAATGCTAATATTTTTTGAATCTGTTATTTTTGTTGTATAATTGTATATAGTATATAATTACTCATAATACATTAATGCACATATGACTCTGCAGAAAATGTGTAGACATTAAATCTTAGCTCAGTGATTGAATAGAGGGTACAGTAAAAATAAATATGCATGTATTTTGTAAATATTTGCATAATGAGCTATTTAAATGCAAGAGATTCTAACATATGTAAACAGTTGGAAATGCTCTATGTGTGTAAGTCTAAAGTGGATGTAAAAATATACACAATCTCTTGTAAAATCATGTGATTTAGTAGTCAGACATAGCATATTTTTTAAGGGTTTATATATAACTATTACAGATTTTAAATACCCATTGTACTAAAAAGACATTGCTTGGTACAATTAGTCAGTAAACGGTATGGCTGGCAGCTTTGGATGACGAAGACAGTGCAGTAAAAGGGCAGTAGTGACTGTCCAGTTACAGTGAAAGCTCTTTGTGGTCTGCAGACTTAAGGCATCCAAATGGTTACAGGACTCACTCACTCAATCCCAGCGCAGCAAGTAACAGAGGATATCATTTCCCTCTTGTTAAAAAGCTGTCATGTAACATGCTGTGGAGCTTCTCCCGCAAAACTTTCTCCCAGCTCACTGTACAGCTGTCCATGCCATGGGAACCGAGGAGCTATCTCCACCTCCACTGCTTGCTTTTCTGGTCTTAGTCCAGTCTGAGACTTCTGGACCAGTGTGCCAAACAGCACCTTAAAGAGGCCCCACAACCTTAGCCAGAGTGTAATGTGACTCAGCACGGTTTTTGCAAAGGAAATGTCGCAGTGGAGGATGGCGGGAACAAAATTACTGTCGAAGTGAAATCTTTTCTTGTGTTAATAACCAGCCTGAGCTAGCTGTCAAGGAGAGAAACAATGAGCATTGTACTTGGCAGCTAGGCTGCATTCTGACTAATTACTGTTCCTGCAGAAAAGACCTGTTCTCTCTGCCTCTGCACTCAGGACCGAGGCAGTTAGATCACATCCACAGTCCCAGCCCTGAGCTCACACCTGATGAAAGAGAGTGAGTAGTGGATTGATGCTGCCATCTCCCTCAGGCTTCCTAACTCAAAGGGATGCTGCTAAAAGATGCATCCCACCTGCTGTGGAGCAATCCATAGTTCTATGGTGGAGGGGATGACTGGAACATTCCCTGCTTTGGGAGACGCAGCCCTGTTCCCAGGCCTCTGCTGTGATTCAAGACCACCATCAGTGTCCTAAACAATTTCTATTGCAACATTTCAGGCCCAGGAGCTTCTTAACATGCTAAACTCCTGTCTCCTGAGCAGTTAATAAATGTTTGAGTCACTGAGGAGCTAATTTAAGATAGCTCACAATAACAGGGTGTGGCAAATAATTGGCGGACTGAAGAAATGGAAGATAGTATGAGATGCCTGGGTGTGGGTGTTTATGTGAGGCATAGGGAGCAGTTTTTGACTCAGAGGATAAGTTATCTGGGCCAGATTTAAGGCTATGGAAACTTAGTATGCATTTTGGGGCGGGAAGAAGTTAATTTCATTCTTTTCTATGGGACATTTAGTTTCAACATTAAACTCAAACACATTTTCATTAGTAATGCTCCCAGTCCTCAGGCAGCTCTGAATTTTTAAAACCTCCCTTTCAAACTCCTACATTGCATTCCAGACAGGTTGTGTCCAACTCATGACAAGCCCTGCACAAAAATAAATATTTTCTGCACAGGCATTCCACATGCTTGGAGGCAGAAAAAAAGGGTTTTCTGAAATGCCACACTCAAGAAAGCCATTTGGGTTGTGGGGGAGAGTCTCTCAGTGTGCAAACCACAATCACGGTCTTATTTCTTACACTTTCCAACAATCAACCCACAAAGCTAACACTCCTCAGAAATGCTTTTAAGATATTTTCTACTCACCTGGAATAAAGATAACATTTACACTGCTCTTTCTCATTGAGCAGCTATTCTTAAAACCAAGATGTATTCTTGACTAACCTATTTCCAAAGGAAACTTGAGCAGCTAAAGCCCATACCTTCTGCAGACCAAGGACAATGATAGCCAGTTAGCATTCCACCCCTTTTCTCAGTCTCATAATATGAAATGTTATTATTTTAAAATTTATTATTTAAATAAACTTCAATTAATAGAGGGCAATATTACAGAGCAAGAAATCTCCCTTTTCTTTTATCCACCCTCAAAAAGGACTCTGAAATTAAATTGTTCTGTTAAAGGAAAGCATTCCAGATCTTCATCACAGACAAATGTGTGAACAGGAAACACATTTGACAAAGCCTGCATAACAAAAAAATCGCATTCCATCTATCAGACTCTTTTTCAGTCTTCTCTCTCACTGCGTCACTTGAATGACTAGTATCTGCCTCAAACCAATGCTCTTTTAAGAGCAAAAGGCTAAGGTAGACTCAGCTTATGTCTGAATGTGTGGAGGATGTGTGTGTCCTAACAAAGGGTGGTTGAAACTCAAGGGGTCTCAGACATCTCCTCCCATCCATGTTCTTCTTCTGTACTTCACCAGAGCACTACATTTACAAGAATTTGCAGGTGTGTAGTTGGACACCTGCACTCATGGAAAGTTAAAAATTCTGAGCACACCAAATCCCTCTCATCCCACAGGTTTCTTCCAAAATACAGCTCCCCAGAAATATATGTGAGGAATTAAACCGTTTCTGTCATTTGCACCTTCACCATCACTAGTAGGACTTAAAATTATTCATCGAACTTTGTCTCTGGGTGGAGCAGTGCTCATCTCCACAGGATGGACACAGAAAATGCACACTGACACAGCTGAATCTTGGGGGCTGGCTTCAAGCAAGTATGTGTCCTCATGTTTGTGAAGACGAGTTAAAGACAGGCAAAAAGCAATCAGACATAGCTTCTTGTTCAGCAGATAGGGACAGACGCCTTGCTTGTCGAGTCTGAAGAAGGAAAGGTAGTGCATTTTAGAGGCAAATGATCTGGGTCTGCACTAGCAGCCCTTTATAGTGCAGCAATGAAAGGTCTAATTGAAGCTGTATAATTATCTCCTCACAATATAAAATGGAATGTGCACTCCCTTGGTGGATATCATTGATGAAAAGCCAGTTTGGGAAAAGGCTGAGATATACGGCAGGATCAATTTTATTTCTAATGGTTTTTAACATTTCATCTATACGTTTAACAGGCTGAAGCAGGGGGAAATAAATATTATGTTAGTGACTGTGTCATGGAATGAGGCTTTGCTTTTGATTAAAAAAATAAAGGGAAAACAACCATCACCATTTTATGGCTATCATAATTTGCTTCACATACATTTTTTCAATACTAAGGTGTACTAAAATATTTAACTGGTGAATAAAAATACCTATAGACTTGTAAAGAGATCTTCAAATCTGATGGACAAAGACTTGAAGAATGCGGGTTTATTTGATGCTAATTTTCTTTTTATACTTACATGAGTCAATATAAAAAAGATAGATACATGTATATAGTCACACATACAATTATCTCTTTATCTAGGTATCACTTCTGTATAGCAAAAATGTACTAAAACTATTGATCTCAAACATTATTTTGCATTGTTGCTTCTTGTTTTTTTGATATTAACAGTATTTGCCTCCACATAAAGTCTATTTTGCTGATTTCATTACCACATGGTGCAAACTGAAATCACAAACCAAGATATAAATTTGGGTTCAGACACCAGTCCGAAATTCCCCCCCACCCCTAAAGTGCAGTTTAGACTTCATGCTTAAAGAACCAGAAAGATAATATCTTAATTAATGCTTTTTTTTTTCTTTGTTTTAGCCTATAGAATATATGCACCAAGCTGGAGGCAAGACCACAACATCTTTTATATGATAGCATATAATTCGATCTCTTAAATATGAGGCTTCAATACCATTAATGGTGTAAATAAATAAATAAAGCAAGATGAAGTAAAAATCTGACATGCATCACATCTAGGGGCCTTGGTTTTATTTTGAAAGTATAAACCTCAGGTAAGGATCAAGACTTTTCTACAGAAGATTTTACCCCATGGATGTTTATTTTCTGCAATGTAATTTGATGCTGCTGTTGGTTTTGTCATCAATACATTAAAAGTTAAATTTATGTTAGCTCAAACAGATCAACTATCAGATGTTGCTATTAGCTTTGACATCAAAATCATTAAGAAATTGCGATCATGTAAATTAATTATCTGAATTGTATTGGCATGAATGCATAATGATATTACTCATGGAAATAATTAAAGAAAATGCACAGTGAAAAATGCATTAGAATAATGGCACAAAATGTCATTATTCTGGCTTCTTGACAACTAGATGCTATTAGTTTTCAGCACAGTGAACCTTAAAGTTAACTGAAAGAGTCACGGAAGTCCAGTGCAGAGCTCAAGCCGCTCTTATTTTATCCTTTGTCTATTCAGTATATAAGACTGAATAAATAGGAGTGAAAACTAACTTTTTTTAAATTGTCAAATAAAGCTTTTTATATCATGCTAGGAGAAATTACAACCAACCAACCAACCAACCAAAAAAAACTAAATCAAAATAAACACAAAGCAGCAGAATTACTTATAGCACTATTGTCCAAACATATATGTTCTTTTGTTGTTGCCAATGTCAGGTCTCAAGGGACCTCAGGAGCAGCAAAGCTGCTAAAATGTTAGGATTTTCCTGATCACAGAGGAGTAATAATTAACACAAAAGTATTTAGGCTATCACCTTCCACCCCCTACCCGAAAGGTCACTATTACTGATCAGTGCCCAGGGAGAGAGAGTTGTGATTATGGGGCATGTGTATTTTCTCTTAACCTAATGTGTAATGGACTTTGTGAGCTTTTTTATCAACAGCAAAAGACTGTCCACTCTAATAGAATAAACATTACTAACGACTCAGTGGTGCATGCCAGCTTACTCATCAGCTGGACACATTTCTTCTAAATGTCTCTCTCCATTCCCTCTCAAGTCAATGGAAAAGCTCTCTCTCTCTCAGTCATGGTCTTGTACTTGATCCAGAAATTACATTATAGAAATAATGAAAAAAGGCAGTAATTTCTGGGCTTCTTGCCTTCCAGCTCACATCTTTACCAGCTAAGCACACCCCACTACCCCCCCCCAACACAGAAGTTCACAACCTAAAAATAAAATTCAATGTTTCAAACAATTAAAGTATGGAAGGAAGGAGCCTTATTTATGTTCCTGTAGAAAGCCAATTCTAATGACATTCAGAAAAAAGGAATATTTCCAGGATATAAGTGGAGGGCTAGGAAACAGGACATCTCTGAGCTGTTTATGGCCCTATCCTTTTCTTCTGCATAACTTAAGGCAAATCACTTAAATGACTTGCCTTAAATTTTCCCCTATTGCCAAAGTGCTGACACAGAGAGAACACAAAAAGATGTGGCGAAGAATCCACAGCTAAAATGCCAAAAACCACTCCATAAATTAAAATAAGTCAAGCTACCTTACCATGGACAAACCAACGAACCCTAGAAATGTCTCAGAAAATTTGTAGAGGAGTCATTTGTGACCTAATGTCCAAAGTCTTCAGCTGGATTTGCCAGCACAGACTCCTGCATGTCTGAAGAGTCATTTGTGAATCAGTATTTGGAGCCTCATTGTCACTGCACTCTCTAGTTGTGACATAATGAGACTCAACTCAGAAATGGGACACAACAGGCAGGCAATCTACGTGTCACTGGTACCAAAGGTTTGGGTTCTGTCTAGATCTCCTGGCAGTTCAGAGCTTATTTTCTCTGGTTTGCTCTAGAGGATAGGGAGAGACACAGATCAAAATGTTTTAGGGCAGCCAAAGTTTCTGGGAGAAATTTGGGTCATAATTTATATGAGGGCAATGGAAAAAGTAATTTTAAAAAAATATTTGAAAACTATTTATGGATTTCTTTAAACTTTATAAGTTGCCTTGGGGACAGCTAGCTTTTCAGGTATGCGTTGACTTTTTGTGGTGAAATACAGACATTTGACTTGAAACAGTTTGTTTAATCATGCCCTGAGCCTTTTAATTCTGTTTAACAATCTATGCTTTGCTTCTAATCCATCAAAGGATAGGTCAAACTTGTACCCATAATTTAAAGTTATGTTAATAAGATCTATGACATGTCTTGCAACATTTTATTGATAATATGTAATGTATTATAAGTATCATGAGCTTGCAGTGCTGCTGTCACTCATGGATTTTGCTCATACGGTATTACATCTCCAAAGCATGCTGCTGCAGTGAAGAAAGGACTTTAAATAAACAGGCTGGCACAGTTCTGCCTTCAAAGGCACAGTCTATAAATTCACAAACAAGATTTACTGTGTAATTCAAGCCTGAATCAACACAGGACTTACACTGTGTAACTAAGAAGGGACACGCCATGTGGTAGGGTGTTTATAGTGGGGGCAATATTGTAATGCAGAGGTTGTTTTTCAGGCACATCTCTTTTACATTGATTGACACCTCCCATTTACAGTCACATACCCTCACCAAGATCATCTGCAATAATTGCTACATGATACATTTATATAAGGAAAATATTGTCTGCCCATTTAGTGCTTTTTAATGTAATTTAGCAGCTGGGGAAAAAAAAAGATGGCAACAACAGCATCATGTGACTTCATCAATTCTCCATGCAACATGGCAAAGCAGCTTCTGCACTACATCTGTGAGGCCTTGGAGGTACAGTAGCTGCATCTGGATCAGAATGAACATCTGTAAATGTACTAGCTTACTTATAATTTATAGCCACATTTATTTGTGTGAGTTTACTATGTCCTACAGATGATATTTTTCACTCCCCTGCTGTTTGTTGATGGTATAAAACCTTCCTGGGAAAGGGCAGACAGTACATTACTTAGGGAGCAATAAAACTCTGCAGAGACAGTCTTTGTGACATCATTTGAAAATGTAATTCACTCAAGGAGTTGCTTATTCTCCACCCAAAAATATAGCAATGCAATCTACTAAGAATTAGCTTGCTTTTTTCATATATATATATATAAAGAGAGCAATAAATAGTTAAAATTACAAACAATACAGGATACATTTATCCAGGGGCTAGGAAACCCAAAAATACAACTCCCTCCAAACAGTTAATCCATGTCTGTGTTACGGCACCTGTGTTTGTTGTTGTTATATGATCAACAGAAGTCCTGGCTCAAGTCACCCACTGTCAGAGCCATCCATGACTTTCAGAGGTCAAGATCATGTTACCTCTCATCTTCTCCTATATGAGCGAAGGAAACGTGCTCTCTCCAGCTCCTTTGATCTCTGCCTATAGAGCTGTTGTTTGACAAGCAAGGGCGTATTAAGAATGGGATCTGCTAACCACAGATACAGCAAAATCAAATGTAACCCCTGCAAGCTGAAAAGGAGTTGCAATTAAACTCAACTCAGTTAAACTCAATTCATCAGTCCTACTTAAAACCAGAACAGAAACACATAGGTGGAAGAAGATGCATAGTGTGCCTGTCCTTCAGAAATATTTCCTGCAGTTTTAGCTAGTGTGACTGGAAGATTTCTGACCTGGGTTGGCTTGGAGAGCAGCACTGCAGTTGCTTTCCTAAGAAGCAATGTTAGGAATTTTCATTTGCTACTAACTGAAAAGAAAGGATTATAGACAGGTGTTTGGAGTGGCCTCTTAAGGGCTGCAAGTCCTCCTGCAGTCCTGCTGCCTGCTCAGCTCTGCATTTTAAGTTTTTGGGCAAATAATTTTAACCCTTGTGCACCTGAGACTTACAAAGGCGTGAAGCAGTCACTCCTTCAGGAGTGCTGAGTTTAAATACGTATTTTTAAAGAGCTTTTTGATTTGCAGGCACATCTTACTCTAACACACTCTAGCCAGGTTCATGGGCTGTGAGATAGCAAGAAAAAGAGCTAATGTTGAATGGCCAGCAGAGGCACTAATGTCCATAATGCTGGGGACTCCTACAATTAAAGTTTGTTCTTTCAATTAACCTCTCCAAATACACAGGTGTCACACATCCTTGCTGCTCTTCCTGCACTCACACTGTCACCGTGCAACCAGTGATCTCAAGCGAGAGCCTGGCTGCCTCAAGGCGACCCAGACAGGCCCATGGTGAGGGCCAAAGCCCTTATGATGTTTTGTGTGAAACAGGGATGGAAGTAACCTGTGGGCTGTTAGAAGAGGCTACTGGGACCTTAAGCTGCTTTGGACTCATTTCTTTACTAAATTTTTTTTCTACCAAACCCACTTTTTCTTCTCAGTTCATACTGCAAGAGCACTACCCTATTCAAGCAGATTTTGAAGAGGTGTACTTGAAGTGATGAGCTTGGCTCTGCTGAAGAGGAAGTGGGCCAGAGCTCTCTAGCCCCTCTCATCTCCCCCTTGCAACAAAGCATGAAAGTGGGTTAATAGGCCCCCTAAAATGGTGACTTCATCCATCTCACAGCTCCTCTCACCAAAGCCATGATGCTTGCTTCGCCTCAGTCCTCCTTGGCATGATTTCAACACAGGAGCAACATCTGCCAGGTGAATCCAGGAATGCCCAGCTGCCTGGCCATGCTGGAGAGATGGGATGGCATGGGATGGAATGGGATGGAAAGCAGGGTACCCCAGCAGCAAAGACCTCCTCATTTTAGACAGAAGGATCCCAATTTACACGATCAGAGACAAAAGCTTAATCAACCCTGCTCCGATTAATTGCAGTGGAAATAGTAAGGAGCTATCAGTGCAGCAGCCAGGAGAGCTTAAAACTAAATATAACCTGCAGGAGGGGAAGAGAGGATGAGTCTTTGAAAACACTTTTCTGAAGTGAAACAGGAATCAAGGGAAGGTTTTCCTCTCTTCTCCCCACTCTCCCAGTCTGTGCAGTGAAATCCCTCTCAGATAAAAGTGCCACTCGCGTGCTTGGGATGAACAGCTGGGACCATCCTGCTATCACCTCCCTGCGCTTCCTCACCACTTTAAAATTAGCATCGCCGTGATCAGGCGGCAGCGGAAGAAATGCTCACCCACTGCTTGCCACGGCGTTTGGAGCTGATCAGTAAAGCAGCACCTGCCTCCAGGAGCCGGGGAGTTTGCAACACCCCGCATCTCCAGCAGCTCGGGGCCGGGACTTGCTGTGTGAGCAGAAGGCTTTCACCACCAGAGAGCTCCTGCTGCTGCTGGCACCGCCTCACGTCTGCCGGGGCTGGCTCTGCTCGGGGTGTGAAGCAGCCAGGGAGGCAGAAGTGACTCCACAGTCAGAAATAGCAGAGCCGGTCTGAGCTGAGGAAGATGATTCAATGAGATATTTTGGTCACATTTTTACGAAGGCAGCAAGGCCCTCTAGAGAAGTTATTTTTAGTGGGTTGAGACCCATGATACTCATCAGTAGATGCACACACTGCCAGTGCAGGAAACATGTAGAGTAAAACCACTCTGAGAGTGTATCCAGACTAGGTGGTAAGTGCAAGTCAAAGAAGAGCTTCTTGTAAATTCTGAGCTCCAGAAACTTCATGGAGTGGATTTCACAAAGAGACCTCAGGAACACAAAAAGTCCATTCAGCCTTTCCTGGCTCATCCTGATGAATGCTTCGTTTCTGGTTTAACAGCAAATTGAAATTGATTAAGCCAGCATCAATATTGTCCTACAAGGTACAGAGAAGCTAAACTCATTTGGGATAAATCCCAAGAAAGAGCAACATTCATGCACGCAAACAGACACACACCATTTAAAATAGATTCATCTGGGATGCATAAAACCTGAAAAACATTCATTAGGACTGGAAAAGGAAACACTATTAATCAGCTCTAGGCTTCTTTTTACTCAGTGGAAGAAAACTTCAGTCAGATAATTTTTTAAACACACATAAACTCTTAAAATTCTCATTGATAGGATTAGCCAGCTAACATGCTCTAAATATGAGGAGGTGGGAAAAGAAGCAAATGAAAGGGGTTGGGGGACAGATTATTTTTATTTTTTAATTTGCATTCAACAGGAGAAAGATTTATGCATGAGATGCAAATTGCTATGCGTTATTTACACATCTGAAGAAAAACAAATCTTGAATGTAAATGCTTAGAGGGCATATTTTTAAATATGAAAGTGGTAACATTATTATAATGTTTATAACTCCCACACTGTTTAAAGGAGATTAAATTGGGGAAAAATGAGCCCTTTTATTTAAATTACAGAGTCCTCACTAAATATTAGGGCAGAAATCAAATACAAACATCTGTTTGTTTCCATTCTTGAGAGTCTTTTAGAGCAATTTGTTCACCTTGGAGTTGGTTCCATCCAGAATATCCCAGTGGGTAAGCAACTGGAGAGGGCAACAGCCAATTACAGCATTTCTGTTTCCATCATGAAATACTATGCATGTCTCCAGACAATTAAGAAACTGAAGTACCATTTAAAAACAAGTCCACTCCAAAAGTAATCCAGTTTGGGCAGTAGGATATCTATGACCTGTAGCTGAACACTCTCCTGAGAATGAGGTGAACAGCTCTGAAGCCTGCAAAGAATGAATAAACAAAGCTAAAAATCAGGAAGAAAACAGCAAGAATATGAAAAATATGAGATAAGAGTAAGTGATGGCACCTAGAAGACACGGCATTGCTTAGCTGATCTGTATCACTGAACTGGGCATTTCCCAGTTCTCTTTGGAAAAGGCGTTCTGTTGTACTAGCACTGCTCAATCTTTCATGTGTTCACTTCTGGGGGAAAAAAGCTATTATATATGTTTTTACCAAGAGAAAATCAAGGTAATAAGACCTGAGTTATCAAATCCATATATATGCTTGACTCCTGCCAGCTTCTAAAACCTTTGATTTGCACCCCAGACTCATTAAAACACAAAGAGGTTTGGGCACCTTCAAGTCCTTGCCACTTTTGAAAAAGCAACTTGCAACACTACCAACCAGAGAGGCTCAAAACTTGTGAGACTAGACCGCATAAACTGAGAAATAACCATGGAATTGCCACTTTAGCTTTCGTTTTGACTTTGTGAGAGGTGGGTGGAAGTTGTTCTTTTCCTTCAGGCACCCTGTGTGAGGTGGACCTTAGAGTCACCTTTCCTTTGTCAGAGCACATCTCACCAGTGGGCATGCCAGAGTGAGACCTGAGCACACTAAAACAAGTGTTCTTGGAACACAGATCAGTGACTGCCCACAGTAATCGCTCTCCAGTAGCTCTGCCCCCCACAGAAAGGGATCAGTGGGAGTCCAGGCTGTGCCCTGCAGGAAGAGGGAGCCTTGCAAGTACAAGTTTCACAAACTGAATTAAAACTTTCCTATAGAATACCAAAAATTTAGCAGAGGGCTGAGACAAGGAATGAGGGACATTTCCTATCCTATCTCCTATTAAATCGGGCAATGGAATTTTTACTGTGATTACAAGTGGTCAAAATGAAAGGAAACCAAACCATTAGTCATGACCACTCACTTTTTTGAACGTCAGTTCATAAACACCTTAAAGTCAATTGAGAAAGCACCCACTCTTGGAGCCAAAGATGTGAAGCAGGGTTTTGTGGTTGTGGTTTTTATGGCTATCCACATGGCTAATTCACATCATGTTTTTGTTGATCTTTTAATATTTATGTCCAGATGCCACTGTAAGCTTCCAGATGCTTTTGCACAGACATCAAAAATGTTTGCATAGCAATTACCCAAAGAAAGTTTGAGGCATTTTCAAAGGGCTAAGAATGACAAAAGACAAAGTGGTTTTTGTTGCCAAAGGATTTTTCTCTTTTTGTCTCTAACTTTTATGTTATTATTATTATCTATTGTTATCTGTTATTATCTATTATTATCTAGTTGTAGTAGTAGCAGTAGTTCTTTATAGACCATTTGTCAGCCTACTAACCAAAAGTGGAACCAGCCCATGTACTCTGAGTGTCCTGTTTAGGTTCTGCCTCCAAAAATTTTAGGTTTCTGATGTCAGATGACTCCTACGTTTTCTGTCAAGTACAAATAATTAGGTACCTTCACAGGTGAGGGTGATCTATCTGTATGACTTAATGACCCCTTCAGTCTCCACTGACCATAGAGGATTCTAGATATTCCTGAGGTTTAGCCACAAATATTCCTCTGTAGAAAAGAAGAGACTGAAGGAGCAGGAACTAGTGTGTGCCTGCTGGCTTTTTGGGTTCAGTCCTGAAGCAGTGGGCTCTGCCTTCCTGCCCAGCGTCACCCCTGGAGAAGAAGGTGGAAGTGAGCTGCCTGTCCATCTCTGCTTTCACTGCCCCACCGCTCTGGCTCACAGAAAAGTGCCCTGGAGCATCTGCTTCCAAGAATAGATATGCAACTAAAACAGAGCCATCGTAGTGCATGCAGGCTAATTAGGAAATTACTTGTGAGTGTCTGCAGGGAAAGGAATCCTAGGAAGTCAGTGCTGGACCTCAGACCGGGATTCTAGATGAGATGCAGACTGTATGGGTGGGAGTTAGGTGGGCTTAAACTCTTCAAGTTATCTGCGTTCTGGCAATTGTAAAACAACCTCCTGTTTCCCTGTGTTTCTGTATTTTGCTGGGAAAAAAACCCCAAACACCTAAAAGCAAATGTAATCGAAGTGCCAAGTGTGGAGAAAAAGAAACAAAACCTACCTTAATATTGATAATTATATCATATGCTAGAACACAACAATGAAAAAAAAATTAGTGTTCCTCTAGAGTGAGAAGATGGCACAGGGAGGCAATTTGTTTAGCACTGAAGCTCAAAGTGACAGTCCAGCTACCAAGTTCAGTGCTTCTGTGAGAGAAAACAGGCGGCCTTATTCTTTATGTGCTCTGAGTGTTTGCTGCAGTATGTATTTTGGTCCCACAAATAATCAACAAGAGTTTTGCCAGTGAGTTCAACGGGGAAAATACTTTCCTTTGGCCAGCAGCAGCAGCTTCAGTCAGCCACACTACTCCCTTGAACTGGTGTGTCCCTGCATTTGCCCACAGAGCTCCTCAGAGACAGAGGTGGGTGGCAAACACGACTGCATGAGTTATATTTGTATTTAGTCAGGTACAAGTGAAATTGCACCTTAATGTACCCAGGGAAGGATTTTTCACTGAGAAACAAATATTAAAATGTGAGAGTGTTTGACAATATTTTCTGTTAATTGACTAAGGATTGGAAACATATATCTACATCGCAGACGGCCATGGGAAGCAGAGATAGCCAACAGCTCTAAATAGGCTTAGATACCAGAAGAAATACATCTGCAGCAGCATTATTTCAAACTCCCACTGAGTTAGAACTAGCTCAGGCATCTCCCTCGGTTACCTTGTAACCTGCAGTATATTCTCATCCTATGATGTGGAGAGAAATTGCAGAGAGCAAACAGCTGGGAAACCATAAGATAAATTTAAAGTTATTTTTCAGAAAGATATATCAGAACTTGCTAGATAAATTATTTCCAAGGCACATCTTTCCTAGTCTCAGCTCAACTCTTAGCTCAAAAATTACGTTTAAAAAAAAAAAAAA
>VZRL01006358.1:374241-440313 GCA_013397895.1 Origma solitaria
AAAAAGAAGAAAAGGGATTAATCTGATTAGCATCAGGAAATTCATGCAGACACTATTCAGCAATGTTACCATCAAATGTCTTCTTAAGTGCATAAAACCAAACACAAAGACCTCTAAATGCAATCTGCAACCTTTAAAAAGCAAACCAAAACTAAACCGCATCTGAAAACTGTGGGTCAGGTGTTCAGCTGCTGAGAATCACTGTGGTTTCCTTGGGTCCAGTGAAGCAAAGTTCCCACACATCAGCCAGAAAAAGCTGTAATGAGTTGCACCAGTCATTTTATTAACTGAAATAAAGGAAGCTCCTCACAAGCCTTCCTGGATTTGGTGATTCTCAGGCAAGTCAGGTGTCTTACGTAAATGATCTACCCCCAAAATTTATGGATTTCATCTTACAAACACAGCCACCCCCGGAAGATGCACTTACTGTAGCCACTGCCAGCATAGACTATAAAACTCCATTTTATGATTCTCAGCAGCAGAACCACCTATTCACCTTTTGTTGCTTGGCATTTGCTAATGATTAGTTCAGAGTCAAGAGAGTATTTTTTCCCATAGCACTGGCTTGAAACAAGTTGCATTTTTGTCTCTGTTTATTATTTTTTTATCTTCCCTTGAAACATCAGGCTTTGATCACTGTCAGGACTGATTAATGAGCAAGATGGACATGAGATGTCCTCTGGGAAGGCAATTCTTATGATTCATTTACAGTGGTGACATCTGTTTGCATCCTACTTTAAGGGCCCATTTCATCATACAGTAGCAGCCACGAGGCATGTCCCTGGAAATCTATGTTTGTCATATGGGAAGCAAGACAAAACTTTACTTAGTCAGACTGCCAAGAGGAATGATGGAGTTTAATTGTGAACAGGGTGGTAGAGCTGGGTTCATAGTTGGACTAGATTATCTTAAAGGTCTTTTCCAAACTTGACAAGTCTATGATTCTATTTATGACTACTCTGTCTGCTTTGGTCTTGCCCAGTGCTCCAAACTTGTCACAGCAAGCAGTTTGACCCAGGCTCAAAATGAAGGGCATGTGCACATGCTGAAAGCCTACAAAATCATGTGAATGAAATATTTAGTAATGTTTTCTTCCTTTGGTTTATACTGTTTCTGAAAACAGTGTTTAGCAATGGAAAATAAGTTGCACTATAACATCAGTAACCACAGGATTAAAGTGACTGAAGCTCTTTTAAATAAAGGATACCAAGGAGGTATGGGCTTATCTGTAGCTGTGCACCAAAATTAGGGCAATTCTTCCTCCCCACTGCCACTCCTAGTCAGTCAGGAGATCATAAAAAGGGCCAAGGTGTAAATGGTCTGGTAGGATAAAGCTGCCTAGAGAGCCACATGAAAGAAGGGCTCCACATCTCTAGGCTGCAGTTGATATTAATGTCACTTTTAATCAGGAGCTTGTCCTAGCTGTATCACAGCATCAGAATTTCTCTTCTGTGCCACAGCCCTCAGGAGCCTTTCACCTGTGTTGAGCCCTTGTGGTACGGCTCAGGGGAGGGACCACAGCAGGGTCCTGGGCAAACACTGGAGGTATAGCCCAGGGCACGGCAGGTTGAGGGGGAAAGGACTGTGTAGCCCTCTGTATGGTTTATCTCTTATTTTCTTACAGGTCTAAAAATACATTCTAAAACTTTCAAATCAGGGGGAAAAAAAAAAAAAAAGAAGAAGAGATTAAAAATAACTTTAATTGCAAATAATGGCATTCAGTCAGCCTTTTCCTACCAGGTAGTAACTTAACTGTCTGTTTTTAAAAACTGTTCCCTTGCCCTGTTAGATTCAATGCCTGTCACATGATTAATGTGCTGGTGTCTTATTAACTGCTGTGTTAGAGGAGCTTCTGTGCTCACCACCATCCCCCTTCTCTCACCCCTTTTGTAAAAACCTCAGTGCAATCCTGCTGCTCTGACTGGAGGGTGCTGCACCTTCCGACAAGACATCATAAAGAGCAAAGAATTACCATTTCCAAGTAATCCATCCCATAAATCAAACCTCACATTTTGTTCTGAGGATGGTGAGGTACTCTGTGAGTTCTCCATGTGTTCACATTTACAAGACTGTCTGTCTTCAGAAAGAAGAATAAGAAGAAAAGGGGGTGGAATAGAAATCGGGAACGGCTAAATCATTCCAGCATCTGATTGATCTTATCTGGACCTCCCTGGCTGCAACAATAATTTGAGACTGTTGAAAATTGCCACCTTATCTGATTGGTGGTCTTACCAGCTGCTATTTTATCAGGGCCCAGCTGGATGAGGAAAGCGGGACATGGCGTGACCTTGGTATCTCAGCGCCTGACCTCAATATCTGATCAGTCGGATGTCTCGGTGAGCCTGCCTCGGGATGCTGTGCGTGTCCCCTCTGGCACCAATTCGTTCAAAAGACGTTTGCTTCACACTGGTGTTAGCCCCCAGCACACGTCCCAGCACATCACTGCCCTGCCTGACGATGCTGCAGCACCTGAGGTTTAAGCTGCTTTTCTGTAAAGCTTTGGCAGCCTTTCTCTCAAAAGCTTACTTTGCAGGACTGCACACAGTCAGCAACATGTCAGCATCCTGCTGGCGCTGCAGCCAAGGCAAAGCAAGTCCTCCAAACTCATTTCATTGGCTTTGTGTAAGCTATACAGTAATGTCCGTCAGCACAGGGAATGTTACCGGCAGAGCGGCGCACCACAGACACTGCCGCAGAGACTGGAATAGGAAGAGCCATATCCATACCTTCACCACTCCTACTCTTCCTTTTCTCCTTGCTGTGTCTGCAGGAGAGCCTCCAGCCTGACAAGATTCTGCAGGAAGATATATTCCTTGGGGCAGATCCCTGGGACACTGTCACCTCCTTCTCTTCTGGCTGATCCATCTTCCACAGTGGTGGATGCTGCTTGAGGAATTACCTCTCAAAACAGCAGTCATTGCCATAACTCTGCACTGCCCTGCTCAACAGGCACAGTACGAACAACATGCTGGGGAGAAAATCTGGGCTTGACCCACCTGAGATATCACAGACCAACAAGCGGAAAAGGTTCCAAAAAGCAAAACCTGGAGCACAGAGAAATTAACCATCCAAGGAAGATCAGAGTACTCTAGCACTTCTAAAAAAGGAAGATGTAAAGATTCTGTTTCAATTTTGATTCCTTTATATGTGTACATTTATGATACAGATTTTTTAAAAAGTTGGAACTAGAATCAAAGCCTTTGGTATGAATTTAATTTTCTTTTCTTTTTCCTGGAAATTACTGTGGGCTTGTTTGTTCCTGTTCCCTTTAACAGAATTTAATGCAGAATTTCTCATAAAACAACAAATTCCTTCCCAATTATGTCTATCCATCACCTCTCTTGCATGCACTGACCACTAACAAGAACCTTGGACATGGTCTTTTCACACCAGGACCATGCACAAACCCCAGTGTTTCTGCACACAGGAAGTACAAGGAAAAGGTGTCAGTTTTCTATCAAAAGAAGTCTCTCAGAAGTTCTTATTCTGGGGTAAATTTCCTTATGCAGTGAGGAGGGATTATAGCAGGGGAGTCCATGTATCCATCAAGCAAAATAAGGGACCAGTGCATTCTTTGGCGAAGGCTTGGTTTGCTGTTGCTGTTCCAAAGTGCCAGAACATTGAAACCCATACCTGTAGCAACCTTGGTATTTAAAGTTCAGAGACCTATGTAAGTCTTTGCAGGAGATGTAAAGTTTATTTTCATTGATGCTATAATTTTCTCCCTTGTCCCTTAAGTAAAAAGAAGAAGAAAAGAAGAATTTTCTAGATATTTTTGTTGCATTTGGGCTTTGCTTCCACCGTGCCCGAGCAGAGTCATAGGGTTTGCTGTCTCCTAAAGCCAAATTTAAATGCCTTTAAGGTAGAACAGTTGAAAAAATAATCATTACTTTATTTTGACAAGTAAAGAATATTTAGTGTGTTTGGAATTTGATTGTTTGCTAAAAGAAGCAGAGTGTGACAACACTTGTGGCTTGGAATAGCACTCTTATCAAGGAGGGCTGCCTGCTGCCCCCTGACTGCGCACGGAGCACACCCCTGGACAGCATTCCTGCACTTGTGAGGACATTGCAGCAAATTCCAGACCAAATAAAGCCGCAGAACAGATAAGCAATTCCACCTCAACGCACACAGATGTATATGCACAAAAATGTCCCCATATCAGGACCTAGATAATAAAGCTGACAATGCAGCCAAGTGCATCTTACTTGATTGACAATATGTAACAGATTGCCTTAGTGTATTCTTCAGGAGAAGCAAAACATACAATTAAATAAAACCTGTTATTAAAAGCAACACCCTTTCCCCCCCCACACCCCGAAAATAGATGTCAAACTCTGACTAGATAAATGTGGTATTTCAGGTGGAAAATTGAATGGACTTAATAGGAGTAATATGAACAGTTGGTCCTGGAAGAGCTTATAGACTGTAAATATTGCTCACTGCTGATGCTAACACAATGATGAATGTATCAAAATATTAGTATCAAAAGACTGCTGGAATAGGTTTGCAATGTTGTGGAAAGCGTGAAGGGAGGTAGCTGTCCTTCCTGTGGCTTTATATTAATCTGGGTACAGGCTGATAGCAGGGGCCATGAGCACTATAATTAGATTTTGTAAATGTATATAGAGAGGAGGAAATGGAATAATTAAGGTAAGCTATCAGATGCCTGTCCTCATCCTTTTTAAACAAGCCAGAAATATACCCTGCACTCGTTCAGCATGCAACCTTCAAGGGGAAAGGTGTCAGACACTGTAATTGGTAGAACTTGAATGCTGCTGTACTGGTGTCCTTTTTTTAAGGAAACCTATTTTCCACGCCAAAATTGATCCGGTGAGGTTGTTATCTCATAATGCACACCTCGAGAGGTTCTGTGAGGCCTGAGGGTAGGAAATAGCAGGACACTTCACAGCCTCTGTGTTGCACCCTCTCTGGGGGAAGTCACTGCTGAGGCAATACGGTACATGGTGAAATATATGTGTACCTGTGTGGAGAGTTTGGGGTTTCCTTTAAAAGGCGTGGGTGAGGCATAAAAAGTGCTAATGGGACGGCATCAGCCAGGCCTGACAGCTTCCCCTTCTGTGGTGCTGGTAGGTGAAAGAGCAGCTGAAGGGCACACTGCCTTTTTTTAAATTATCCTGCCCTCGTTAAACAACAGTGAACAGCCAGGGAACCTCCACAAACACACAAAAAAGAATAATTTTGGTGTGGAAAATTATTTGACATTATTCTTAAATATTTAAAAGACACTGCCTGCTGGTTTGGAAATCCAGTGAATAATTTAATACTGTTTGACAGAATCTCTTTGGGTCAATTATTCAGTAAGTGGATTAATATATTCTGACTAAAACAAAGCACATTGCATTTTGGAGGGTATATCTCATTACATCACATATTCCATGTCACATTGCATTGCAGAGGATGCCAGCATAATAAAACAGGGAAACTTGAATTAGACAATGCAATCAGAATAATTTCCAAATATTTTTCCAAAACTTTCTGTTCCTGTTTCTCTACCTGATCTGTTTATATTTCTCTGTTGAAAAAGGGAAATAACCACAGCAAGAGATCTGATCAACTTATTTTTTAAAAAATCTTGTTGGAAACTGCTGGCAACTCTTGACCTCATTATAACCCTAAGCATCTTATCTATACCAAACACTTTAATTTTAGAGTAGCACCTTTTAAGCCTCAAGGGAAGAGAGACAGCATCTCTTGATACTGTACAGTAATGCTCTAACACTGACATGGTCCAAAACAGATATTCTTATCAAATTGTTCTGAGGAAAGCAGCTGTAATATAGGATCTCAAGGGCAGTGGGGATACAAGACAGGTTAGAAAAAGAAGGATCCTTGGGATTTTGAGGTACATGTAGGAGGCAGCAGCTTCAGAGGCAACAGCTGTCTCACACAAAGGGAGGGTTTTACAGATAAAATTGGAATGGAGGGTCCTGCTTATGTTTCAAACTACCAACAGGCACTCATCCCTCTCCTGTCCTTCCACTTTTCATTCTTCCCCAACATGCTCTGGAGAAACAGGTGGGACTTTATTTCCAAAATTCCCTAGTGCTAGGTGCAGATGATGTTTATTTTAGTAAAGCTAATTAAAATTTGGAATTTCTATTTTATGAGGAATTCTCAGGTTTCCAATATTCCTTCAAGCAGAATGGAGATAAAAAATCAAAAATCTCATACCTTTACTGTGAAATAGAATATTCCAAAAACAATTCTATGGTTATGCATTTTTTATAATTGTAGTATGAATATTACAACATGATATAAAACCCAAAACTATTCTGTAGAGGACAAATACTCAATTTTGTGGGAGTGAGCTGAGTATAACATGATATTTACTTCATTAAAGTGAGATATTTCTGAAAAAGGTTTCCATTTCCTGCAGTCAGCATGTTCTGACCAAATCCCCTTACCAGCTCAAAATTGTAAAGACAGATATGCAAATATGCATACCTGAAGGTCTGAGTAAAATCAGAATAAAAATCATTACAAAAATAAAAGGTACATGCTCCTCTACTCTCACAGCTGCATTCAACAAAATCTTCTACTTAGAAAGGCTAGGGTGGCACTTGGCCTTGCCCAGCAGCTCCTTTAGCAGAGCAAAGAGCACATCTAGGAAAAAAAAGATGAGTTTTCTTCTGAACATTTCCTAAGGGTGACTCAACAGGAATTTTTCTCACTATACTTATGAACGGGAGCAGGGATGAGGTCAGGATAAAGCCCCAGAGAAGCTTGTAAGATTGCTTGTGAGGAGTCCCTGGATGTTTAATGCAGACCAGCACTAAAAAGTCCCTATGCTCATGCACATCTTTGCCATACTATCTGAAAAATTTCTTCTCCAGAGCTCTATGGCAACCTGTCTTCTTCAGGTCTCCAGCATGAGGCCAGAAGTCTTTCCCACAGACCCTTTGCCCAAAACTGCTAAGGACACAAGAAAATTTGCCTTCTCACACTCTTCAGGATCATAAATAAGAGGGTCAAAGGCAATTCAAGAGAAAAAACAAAACTCAAATGAACCTTCAAAGCCCAAAAAAGCTGGGAGGAGAAAATGGCCAGGCTTTTAGACTAGTCAAATTTTTTTACCCATTTCTTTGTGGTTTGTGTTATGGATCACAGCACAGCATAGTGATGCTTCATGCTTGTCATTTTGAACATCCAATATTGTTTTTCCCATTTTACTAACTGGGAAATGGAGGCAAAGGGAAAGAGCTTAGAGGTCAGTGTCACAAACCCAGCTTTAGCTGCTGGCAAGGTTTGAGGGTGGAGTGGCTGACGTGAAGCCCTCAGATCTGCGCTGACAGATGGCAGTGCTTCCACAGACAAACTTCCACATTCCAGACACCCCCCAAGGAGCTGCTTTGCAGCAAGGTAACTAGTAGCAAGCACTGATGAAAAGGTACAGCCTGAGCTCTCCTTCAGACTATTCAGTAATAAACATTAATATTGAAAACCCCATAACAGCCTAAAAATGCATAACATCAAGGCCTGCTATCCTTGACTTTTATGCACATAACTTCACTCCAAGTCAGCCTCATTAAGCCTAGCTGAATAATTCGAATTCTCAAGTGTTTGGAGGGTTGAGAATTGAATAAACATAGCAGAAAGCTCACGTATCCTCCTTACATTTTTAAAACATGTGCTTCCAAAGAGAAGTTACAAGAAATATTTTAAAGACAATAGTTCAATAGGCTGAGATGAGAAAACATATGCTACTAGGGACCTCGCCTGATGTATGAGGGATATTAAAGTATAGGGAAATGCAGTTGAACTAGTTTCTAAATTTTCTAAATTCTATCATGTCATACTGAAAGGAGACAGAAATACATTACACAGAGGATTAAAATATACATGCATGCATATACACACAGACATCCATATGTATACCTTGAACGGCTCCTGTAGGCAGAGGCAGAAGGTGCAGTGTGGTCCCCCTGACTCACAGAAGGACAGAGGCTGGGGTGGGATGGATAAGGGAGACGGGGCTGGGGGCTTGTTCTGGGTCTGCAGTACTGTCCAGGGGCATTTTCAGCAGGGCAAGGAGTAAAAGGATCACTAACTGCAGCACAAGAAAGCCTGGAACAGGATGGTCTGGGCTCTGCCCTAAGGTGAATGCTCTGATATAGAAAGGAAAGCATCACCAAGAAATAAAAAAAAAATTAAAAAAAAAAAAAGAAGTTATATGCAGAAATGGTTTCAGAGTTTTTGGAAACTTCACAGGTACTGGATTATTTTAGAAACACAGACACTCTCCAACCATTTCACACAGGCAGCACAGTCTTTTCGAGAAGACGGGAGAACCAGAGGGAGAAGGAAGGGTCAGAATCAAAAATGAAAGTGGTCAGGTTAGACACCCAGAGTTAACTGTTCAAAATTCCAGCTGGGGCTGAGTGCGTTAGTTTTTAAAATGTGGGGTTTTAGGCTTTATTACTGCTAAAGTATCTGAAAGAAGACACACAGGTGAGCCCAACTGTTTGCATTTCAGTGGTGCAGAGAAAGCCAGCAGTGACTACATCCAGCCTCTTGGATAGCACAAGGAAATGGTCTCTCCATGTTTCAGACTCTCATCTTCCATTTCAGCTGCAGAACATCAGTTAGAAAGAGTTCCTGTCCTGACAAAGGATATATCACTTCCACAGAAAATAAGTAAGGATTGGTTTTTTCTTTAGTAGACCTGTTTTGTTTAGGTTTTTGGTTTTTTTTTTTAAATTGTGAAATTTTCCTGTTAGAGAATTGAGTATTTTCTATATAAGGGAATATTTTCTGTACTCCTCATTTGGAAAAGTGTCTGAATGCTTTCTCAAATAAGGGGTGGATTTAAAGCACTCATTGAAGGGCTATTCATATGCAGGGATCTTGTTTCTGAACAAGATGAAAGGGAGACCAAAACTTTTTTTGTGGATAAGGTTTAATGCAGAGTGATCTACCAAACTGAGGGGAATCACTTCCGTTTTTCACTGATACGCCAGCAGAATTTGGGCTCCAGACTTACTGAAAACAAAACAAATGCTGCTCTATTTGAAAGTAAACTTACACAGGAAAAACCCTTAGGAAAAAAAAATTCCAATTAAAAAATATCTAGGAAAGATCAAAGGAACATTCACGGCTTAACTGACACCTGTAGCTCTCTCTCTGGTTACAACGAAAGAAGGGTCACATGAACAGGGGCATGCTCCCAGAGGGAGGAAATGTGGCATTTGACAGGTGCAAGAACCAATAAATTATGGGATATGTGGAACAGAAGGGGCCATCTATTTCATTGAAAACTGTCCAGGTTCAGTCTGCAGAAGATCAGAAGGAGATACTTAAGATAGAAGTTAAAGATGAAAATGCTTCGTTTTTCTTTCCTTTTTTTTTCCAAGAGGAGGATAAGAAGGAGGAGGATATCAGTCAGAAAAGTAACAGAGTTGGAATTCAAATAAAAATTTGCATTCCAGTGCTATAAAAGTATGGTGGGACATTCTGTCTTCATGTTAATCATGCAAATTAGTTCAGGGCTGAATTCTGCTCTTACAGACAGAAATGTCTATAATATAACACGCACATGTTCTGAACACCGTGGGTTGTATAGTCTGCTGGAATTGTTTAAAAAGACCAGCTTTCTTACTTGTGTCTAAATTCCATCATCTCTTCCACAGAGGAGGAAGAAATAGCCACCAGGCTGTGAATGTATGAAAAACTGACAGCAACAGCAGCACAAGGCTCAGGCACAGGTGCCCAACAGCCAGCGCTGCTGAGCATGGCATTAGAGCCCTGGCCAGGCTGGAGGCTGCCCTCTGTTCACCCTTGCTCTTGGTTTAAATCTGGTTTCTGCTTGTGCTTCTGCTGTTCAAGTGAAGCCTTGTGATGTATAAGCAGAAATACTTCATTGTCTCTTTTGCCATAGGCAAGTGTGGCTGAGTGCAAGTGAATTCCCATTAAGTCATGGGCATTAACTGCGTATTACTAGCAGGGAACTAGAAAACTGCTACACAGTCTCCAAATTGTTTTATTTCTTTCCTCCCATCCTCCGCTTAGTAGGAATAGATTAAAAGTGCCGACTTTGCTTTTTCCCTTCTAAAAAGGGGAGGAAATGGCAGCTTGAAGCTGAGAGCAAGACTTCCCTATAATATAAAACAGTACACTTGCCCCAGTGTGAAAGGAGCTACACTAATTCACCTCCACAAAGACTGTGGCTCTCTAGCATACTAAATATCCTGTGCCAGTGCTGCACCAGGTATTCAGCTGAGATATACAACTGTCCAGTGCTGACAGTGCTGTGGGAAATCAGCTCTCAAAAAAATAAAATAGAAGAGGGCATAGAAATGCCTTGTCATTATGTCGCTCTCACAATGAAGACAAAACTAACATTCCCATCAATGTCAACAGGATCAGAGTATGGTCCTCAGAGAATATTTCGTATTGTTACATCCTTTCATGACTCAGACAAAATTTCCTTCCTGGGTAACAGCCCTGGTTTATGATAGGAAATAAGTGCTCTGTCACACCCTGATAATTAGTACATCACTGGCAGAATGTAAAACCAGGCAGTAAAATGGCATTAAGTTTCTGGCAGAACTTTGAGCCACATATAAACCATAAACAAGAAGACACAGACAAGACATGGTTGTACTCCTTCCTTTCAGAGAGACTGATAACAGAAAAGTCAATGCCTCAGGAAAAAAGAATACTGAAAATGAGCTCATGCAGGAAAACAGTTACAATGCCATTGTCCTGCTTCATATTCACACAGAAAAAAAATCTCAGAATAAGCAGCTTTGGTCATGTGCCTTTCTTAGTATATAAGGAACCTCTTAAACACACTGGGAGCAGCAGGGATCACAGTGAGGTGACTATCACTGACCATATGTGATGGAGATGGAGAAGAGTCTGCTGTGAAATGCTGTGAAATGTGGTGGGGCTTTTAGGGTTTTTTAAACTAATATTATCATTTCAGTGGTTCTGAAAAGATAAGTGCAATTTCTTAAGTACTGTTCTGAGGAAGGAAAAGGAGGAAAGGGAAGATATACAGCAAGAACAACACCATGCTGGTAAAAATGAAGACCCTAGGCAGCAGTGAAGAAATTAAGACCCAGCTTTCGACCCATTGCAGCAGAAAACGCATTTCTCACACAGCACATCCATGAATCATTATCTAGAAAATAACTACAAAATTTTTAAAAAGTAAATTACAAAACAATTTAAGGACTCCAGATAGATTCATTAAACCAAATTGACACTCATATATTCAGGAGGAAAAGAACATGTAGGTCTTTTCAAAGACTTTTAAAAAAATGCCATGAAAATGAGTTGCTCAGTAACATGATTTGAAACCCACTGCAAACTGCTGATTCGAATGCAGATCCCAGATGTTCAGAAGGCCAGGGGAAAACCCAGATTAAATGTATGTGTAGTCTCTATCCCTTTCTGGGGAGCAGGAGTCTACACCCCAAAAAAACAGTGGGTAAACCAAGGAGCAAAGAGACTCTGACTCTGCCCTGCCAACTGCTGTGACCATTCACCCACACAGCAACTGGAAGAAGGTTTGTTTGCCAACAGGGCCCAGGAGAAAGTCTACAGGAAAAGTGCAATGGGAGCAGCACACCAGACTGCACTTGGGCATACACTGCTTCGGTGCCACACTGCATTCCCACAGTGGTAGCTGCAGCCCACAAGTTATTGCTAATATTAACATTTTAGCTGAGTTTCTTAAGGAAATGAGGCTTAGGCAATCATTTTGTCTGGCTGGTTTCCCTAATAATTTTGAGCCTACTGGCTGATGTCAGCCAAGTGGAATAGAGGGACAGACAATTATGTTGTCATAAATTTTACAGAAACAGATGTCTGGAGAGGGGAAAGGGAGAGCAACCAAAATTTATTCCCTGCTAAAGGAAAGGCTGCAGCATAAGATCATCATTTAGGTACCAGATGATCCACGCAGAATCCTTCTTTGGATGGAAAAGCTCTTCTGTAGATGCTTATGACACCAAATGTTCAGTGGGCACTGACACTTTTAGAGACACCAGAGTCATTTGGCCCAGGTGGAAGCCTGCAGGAGACCTGGTTGCATTGGTTCCAAAGCCTGCAGAGCCACTTGTGCCCCATCTAAGCACTGATTCATGCTGACTCACACTGGACGTTTCCCATATGACGCTACATCCGACGGCATTTCCTATTCTCAGAAACTCTCCTCACAAGAAGCCAAATGCAAAGGATTTCCTTCAGATTTCTGAGACTATCTCCCTTACTTATTAAAACCTTTCATCTTTTTTGATATCAGTCAGTAGTTGCAACACATAATACTGATACCATCAGCAACACCTCTGTAACATTCCCTTTGAATTCATTATCTACTTAGTGTAAGAATTACAATGACCTGGATCTGCTAAATTAAATGGAGACTGTGCACCTCTGTGTATTTCCTGTGTACGTAACCTGTTGCTACACCTACACCAGTACCTAAACCCCCAAATTAAAAAAAAAACAAGCAGACCTGAGGATATGTACTGGGTGGTGCCGCAATACATCTGGTGGATTCCTTTGAGCTCACTTACACTTTCTCTCCTGAAGAGTTAAAATCCAACACGTGAGGGCAGACTTACAACATCAGTTTAGCAGCCCCCTTTTTCGAGAAAGTGCGTGTTCCATTTAAACAAAACAAAACAAAAAAAGAAGAGAGAGAAACAAAACCTCATCAACATCTTGACTAGCTCCTGTTGAAAAATACATCTCTTTGAGAAATCCAGGACATTCCTCTTTGCATTAATTGACACCCTATTAGTGGAATGAATGTTGCCAGTCTTTTCTCAAGCTGCTGGAGGTGAAGAGACTCTTTCTTTCCCTTTACCAAAAACAACAACAAAACATCCCAAGAGAGAAGAAAAGGGAAAAAAGGAAAGGGAGCTGCTGAGAGCCAGGCTACTTATTCATCTCTGAACATTGGTTTCCATGGGAATAAGTTTGGTTCTTTGTGGAGGCTGAACAACCCCATGCAGTCTAATGCTTCCAACATTACATTTGTGTGGTCAACTTTCCTTTGGCCTCCCCTCATCCCCTTCCTCCTCATTCCTGCTCAGCAACAAGACTGGTGTGACAAAAATGAAGAAATCATTCAATAAATTGGCTGAATTAGGTTTGAATCAAAGCCTGCTGAAGCCATTCTACTGCCACCAGTGAAACTTGGATGAAGCTCTCACAGCATAAAGCACAGTGGCTTCCAGTCAGCCTGTCAAAATGGTTACTCAGTCTTTGTCTGCCTCAACTTTTCTATTTTGATGGCTTCTGTCTCACTTTTTATCTTTATATTTGGGTGTGTGGTTTGGGTTTTTTTTCCTTCTGCAGCTCTTTTTATTGTTTCTTAGTTTTGACAGATTGTGTGGAACATACAGCTCTGGTCACATTAGTATTTAAAAGGGAATGATTACCTGTAAACCATGAAGGGCTCAGGTTCACTAACAGCGGCAAAAAGATTAAATAAACTGAAAAATAGATTTGGGATGAAACTTAACTTAAAACATGAAGCATTTTACCTACATTAAACTCTTGAGAGATTCACTTGCTTTACTCTGTTTTAAACCAGGGAGATGAACAAAAGCAACATAACATCCCTGTGAGAGAGGGAAGCAGATGAAGACTGGGTGATCTCAGTCAGTTTGCAGCAGACATTACAGGAAAAAAACTCATGGACCGTGTATTCTGTTTGATCTGACTACAATAATTTCCTAGTCTTCTTGTAATCTATTTTGACTTTTTTTTTTAAAAGGAAACTGTTTATAAATACATTATTCAGAGGCTGCCATGCAATACATTTTCATACATTAATCCTCATCATTTTGCTAACTGTCATGATTTTTTTTCTATTAAAGGCATAAAGGAAAAGTATGTTATCACAAATCACTAATAAAATATTTAGCACTTCCTATTGCTCCACTTTAAAAACTTCTCCTTAAAAGCTTCTAAAGTCCAAAGTTTTTTTAAAAAATGAACAAAAGAAAGATATATTAGAAATTCATAAAAGCCATTCACAGGCAGACTGCCAGGATTACAGGAGTTTTCTTTTGTAAGGCTACTTCTTCATTACAAAAGATTTTGTATTTTCAGATTTTGAAATATATTTTCTTTGCAAGACAGAGATGCTGATGGGTTTTCAATTTTTAAATCTAAGATTATGGCTAATTGCCTAATTTACTTTACCTATCCCTTAGAAAACTTAGCTGAAACTGCAGCATTTTATACAGTAAATCAGGATGAAAGAAGCTATTGAAGCACAGAGAAATTGATCAATCATTTGATTGCCGATTCACACATCAGTGAATGACAGGTAGAGCCATTTTAGTCTTATCGTTCCTATAAGGATGTTAGCAATTCAGGCCAATGAAGATCCATTGTGATAATGGAAGTAATAAAGAAAGCTGGAGCTTAGAGCATGTGCCAGCATTCATGGCAGTACATCTTCTCCCCCTATTCACAATAGGATTAAATAAGAAGGTTGTTAGAAACCCACAAAAATAAAGCTACCATAAAAACTACCTTCTATGGATGCAGGTTTCAATGATGCAAGTGCATTTCTTTTTTTCTCTTTAGTTTCAGCTCAGCTAAGGCCTTTTCCCACCTTCCTACTGCATTTCAGTCTAGGGCAGAAGTAAAACAACTGTGCAAGACATGTTTTCTTAACAGGTTACAGATATGTGTTTCAGGAAATCAAATACACCAGATTATTTCTCCAAACAAAGGGGAACACAAAACTGGCATTCAGAATTTGCCAGGCCTTACCTGAACTATTTCAGACACCCACGAAAAAGTGGGAGTGCACACCATCACTCAATCTAACAGTCAAATGTCAGGAGAGCCACTTCAGCCGAAAACTGAGCAAGTTAAAGCAAAACATGAAAGAGTAGCCCAACATTAAAGTGTAGTCCAACTTCTTGCTCTGAAGTATATCTAGCATGGAAACGTTTGTTGATGTACGTTCTTTAAACCAGGGAGAGACCACGTTTTCATCAAATTATATTTTTAAGAAAAAGTGAATTTATCCCTTTAATACATTTTATCAGAAATAACTAAAATGCAGAGGATAACTGCAAATTTGAAAGGCAATTCACACTTCTGTTATTCCTTGTCCTTCAACACATAACAATCCAAACCTGAGAAGCACAAGCATTTTGTAAAGAGAAAGCCACAACACATTAGTTTCAATTCAGCATAGACTGGTAGGTTATAAGAGGAGTTAAAATGGTCTGCTATGGGAAAGCTATAAAAGCTAAAGAAAACCCAGGACCTTCAGAACATGAATTTTGATGAGAAGCCATCATTGAAGACTGAAACAAAGTTAAAAGTCTAATAGAGAACATTTATTGATTTTTTTTTGTGGGGCTATTAAGTTATCGGGAAAATATGTGTATAGCAAACATCAGGATTTTAGCAAAGCAAAACTGTTTTGGTTAGATTTTCACTTACTTTCCAGACGCTTTCAATTGAAGAAAAACAAAAGGGGTTGCTCAGCACAACTGGGGCCAGAACAAAACATGTGCCTCTGCCCTGCTTCAAACACTGCCTCCCTGAAAGAGAAGTTCCTTCAGAAGATCATGTGGGGATCATCTGACGACATTTTTTTCCATGTAACCTCTTATGAGGAACGTTACAAGGAGGTGGAGCTGAGACCTCCTAAAACAACCTGGATAGAAGAAGGAGTAGGTGGACATTCCTGGTTTTAGACACAGGCTACCTTTCCAAAAAGAGCAAAGATGGGTAGGGTGTGGTGATACTTCTTCTCGGACTGCTACTTAGCAATGTGAGAGTTGGGGTTCTGCCCTGAACGGAGAGGCCTCCATGCAGCTCCCTATTCTGTTGAGTTGGACACAAAATACTAGAATCAATGGAGAGTAAAAAAATATATGATTATGCCTATACTTCTACAGCCTTGTTACCAGGGCATTTACCTGAAAATTTGAATACTCAGGGTCTAGTCCATGGCCAAATGACAACTCAGGGTAAGTCCTGTCACTGTTTCACCATGGCAAAAGTGTTCGTTTGCAGTGAATGAATAAGATTATCCATCAATGAGCTTGTTAAGCCTTATTTTTTCTGTTTTTATAAATAATTCCAGTTCCTAATGTGTCATGTAGAAGTCATAAATTGGGAAGGACAGAATCTCACACTCATTTTACAAAAGGACAAACACTATCTCCAAAGATGTAAAATACAGAAGAAACTCTGTAATTGGAAGCTTCTACTGCCTGTGCAAATTTATGTCACAGAGGAAAAGATTTAGACTCTCTACAAGTTAGAGTTAAAGTTTTAATACCTAGGGTTTTTACTTTGATGATAGTGTCTTGATTCATCATATTTTCTCTCTGCAAATACCTTGTAAGCTAGAAATTTCTGCAAGCCTGTCAACTTTCTCAAATAAATCTTTTTATTTTTTTCATCTTATTGATTTGTTTTCCGGAAGTATTTTCCCTTCTTTCAAATGTTTTATTTATCTAACACTGTTCACATTTTTATCCCTGGAAACCTTTTCATTTGTTTTTTGTTTCTGTTTATTTGGTTTTTTTCTTTTGTGTTTTTCTGCAGAAAAACAACTTGCATTTCAATGGCAATACTTTATACAGCTGAACATCCCAAAGCGCTTTACATTTAATTACACTCATAGCAAAGAGACCATAAGACAAATGTGGCCTTTGGGATCTCCAGAAAAGGGAAGGAAGGCAAGTCTTTCACAATCAGACAATCATACACACACATGTGGCACTTTTCTTGCAAATGAGCACCACTGTAGATGTGTTATGTGATGCACAGGAGACAATGGTAAGGAAATGAAAACAAGAACGGAAGAAACCCACACTTCTTGTTTTTCCAAATTAAAAAAAGGTACCAGGCAGCTTCTGGAATGCAGTGTCTTATCTTAAATCACACGAAGATATGTACAGTATTTCTTTTTATCCAGAGCAACAGAGAAAAAGACATGTAATAAGAAGCATGCATAGATACCTTGTATTTATTTTGTTCAATTTATAGCATGTGCTGTTCTATTTCCTTCTTCATCCTTTTGTATGTGTTATTTTCTTCTGTGGCAGTTTGCAGAACATTTTGCTGCTCATTAAATGATGAACAAGAAAGCAATCCATAAAATTTTTGCTGCATAACAAAGCAAAAATATATTTGGAAATCAAACTGTAGTTTTAATAATAAAATTGTGTCATTTTAGTCTCATATCTCTTACTTAATGAAACAAATTAATGAGGAATGTAACTAAGATGCATAATTTTTTATGACTGCTGCAGAAATTTTCAGTGATCATGAAGTCAGTAAGGGATATCTTTGGTCATATGATAGCTTTGGCAATCAATTGTCCAATAATTTAAACAAATTATTTTGATTTCTCATCCAGAGACATTCAACAGTCTAGTGCGTGTCAGCCAATTTATATTAGGCACGTAATGTAACAGCTTTCATATCTTTGGTCAGGTTTTTTTTAAAGTTTTTTTTATATAATTGAACAAGGAAAAATAATCTGGAACTATTTAGTAAATACAAGTAATATTCATGGATTTGTCACAGACTGATAATGTAGGATTATCATACTCATTTCACATATAAGAAAATCCTGGCTAAGTGGTTTGGTAAATTTTCTTGGACAAATTGATGCAGAAATTCTACAGCAATGCCTCAAAATCCCAGTCCAGTGCTTTATCCATCACATTACTGTTTCCCAATGGAGGATCGCAAGTGTTCTTGCAATGTGTAACATTGAAATTGTTACATCTGACTAAATGAAATAAAATCTAGTTTCCCCATTCCATTATATTTAAAGGTCACATATTTGCTAGCAACTATTCAAAACACATGTTCACACCAAAAACCTATAGCTACTACTAACATCCTTAGCCATGAGTTTTGGTTTCATTTGGTTTTCCTTCTGACTTAAATAAAACCAAGGAGGCAGGATCACAAAATTGCTTTTCCTGAGACTGAATGTTGCTATATTGAACAGAACAAAACACTGCATTGGGACCTAGCGTTCCTTCCCAAATATTTTGGCTCGTTGGAGAAGGCCAAGAAACACAAGCTCCTTTCACAGTAGCTCTATACTGAAATGAACCCAAAATACTCAACCCACAGTACCCCCCAGCTACACTACAATTGTACCACACGGTGCAGCAATGCACAGTGCTGAGCAGCTCTATTGCATGTTGACCAGGAGCAGCTGCTACACATTTTTAGACTAAGCTCCATGCCTCAATACTTCTTACAAACATGTCTTGAGCCTCTGAGAGTTGAGCAAACAAAACAGAGCAGGCAAAGTGTTGCAAAACCAGTAAAGGCTATTTTCAAGCTAAAAAGAAACAGTAAAATGGATTTTTTAGCTCACAGCTGATCTCAAGTCTGTTCACTCTTTTTAGTATAATTCTCTCTTGTTGGTGTTTTTGGGTTTTTTTGATATGACAGTCTTTTCATGCACAATCCATCCTCAAAGCCCAGTATGTGAGGCCATCTGCAGCAGCTTTGCAGATGGCCTTCACCGTAGTTGATATCTTCCACCATTACAGCAACTTGCTAACATTGTATTAAGACAGTGAGAAAAGAAGGGTTTATAAGCACAGGAGGGTTACTCCATATCCCCCCCTCCTTTAAAAAGATACAGTTTTGACACAAAATATTGTCCAAGAAATCAAACCTTACTTCATGGGATAACATAGTTTTAGTCACAGCCCACAGTGCAATGCCCAGGCAGGTGTAAGCCAAGACCCTCACAAATGCTGGGTCCTTTGAAAGACCCCACTCCTCTTAGTGAGTGGAAACGCTGAACAAATTTACACAGAGCAAAATGTAGAAGTGTGGTTATGGGACTCGGATACATAATATGCTTGAACTTGGGCATACATTGGTGTTCAGTGTGAATGGTATCCCACCATCAAGGACCACTTCTCAAGGCTATTTTCCGTCTTAGGACACTTGCAAACCCAAACTAAACCAATCCTGCACTCATGTCTTGTAATTACAAACTTTTGGGGCACTGGGAGCCCTGTAGTCAATGCCCTAGAGCTGGGAGGAAGGAACTTGGCACGGCAGCTGGCACCCATCTGGGAGAAGGAAAGGCCAATTACAAATCTGTAACTCACAACAGTAGTCAGTCAGTGGCTAACTGAACATTTACCAGGTACTTTGCTCTCACCATCCAAATGAAGAGACATTTGTCCTTTCCCCCTTCCACCCTTCTCTGTGGCACCTCTCTGCCAGTTTCATGCAAGTAGACTCTCTCTCTGACCTACAGTCCATACACACAAATTCAACATTTGCAGGTTTTGATTAGTTTGACCCCACTGTTTCCTCTTCTGATAACTGTTATTTCTTCCTTTCTTTCAACATAAATTACAATTTCTGCTTCATTTCATGTCCAGTTTATAGCTGCTCTTTTCTTCTAGCTATTTTTCCTGTCGACCCTCCAGTGACAAGTCACACCTGTATATTTACCCCCCATGTACAAACACTATTCAAAAAGAGTTATCCAATTTCTTTTATCCCTAATTTTCAAGGCACAGAGCCAAAATACTACAATTAAGAGACAGAACAATATTTTACTAAGCTTTTACCTATACACTGGAAGTTAATGCAGCACAAAAATTGCTTTGCTAAATGAATGCAAGACTGAGTTTTCCTGGCGTACTCTAGTACAAAAAAGCTGCAATGAAGAGAAGAAAGATTATATATTCCAAATCATCTTAGTTACCCTCTTTATCATTATTATTGCCTCCATTTTCTACTGCATTTTAGAGTATATTCTAAATGGAATATTAATATTAATTTCTTTCTTCTTCATGAGAGTTCAGATAATTTGGGATAATTAAGGGAGAGAGGATAGGAAAATCCATTGTGGGGTTATAAATCTCCAAGGAATGTGTTAGTTTTGCATTTTAGTTCTGCTGAAAAATGTAAATGCTTCAATTAGTGTAAAAATCAGAGGCTGCCTCACTCATTAACAACGAGGCCTCTAACCTCTCACCTTGCCCATATCTGAATCAGAGGGTTCTGAAATGTGAAAGTTGGCCCATTTTCCTAAATACAGAAATTGCCCTTAAAAAAAAGTAACCAGAAAATATCTCCCTCAGCCTCCCTCCCTTAAAGACCTAACTCATTTCCAGAAAATGCCTATCTTGAGAAGTTAGTGTCCTGTAGCATATGATGGGGAAGCTGGTGTGCTTGTGAGCATTAGAGCAGACTCGAAATGAAGATAACAGGGCCAGGCACCTGCAGTACTGGGATGAATCTCCTCAATCTAAATATTCCATGTTTCATAACAAACCTGTCAATAAGGGACGTGAGGGCAGTTTTGCTGCTGTGCTGCTCCATCCTACAGCTAACACAGCCTGAAACCTCCTAAAGGCTGATTGAAATCGATTCATACGCAGGTGGAATGCTACAGATCTCTCTTCTCAGCCTTTATAAAGGGAGATTTAGTGGGAGACTTTTTATTTATTGAGAGATTCGTATTATACCAAGTTCAATATTCCTCCAGCCCACAGTTACCCAGAAAGATACACTTAAACAAATGCCTGATGTATTCAGCATGTATGGGACCAAATAAATCAGGGGGAAAGAATATAACTACTACTGCACACATCCATTCTGCACACATTTATTTCCAAGCTAGCGGCTGGGAGGCAAGGAGGAAAGCACTGCCTGGACTGATGATTACATTTCCTCAGTGAATAAAGCCCACATGAGCAAAACAGTAATGCAAAATTACCTGCTCCCTTTGCATAAAGTTCATTTGCAATGATTTGATTAATTGAAGGATTAGCCTTTTGCTACCATTTTTGACCTGAGGTTCTTCTGCTAATTTTCCTAGAGGATCTTCTAGGCCATATGGCACAAGTAGTATAGCATTGCAGGACTCTGGTTTATTTTCAAAACTGTCAGCCCTACTCGCAACTCCTAATCTTTAGTTTCTATCATGCATTAGTCCAGTCAACATTTTCTGAGGTTTACGGTTTTTAATATAGGAACTGCTTCAGGGGCCCAGTTGTCCAAATGCCTTCAAGACGTTGGCCTAGTTTGCATAGAGGCAGCTTTGTTTACATGAACAAATTTGTATGGAGAAAGGTCATATTATCTCCTCATGCCACACCATCCAAACGAAATATTTCTTGATCTTTCTTCAAATCCACTGTAAGTGCTGCTACCAAAAATTACTTTCCTGGTCCATCACTTCCTCTCCTCTGCTTGTTCTCAATACTCCCTGCAGTATCTTACTGCTACTACTAGATACTACTAAAGTCAGTATCTTACTGACCCCAGCTCTGTTCCTCCAGTGATATTAGCTTTTGTCACTCCATCTTCACATTACCCTCTTCCCCGATCTCTGAGAAATTCCATAACAGCTGAGTACTTCAAAATATATTCTTAAACCTCTTCCACTATTTTGCCTTTAGATCAATCCCATTGACACTGGTATATGTACTTGAGGTGTCTCCTTATTACCCCAAATTCTTTTCATCTCAGGTTTTCAAAATACTTTGTGTCATGACAGTAAAGACTATGTAGGTTCTGGTTCAAAATTTCATAGAAAAAAACACCCATTCAAAAGCAATGACCATAACATACTTAGATCAAATATCCTCTTTGGAGCATCAAAGATCAAAAAGCCACCACAATTGGGTTAAACTTTGAGAAACTGAAGTATATGAAAATGAGGAAACTTGTTAAAAGAGAAGCTCAAAAGAGTTATCTGAGAGAATTAAATCCTTATGGATAGCACAGGGACTACCAAAGAACATCCTACTAAAAGCAGAGCTTCAGTGCACACTGTCTATTAGGAAAAACTTGAGAAACAATAAAAAGAAATGGGCGTGATGGAGCAGTGAGCTAAAGATTTGGGAAGTAAAAGAGTTTATTAGAATTGAGAAGGCATCATTCAAAAAGCAGAAGCTGTATCCAAATGAAGAAAATAAAAAGGATCATAAAACCTGGCAGATTAAATGCAAATATATAATTAGGCAGGCCAGGGAAAAAAAACAAAAAGTTTGAGGAACATTTGGCTGGAGCAATCAAACATAATACTGAATTCCTCTTCCACAGGAATCATCAACATCAGAGCAAAAAGCCTTCCAGGCACTCTGTGGAGCCCACTGAAAGGCTGAATACTCAGGGAGAACAAGGCTGTTGTAGAAAAGCAGAGTGAATACCTGCATCACTGTGGCCTTCCAGTACCTGAAAGGAGCCTACAAGAAAGATGGAGGGAGACTTTTTACAACAGTATGTAGTGAGAGGACAAGGAGGAATGGCTTCAGACTGAAAGATGGCAGATTTAGATTAGATATTAGAAAAATATTCTTTGCTTGAGGATGGTGAGGCACTGGAGCAGGTTGCCCAGAGAAGCTGTGGATGCTCCATCCCTGGAAGTGTTCAAGGCCAGGTTGGATGGGGGTCTGGACATTTTGATTTAGGGAACCATGTTCCTGCCCATGGCATGAGGGGCTGGAACTACATTATCTCTAAGGTCCAAATCCAAATCATTCTATGATTCTACGGCTCTAGGATCACTATAGAAGAAACTGCTGCTATTTCCTCACCCAGAAAACTTTTTGGAAAAAAATGCTGCAGAGGATCCATCTGAAACACAACTGACTGTGGAGAGTTTGTTGCAATGTTAACACAAGTGTTAACGAGTTGTCTGGACTGGGTGGTATTTAGCCAAGAGTTCTGAGAAAACTCAAGGAAGTGATAGCTGAATCACTGATACAGGTACACAAACTCCCATGTTGATTTTTAGGCACTGAACACTGAAGGCTAGTAAATGTGACATCAGTGAGGGTCTGGAGAGCTACAGGCCTGCAAGCTTGTAACTCTCATGCACAAATTTGTAAAGGACAATAAAGGACAAATATGTGTCTGAATGCAACTTATACGGAAGAGCCAATGTCAGTTCTCTAGTGGGACATTATGCCTTGTAAAGTCCATTTGATTTTTTTGAAGTTAATTAACATATGGGCCAGGTGAGACCCATAAAATAAAGTCAAATAAAATGAGTCAAGTAAAATACAACTGGTTTTTCAAAATTCTTTGGGTAAAGTCTCTCATGAATGATTTTTAAAGAAACTGAGCAGCCATAGCATAAGTGCGAAGGACCTGGCAGGGACAGACAAAGGGCCAAAAGACATGAAACAGAAGGTCTGTGCTTACAACAGAACAAATACCTTCCCAGTGAAATAAAATTATGGTCTCTGAGGTGACAATTACCATTCAGCAGTGGGAGCTCGAGGTTACAACAGACAGCTCCACAGAAGCATGAGCTTTGCTCAGCAGCAGTCAGAAAACCAACTCAAATGCCAGTAAGAAAAACAAGACAAAAACTAATTATGACTCTGTTCATCTGCATCTTATTTTTTCAGTTAGGGTCTCCTCATCTTAACAAAAGGACACAAATGACACATTTGAGGTGGGAAAAGTTCAGAGAAAAACCATCTATGATAAACTGTGGCATATTTTATACAGTTCTAAAAATTCGTGATCGTGTGGAGTCAGTGGATAGGAAATGACTGCTCACTCTCCATCCAATGCAAGGAACAGAAAGTGTCAAATGAAGCTTACAAGAGCTAAACTTTACTGAAAATAGATGACCTTTTCAGAAGAGGTATCTGAACCACTTATCACATCTTGCTCAATGTCTAAAGGGTTTGTTTTGCAGAGCAAGGACTTCATGTTGTTCTGTATACACCTCTTCAGGTCCAGAGTCCTTGAATTGGACTTCCTGGGGCTACTGGTAGAAATAATTAATCATATACATTCAGCCTACCTCATGAATGAATTGATTACTCTCTTAAGAGTCAGTTTGTAATAGGGAAATTCACTTGTGCAAAGCACTAGACCAGTCAGAGTTTCCTGTTCCCTCTTTGCACAAATTCAAAGTCATCATAATGTATCAGTCACAGTTTAGAACAGGAATGGCAAAGGTAGAAACAAATGATAAAAAGATGAGCCATGAATCCTTGTAAATACTTACATCGCAAGCAAGGCATGCACATCAATGATGGACCTCTAAATATGAAGAAAAGACACATGAAGTAAGCATATTTGAACTTTGCTGAAGGTAGCTATTTCCAGGGTGCCTGCTTGGAGAGAACCTACTTTCATCCTGGACAGACTCTACTTCCATTCTCCCTTGTTTCTTTCATTATCCTCTGCACTCCAGTTTCTTGTATCATCTTTCTATTATGGAAGATGTCATGGGAAGTCTCTTCCTCTACTAGTTATGGTCCAAAACAACTGGAAGAGGGAATCCACTCCAGATAAAAACCCTACATAAAGGAAATATTTTTTTCCTAACTCAGAGCTAACAAGAGAAGTTAAATATTAACAAGGTGCCCCATGGAACTGCATTTCTATTGAAGATTGGGAGAAGTCTCAAAAGAAGAGGGAACTGCCCTCTAACAGTCACTGACACAGATCCAGGGTCATGCCACTGATGTCATGCCAAGATATGTGCTGAGGCAGGATTTCGTCTTGGGAGCCAGCTCTGACTGATGCATCCTCACTCTAAACTGGTTTAAACAGGAGCAAATGAGACCAAGATGGTGACAATTTCAAGCAGGAACATAGTATGGTACATAATCTGAAGCTGGTTTTATCTGCAACACCAAAAATGTCAGGTCTATTAAAGAAAAGCTAATTTTTATTCTGGTGCGACGATGAAAGCTAGCAAAGCTAGGCCTCACATATCTGAGACAGCATAAGGAAGAGATTTCCCAGCAAAAGTGCTTTCCTAGTGAGTGAAGAACAAGCCACTGTCTACTGGTTCATATAGCTGTATTATTTAACACATTAAAAATTAAATAATTTTTTAATTAATTACATTAAAAATTTTATGTAGTGGATTCCTCCTTTTCCTTCCTAGTAATTCAGATACACAAGCAAGGTCAAAAGCTGTAGTCTGACCGGAATGACCATACAATTTTTTACTGCTAAATTTCCTATACAATATTACTGAAGATGACTGATTTTTCATTGTTTTAATAGAAAACTGTTTTACACATCTTTCAAATTTCCCCAGTATCTGAGCTCCATATGAGCACAGGATTTTATTAGGATATGTCAGTTCATCATAACCAGTCTACTAAAGAGAGGCTTGCCATAAGAGTTTCCAGTTTACAAAGAAAAATAAAATAGCAGGTGTTAACACTGGAAAAGAAAATTGTAACAGAAAATTAAGGTTATTAGGGAGAATTATAAAAGGGCCAACAGGGAGTGATTTCAGAAATCACAGTTTAGCAGCAGAGCAAATAAACAAGGCAGTCTGTGATTGAAGTCATCAAACTAGAGGATATTTTAACAAAATAATAAAATGAGAGGCTTCAAATGGAGCCTGGTTACCTAACCGCTGTATTCTTTCACTTTTGTCTCATGAAATACAGCCAGCCTCACTGCCTTGCAGGGCTGAGCCCTGGACAGGAAATCATCCAGATGTTCTCAGTTCTTGGAACTGGATTGAGGTTTTGACACAAAACCTGTCTGGCTGGCAGCGCCTCACTGTGTGAAGTGTTACTGGGATCTATTCACGATTTTTTTCTCTTACCTGACGATGCAGTGTCTGACACAGCAATGTGAGCCAGATTTTGCACTTATCCCTGTGCAAATCCAGGGCAGCCATGTCTGTCTGCAGAGCTAGGAAAGGAGATACCTCTGCCTTCACCTTCCTCACTGCTGACTGACACATTTGCAGGCAGGAAACATAATGCCCTTCCCACTGCCCTGCTATTGGCTGCAGGGCTAAGCAGTGCAGGGACACTCTCAGAAGAGCTGTGCAGGGCAAAGGGTCTACCGAGAGGATGAGGGACATGTCCCACAGACACAAAATGCAAAGGACCACATCACAGGCGTTCTCTGTCCACAGAGGCTGTGGCCACAAAAGTATTGTCATTACAAATATTTAAAACAAAGATTTAAATACAGCAGTGTGTATGAACTCAGTGCATAAGACAGACTCTTCTGAGAAGCATAAATTAAAGTCACAGGTAGCAGGCCGCAGGAGGAACCAAATGTCAGCATTTCACAAAAAAAACCTGTGTTACAGCCCTAGGCTGTAAGCCAGCCCTGCTGAAGCAAACAATGACGTAGATCTGAAGGCCAGCAAGAACTGCTACAACAATCATGTAGCCTGACCTCCTCTGTAACACAAGCCATGGAATTTTATCCAGCAGTTCCTGCAGCAGTAACACCTACTCTTCCCTGCTGCAATGAGGCTCCTTATAACCCACTTTCAAATGAACTGCCGGCAGGACTCCTAAGGAAACAGACAAATATTAGACAAAAACTGGTTTGTTTGCTTTTCCAAAAGGAGCAGCCAGGAAAGCAGTTGCTGATGGCTGATGCAGGACGGCATCACTGGTACCCAGTGGGCATGAGGCAGCCTGGCTCCGGCTGAGCGGTGAAACCAGGGCGGCAGTCACACCACGCTGCAGCAGGACTAAAGCTCTTTCCTACTTCGCTGACATTCACATTGCCTTCCTCTCACCCACTGAGTATTATCATCACAGAGGCTGGAGTCTGAATGTGTTTAATGCTTTCTTAGCCACAGATCATTAGTAACCAATTCCACTTTCCACTGTCTCAATTGTTTTTATACAATACAAGACTCCTTTTTTTTCCTCTCCCCTCCCTCTTCTTTCTTCCTCCTTTTTCCAATTTTCTTGTGGTAAAACAGTCCTGCCTGAAAGCAATAAGCTCCTTTCAGAACTTAAAACCCTAATGGCAGGCATTGGAAAAGAAGCTCTAAAGGCACCATTATTCCTCACTTTGGCTTCACTGCTGGCTCACTGTATACATGCATAATGCCGAGCTTTTTCCCACAAAAATAGCAGTCCTCAGATAGCCACAAATCCATGTTAGCTGCTTGGGTTATTTATTCCTGGAGGAAGCTAGCAAAGTGACAACTCTTAGGACATTTGGGAGGCCACCATGAAGTGGTGAGCAGTCAGCTAGGTTTGGGAGGAATATAAATGAAGCGATGACTTAAGTTATTGTACCCACCAGGAACAGCTATTCATGCTTTTGAGGTATTCCCACTCTGCTCATGATGTTCTCTCCCCTTTCTCTACCAAAGCTTTTCTGGTTCACAAACCCTCTTTCCACAGTTCTGCATCTCAGTGTTCACATAAGGCCCGAAACAAGATTGCAGCTAGTCACTGCTTTTCCTGTTTCTGTGGGGCTGCAGTGTCCAGAGCAGGAAAAGTCAGGAGTCCACTCCCAGCGCTGTTACTTGCTCTCTGTGCAAATTCCAGCCATTCATTTGCCATTCATTTGTTACTTTCTCCCAGGCAGCAGTGAGAAAGTGGTCTGCAGCCAGGGCTGCTGGCTGGAGCAGGCAGCTGCTCTCAATAAATACTGGAGAACAGTAGGACAGTAAAACTGAGGGGGAACCTGCTACTGCCCAGGGGGTACCAAACCATCAGGGGTCATCAAGTTTTGCCTGCAGACACACATTGGAGACATTTGTAAGTCTCCAAACAGAAATATGGAGTGGACTTGGGACTCAACTTGTGGCTGCAAGGGACAGCAGGGGACCCAGAGACTAAGAAACCTAAGGGATTACCCAGATGGAGCATCCCTCTTCCACTGCTGTTCTAGGGAGGATAAAGAGCCAATGACAGGGCTCACCCATCCCTGGAGGAACAGTGCCAAGTACTTCACCAGAGGTAAAGCTGTCAGGTTGTTAGTCCCAGGCAAAGACAGGACTCCACCATGCCTTGTCACTGTCAGTCCAACAGGCACTTTAGTATAAATGCAGAACCTGTTGTTCACACCAACACTCTTCTGGGATTGTGCGTGGAGGGTAAGGAGATGTTGCCTCTCTTGCAGCCAGTGTGCCAGCCCGTGCTAGCACAGACTCCTGTGGCCAGTTCATTTTCTGTCACTAGGGTGGAACCAACATGTATTTGCTATTAGCTCTGAGTAGGGGCAACCTTTCAAAAAGGATGGAGGGAGAATACCCAAAGGTGCTAAATGTTGGTGCCCATCCTCACACTTTGTGAAGAAAAAGGGTCCTGCAATGCTGTGGGTCTGGTTGCAAAGTCCTAAAGCCTACAACTCAGAACTTCTCATGCCTTAGGCCCAGCATAACCCACCAGAAAAGAGGTGGTGGACCACTGCACTGGAGCATTAGTAGCTGTTTGACTTACAATCTACCCCTGAATGAAAGAAACTATGCACACCAAAAAAACCAACAAAAAGACAAACAAACAAACAAAAAAAATCAAACAAAAAACCCAAACAAAACAAAACCAAAACAAAATAAAAAAATAAAACAAACAAAAAAACCCAAAAAAAACCCACCAAAAAAAAAAAGAAAAAAAAAAAAAAAAAAAAACCAACCAACGAAGCAAACAAAAACTTAATATGTCCACACCCTGGCACTCAGCAAGGTTGCACCTGGGGAAGGCTCCACTGTTTGGCTGGGCAGCCAGAGCCCCAGCCCAGAGCATTTGGCACATGGATACTGTCCATCCTCAAGCAGCCACTCTCTGCCATAAAGAGCAATCCTTGTGTGCGGGGGGAGTGGGGCTCCTTGTAGCCCCCGCTGCAAGGTGCCAGGGGGAGGAGCAGGGCAGTCGCCTCCAGCTGCCAGAAGGACAGGGTGAGAGGCAGGCAGGAGCACAGGGATCTGGCAGAGGCACATGTCCCAAATCCTGCACACCTGCTGGGGTGCGATGCCAGCTGCAGCCCAACAAGGGCCCCTATTGATCCTGCCCGTGTGGTGGGTTTCTCTGCCCCTGCACACATGGCTGAGGAGATCTCATGGAGAAACTGTCATCTGTGGTTTGCTAAGGGTTTCTCCCCAAAGAATCATGATTTAATTGCTGTTATTATCTTCATAAAGCTGTCCAGAGTGTTTTTCCAGTGGTTATTTAAAGCTTATCTAAAAGATATTGATAGCAGTGGAATGCCTGGTTAAAACTGCATTCCTGGTACGCCAGTAGCAGAGTGTGATAAAAATAGTAGGTCTCTTAAATCAATCATCATCTTTCTCTAATTTATTGTATTGTTGTATTTTTAGATCCATGCATAGCACACACAGCATATCATTATGAAAGTAATGCAGTTAGAAGCTATATAAACAGATAACTGCACACTGAGTTACTGTCAGTCTTCCGTGAAAAAAAAGACAGTTTGGCAAAGAATAAAAATCACACATTATAATTTTTAAAAAGATCCACTGATGAGGAACCTTGCTGTAGAAAGCAAACTCTCCAAAACATGTCCCTAAAACAGAGTACATGTTGCTGATGAAAAAAATTATTGTAAAATCTATTGATCAGTAACAGCTTCAAAAATAACAATATGAATAATATGAACGTCTGGTGGGAAGAAACAACTGCACAGGATATCATTAGGTATATAGTCTATACATATTTTTTGCTATTCTGATTTGCTGTAGACAGAAAAGATAGAAGCACAGAAGCGATGAAATGTGTTTCAAAAAGATGGAGGAATTTTTTATTTAATGCAAATCCCTTGTTTAATCATATCGCTAGTGACTCATGCATAAAGGCTTAGAAATCTATGGAAGGAGATGAGAAATCCCAGAAACAGATATGAGCAAATAATTCACTACAGGATAGTTGTTTTCTCTTTAAATCAATTCAGTTTTTTATTTAAAGAAATTATTTGCAAATAGGTCATTCTAACTATGAATTTATTCCCGTGTTTCTAATTGCCTCAAGGATTGTTTCTGAAAACAAATTTTAGGCAATGAATTTACAGACTGATAATTCAAAAACCTTAACTACTGTGAGTTGCCAATCAATTGGCATTAAAAATCATATGTATTATCTTTACTTTGTAACCCACTCCCTGAACTGCAAAGTCAAAAAAGTATCTACCAGAGTTTTGAATCTCTCAAGTTCACTTCAGATAATGAAAAGGGATAAGAAAAGTTGAGGAATTAAATGTCACTTCATGTCTTTTTATGTCCTTCCACACAATCACCAAAACCCCTTGTCACCCGGCCTGTCACCTGCAGTCCAACCCCCAAGTGGTGCATGCCTTTATAACTCATCACAGAAGAGCCACATCACATTTATGGAGTGAGCTTTCACCTCTCTTTTCCCCTCATGTTCTTTCCAAGTCATTTGTGTTGGTGAGCACCTGTCTGCCAATGATGCAACCTAAGTCTACTCTGGCATGTTTAATTATCCAAGTTCCTGTGCCAGAGCTTTGGAAGAGCATTAGGAGACCTCCCTCTGCATGTCCTACACCACGCAGCACCACAGACCGATTCACATACCCATCCATGAATGGCATGAACTGTCTTGGATGGTCTTCCTCCTCCACCATCTACCATCTCCGGAAATCCTCTTTAGTAATTGGTTTGTGTTAGCTTGACCTCCCTTCAGCTCTTAAATACACTTGGAAAAGGAGCTGCTGAATGTGAGACAAGGCTACACAACCTTCTCCAAAGATGGGCAGCTCTCTGGGCTGCAAGACAGTCAGCAGCAGGCTGTGGCCCCTTTCCCTGCTTTTTCTGTGAATAAGCCAAGGAAAATCAGACTTTCTGCTATGGCTATTACCAAGAATGAGGTGACAGCATATGGAATAGCAGCCACAGTTGGTGACTATTTTTGAGATTCATTGCACCATATTTGGGGTTCACCATTGCACCTCCTAAATGGCTTCCACAATCCAGGCTTTTTGAGGCTTTTCCTCTGGTTTCCTGAGCCATTTGTACCCAAGCTTAGCTAGGGCTTATTTCTTTAAATCTTGGCTTTTGCTGACTTTACAGTGACTTTACAGTTTTGTCTATACCCTCATCTTCAGCAATTCAATGTTGCCTATAGTTCTGTGCACCTTGCAAAAGAATTGGTGAAAGGTAACAAATACCTGAGATGAAATATTTGGATATAGTTACTCTAGTGAGAGATGTTGCTGTAATATCTGGTATACAGAAGCAAGTATCACAGAAACATTTTTCCCCATGGAGCAGTTTCATTATCCTGCCAAATCCTTTGTAGCCAGGAAAATGCCTATGCCACAAAACAAAGAGATACTATGTGAGGATCAAATCTGGGCTCGTTGCAATCTACATCTTGCCCCAAAACAGTCTTCACACAGGGTTCCCATGCTTTGTTCTTGCAGTGGAATATGCTAAGGACATGAAACTGGGAAGAAAGACAGGACATGAGATTAATGCTACAAGGCCCCATACATCACCATCCTTTTGGAAGCATGGCATATGTACCCCACACGACCATTGGGAAGTGAGCAGAAAGTTCACTGATCCCAGACAGACTCATGGCATTCCCCCTTGAAGAGAGATGTGGGACTTAGCAACATCCATTGCATGAAGAAAAGAGTTCTCCCTACCAAGAAATAAATTCCTCTTCTAGTGCATTGAAAGAATTAGGTAATTTCCATCTCCTTCCTTGCAAATTAAATCTCTCAATAGCTCAATTTCTTCAAGTGCAGTTGTTTTCTCAGGCACGACAAAAGTAATTTTGCTGAGCCTCCATACTCTCAGAGTACCCAAGCATCACTAGCACCTGAGTGTTCAATGCTGCAGCTATTTCTTGAGTACTGCTTGGACATGTTTCAAGTTGACATTTTAGATTGCATAACTCCTGGCGCAGCACTGCAAAGATGTCTCCTCCCATTGCATCAGAGAGTGACCTGCTGTGGCAAAGGCTATTACTTCTTTTGAGATTATCAAGTCTGTGGTGCCTCCTCGAATTATACAGATTCCAAGGGGAGAAAAAGTAACTGCTGTGTGCTCCGGGCTCTGAACTTTTCAGTGCAACACATCTGGAGAGCCTTCATCTGCATATGCGTCTCTAATGCCACATCTCCTTGGTGAACACTGCGTGCATTGAATTCTGCTAACATAGGGTGACAGACAAGTAACAATAGGAGCTACGTTGACTCGGTGCTTGTCTCATCCTAAAATAAAATACTGTGTGACGGACTAGCCACAGCTGCACGCTTACAAAGAGCGGTCTGTGGCTTCTAAGGAAAGCAGCTGAGAAGTTTAAAAAAAAAATCTCAGCTTCCCCCTCCCCACTCATCTCCACACACATGTTAGATCCAAGGCCAAAATCCAATGACTAAACTAGGCATACAACTAAGAGTGACCTGATTTTACGGAGTTACTGAGCACTGTTGTTGCCCAGGGACTTTATTGCTTCAAAATTGTGTTTCTTGGGGAACACAGAGACTCAGTTCCTCTGAAAACTGGATACATTTGAGCAGGTGCCTTAACATTAGGGTTTTTTATGTCTCAATTTAATTTGTTCTTCTGGAAACTGTTTCATTTGAGAGTAAGGGCAAATGAATTCTGAATAAAAATAATTTAAAAAATCAAACACTGAAAGTCTAGTTTCTGTAGCATTAACCACACAGAGTACCACTGAGAGCAGCAGGCTGTGCTGTGGCAGGACCACTTTCCCATCAATGTGGCACAGACTGAGCGCTACAACAGATGGTGCCAGTAGGGAGGGCAAAGGATAACTGATTATACCCAAGTCTCTGAAACCCCATGTGAGCAGTACCCTCACGTCTCCAGGTAGCTCACTGACACTAAAGACGGCAGCTTTCTAGTCAGGGTTGATCATCCAGGAGTCCAAGGATGTGACTGAGCAAACCTGGATCAGTCTGAGGCAGAGAGGGTGATGCTGAACCCAAAGGGTGAATTTTCTATCTTTTCCCCCACCTCACTCCGCATTTGTGCTTGCAACAAAGGTGGCAGGAAAAGACTAATGCTTGCCTTCAAGGGATTTGAAGAGAGCTCTCAACTGTTTAAAGAAGCCTTAAAAAATTGTAATTCTTAAGCGACTTTCCAAGGCTGGTTGCTGAAGGTTACACAGGGCTAGGTGTGAAGTTGTTTTTCAAATGTCAGCAGGAAAAAAGTAAAATTCTCCTTTTGGCTTTCTCCAACCCCTGAGTAATCTGATGCAGTATAAATCAATATGTTCTTGAGACAGCATTCCATGGAAAATGTAAATTGTAATGTTATCTGATATTTGGGTTGTACAAACTCAAGCAAATTGCAGAAACTATAATCCTGGGCTGTGAATCACTGCTGCAGATCTAATCGCTACCAGTCTTTTCTGTCCATCAGCTCTGCCGTCTGCAAAGCAGTGGAAGTATGGATTACACATCTAGTACTTTTCATCACTCACATGCCCTGGTGGTAAGAAACTGTAGTGTGACCAAGCAGCTAATCAGAAGCAAATCTTCATAGCTGGTTTCAATCTCCTGTGTGCAGATATCCTCACCTCTCCAATGAGAGCAGGTTTGGGTGTTTACAGCCAGCACACATCTACTTTTACTTTTAGAGCAGAAACCATTCCGGGGAACAGACTGTTTAGGAGCTGTGATTAGAAGGAAGCTCGCTAATGCAACAAATGGTTGAGCAGACAACACAAACCAACAGATGCCAAACTATTTGAAGTCTGATACAGAACAAAGACCTCCCTCCTCAAATGAGGGCCAGGGCTGCAGAGCCCAGACAGAAACACATACCAGCCGGCCAGCCATGCAGAATGAAATCTCCCAAAGACTGGTTTCATCATAAGCAGCAGCTGACCGATCACAATTGACAGGACAGCTGACAAGAGGGCTCATTCCTGGGGCTCCTCCTCCCTTGTTCTCAGTCAACATGAGCCACCACTTTTGTCACGGGAGCCTGTGGTATGTGTTTGCCTGGCACAAACTCAAGTTTATGGGAAATCAGATCTATTGTTTGGTACAGTCTGCCACAGGGCAAGTAAAAACTCCTATTTCAAGCCGGCAGAAACCAGTGAAACTCCTCACAACTTTAGCTGCTTAGGGAATGTCTTTAGCTGCTTAGGAAATGCAGGTAGGCTTGTCCTGCTTCTGCTGGGATTGCGTGGTGCTCTCACACACAGCCCTTACCCCACAGTGATAAACACATCTGACATCACACCTCTGCATCACTGCTCACATCTCCATCACTGCTGCCACAATTTTAGGCTGTACATTTGTCAGCGGAGACAAAGGCCTGAATGGTTGTGCCTGTAGTTTATTAGTGTCTTCACAAGCCCTTCTAAGCAGACGACTAAAGACATTTTGGTGGCTCAAAGAAGGAAGTCTCACAGCCTCTGTGTGATATGAGACAGGAAAGCAGAAGGTCTGGAAAGAAAGGAAAGGCATAGAGTCAGAGAGAACTTTCTTGTAAGGTGAAGACTTTAAAGAGAGAAATGCAATGAAAGCCTCTGATGTGAGCTCTTCTACAGAAGGCTGGCAGACTTTTCCAAACCCACCCAAGCTACTGATCTGAACAGAGCACCCTGAAAATTCCTTGTGAAGCAAATGACAGAATGGAGAATACAGGAAGAGAAGATGTCTGAAAGAGACACACAAGCAAGGGAGGGACTGACAGCAGGAAAGTCCTATTCTATATATCAGGTCTAACAAAATTAGGAGAGTCACCCAAAAACCTCCCAGCAAACAGAAATTTCAGTATCCACATGCTTTTTGGTTTGCCTAAGTGCTGTTTAAAGCTCCATGTTTACATACAACCCATTTACTTTTCAGAAGACCCACGCTTTTTAAATGGTTCTGTAATTATATTTCTTCATAGTAGCAGACAGTTTTAAAAAGAATATCAGACAAGCCAAGGGAACAAACTCTCCTTGGAGAGTTTCCCATCCCTGTTATTGTCATTAAAAAACAGGGTGCACCGAGACTACGGCTGTTTGCACTATGTGCCTGACTCAGGAAACAAGCAGTTTGTTATTATGGTTATTTCTGGCAATTTAGGCCATTTCTGCTCTGAAACATAAAGAATTCCTATTTCAGCTTAAGTACTAGTCTACAGATTCAAAATGCATGTGCTAAGTCTTAATCTACAGGGTGTCCCTCCTGACTGACTAGGAAATAAATCCAAACAGAGCACAGCAAAAAATTACAATAAGTTGCCTGCATCACTTCAGGCCATATCCATCAAGTGATGGCTCGTGAGTGCTGCATACTGAAAACACACAGGAGCTGGGTATTATGAATTCTAAGCCACTGCCCATCATTTCCCTTTACCCCACAAGTTCCTTAAAAAAAAAGGCAGATCCTTGGCTGCTGTCAATTAACAGAGTCTCATTCAAGCTGATGCTGAATTAAACAGGCTAAAGATGTGTGCCCTGACAGAAGCAGAACAATCTCTCCCCCACAATTACAGCAGAGAAACTCATCTTTGTTTAAATATTCAATTCTACAAAGGTTTTAAAATCCTCATGCTCACAAAGGTTAGGAATTTTGTGGGCAATGGTGTAGGCTGTGTGCACCAGATTCAGGAACATTTATGTAAGCGGCTCCTAAGAAGACTGTACAACAAACTGGGGAGAGCAGGGGGTGCCAGTTTCAGTGGCTACACATTGTGGCTGTGGCTCTTGTCTCTCTCTCCACATTTGGGTCTTAATCACTTAAGACATCCACAAAATGCTCTGTGGCATCCATTAATTTCACAAAAATAAAATAGGAATCAGTATTCTTAAAATCAGCATTTAAAACCTATGGGATATTCCCACTGCACTGCCACAGCACTTCTCTGTGCACCTCCCCGTTTATCTTTCATGTACCCACGCTTCCCTTTTGCCACCTTATCACCACTTCTACTTGCAGGGCAAGGTAGCAACTTTCAGACAACCAAGGAAGCTGTGAAGAAAAGGGTAAGGTGGGATTATTTTCCATATTTCAGGCTAGAAATCGACATGATTTATTTAAAAAAAAAAAAAAGACCAGGGAAGTTAGTAAGCCTGCCCTTTACCACAGGATGCAGAATTTCAAGCTAAAACATGGGAAACTCCACATTTAATGAGAAGTCTGCCAACCCTAAGAGCTCAATCATAAAGTGGATTATTCTGTGCAGTCACAGAGGTTTCCTAGACTACTCATTTTCACATGAGCTGATAGCTCAAGGGGATGTTCAGACAGTGCTTGATGCTTTTGAACCTGACCTACAACCAGCCAATGTCAGTTCAAACCTGACCGCTGGCAGAAAGCATGGAAAAAACGGGAAGAAGAGCGGAGCAAGTTGTCATGGTCTGCCTCTGTCAAAGGGGTTTGTAGTTTGATAGACATCAAACCAACAGAGCAGAAAGCTCAGATGACACTGAAGCTAAATAAATAGCACATATGGCAGGGAGGGGGGAGGTGTTTGTAGCTGTGTAGAGAGGCAGGGAAGGTCTGAGGAAAGGGTAATGGGGTGGCAGAGGAGGAGAAAAGGGACAAGACTTGGAGTGACACAGACATGCTGCCAGTCCTAATGAGGTCCAAGGCAAGTGTCTCCTTCTAAACAAATTCTAAACAAATGCCTCCTTCTCCTCCCTGCCTCTTCTTTGTCCTCAGTGGGACAGCCCTTGCCCTGAGTCCCATCTGCAGAGGATGGTGACAGTCATTCATCATGGGAGCCAGCAATAGGGCAGCACTTTCCACCTTCCTGATAGCTTCTACAAAACACAAAGTACAAGTCTGAAAATGCACTGGGTCAGTGCTTAGCACAGCATCCCAGGCACTGACAAGGGGTTGGGAAGGGAGGCACCACTGACTGAGATGAATAGCGGTTCCCACCCCTCACATCTCCTGTGTCTTTATGGAGAACATTTTCATTCAACAGAGCGTACAGCTCATGGAGATGAACAGGCTATTTCCACCCCTTCAAAAAAATTCATTCTGCTTAAAGGTCAGAAGTCTAAAATCTACACACTCAGTTGGATTTCCTTGATACTAATAGCACAACATAAATTTGCCATACAAATACATAAACTTGCCATCACCTGAGTGATTTACAAAATGCATTCCTAAAAAACAGAATAAATAGCCTCCCTGGAGGTTGAAAGATTGTTTCTGGGGGCATTTCTTTGGAATCAAACTAGGTCCAATCAAAACACATAGGCACTCAGTTCCACAATGTCCATCACGGCTGGTGCATGGTGCCCGTCACATCCTTGGCAGACAATGCCGATCAGGGAGTTGGCAAAGGCTTCAGATCTACAAGGAAGATCAAATCTCCCACTGGGATGGGGTAGCCCAAGCAGGATATCCACTGAGATTCTCTGATTGCTTCCCCATGTCAGCTGGGAATTAGGGTCTTGCTCCCATAAGCAGACCTGGCTGATTATCAGTCTAAGGATTTGAGGCTGGCTAGCACATAGAAGTCATAGACATATTCTACCCTGGGCATGTGCTGGGGCCTGGAAGGCTCCTGATGTCTCTTTCTGCTGTGCTCAGTGACAGTCTGAGGGTCAGCAAGAGAAATGAAGCTGAAAATCATAAGAAATCAGGCAACATACATTAAAGACAAGGTCCCTCTTCCCCCTTGGGACAGGAAACAGACTAGAACAGGTTGATAGACTGGCGAGGAGGGAATGTGATAAAGCAAGCCTGGTTGAAATTGGTGCAGGGAATTTCACAGATGGGTGACATACAAGGAATGCAAGATCTACTCATATGTGTAGTTAAATAACCCCAGAAGCATGCAGAACTCTAGCAGGCAGCTGCCTTTGATGCATATATAGCAATAGGTACCAGCTGACAAGGAGTAATTGGCTCCTAAAATACTCATGGATTAAGAAGACAGGAAAGGAGGTAAGCTAGAAGTCCTAGCCAATAGATATGAATGACAGAGGTTGGAAAACGAAGAAGATTCACATTTTTAATGTGGAGGGTTTTGTTACATGGCTGCCCAGACCTGCTAGATGGTTCCGCTTCTCTCTACACAATAGAGAAGAGCTCAGCATTTATCACAGCGTGACCAAGTGCCAAGGAGTAAGGAAGAAGCACACAGCAGCCACACAGCCTCTCCATTCCAGCCATACCCATGTTTCAGCTGCCCTTGCAGCTAAGAGTCACAGAAGTGGAAATTTCTCTTCCAGCTGAAATATTTCTCTCGCATTAAAAGGCAAAGAAACTGGATGAAGACCTCTCACACATTATAAAGTTGTGTACATCCAAGATGACCTTCCCACCTTGTATAATTTGGGGTCAATTTGAACTAGCAATCTAAAAGGGAAACTTTCCATAACCTATTGCCAGCTACTTGAACCAGTGATTTCCAAAATGTGGGCTATAGACAGCTGGTTGGTCATGTGTGGCTGGCACTCCTCCTTTCTCATTGCTATTTCAGCCTGAGCTCTGCTAAAAATATACCAAATCATTTCCTAATATTGCATTCTCATGTGATCACTAGCTAGTGTTGAAATGGGGATGTAAGAAACCCAAAGATGTGAAAGGTGAAGAGTGGTGCTCGACACATCAGGAGACGGTAAACGGAGGTATGGATGACTTGAGGAGAGTGTGAGATGCAATACCAAACTCCCACTTAGGAAAGCAAGCAGATAATGCAAAACAATGGGATGTACTGGAAAAGTGTATCCTTTCAGTTAAGGCTGTTAAGAAGCATGTAGACTGTTTTTATGATTTGCAGGAAATTTATGTTTTCTTCTGTCTGTAGCCTCATCTTATTCCAGGACATTCACTGACACTCTGTACCAAGGACTGTGACTCTGCTCACCTGTCAGGGTGACTCCTGGGCCCTAGGGAGAGTGATCAGACACCCAGAGGGACAGGTGTAGCTTTAGGATATGCAACCAAATGTCTGTGCCACCTAAGCCATACACCACTGCCATTTGGGCACCTGAGGCTGTGCCTGAGCAAGGTACATTTTCCTCATAGTTAAAACTGTCCACAAACCTGCCAGTGCCTCAGACCTGCAAATCACTGCATGACCCAAACATTTCTGGCTCCTCCTGGTCTCAGGCTGCATGCCTACCATGCTGCACGGGGGGTGCAATGTGGCTTAGCCATCTCAAGAAACAGATGGATCAATGCAGATCTGTAGGTCTTTCCTATCACCAAAAAATGGGAAAACGGAAAAACAGGCCTGAGTAGGGTTCTAATAACATCATAAAGGATTCTGGATGGAGGGGGCAAGGGAGTGTGCAAATCTATTAAATTAATTTTAGAAAAAGGATATGAACGAGTCAAGCCTCAGTTTATGTTCCCCACTTACATTCGCTGTCCTTGACAAAAATAGGTGGCTCTGCTCTGAAGTCCCAGGGAGCCTGGAGCCTTACTCAGGCAGTCCATTTGGAGCAGTACACCAAAATGCAGGCTGTAACGCCCTGCAGATCCCTGACAGTGGATTCCAGAGGGGACAGGATCCTTTAGAAGGCTGCACAGCACTATCACCCACCTCCACATCGAGAAAGATCTGGGAGCCTGTTCCAAGAAGATCTGGGGCTGCAGGCAGGACAAATAAAGCTCTCACATGCTTTTCAGCCAGGCAGCTGCATGTAGTTCAGCAGGAAACTCTTTGTACTATGTGACCAGGTCACAGACATAAACAAAAGAGCACTGAGAGACTGAGTCAACAGCCGGTTCTCATGTCCCTCTGTGTCATATTCATGTCTCTAAAAATCAAATGCTCTTAAGAGGAATTTTACATCATATGTGCATGCTGTAACACTTGCTATAAAAGAAACAGTAAAACATTCCAAAAAATTCATGCAGTTCCAAAAGTTTTACTGCTACTAAAACAATAGCTGAAGACTACATTTTCAGCAAGCAGCAGATAGGATTTTAACCATGTTCTTTACACTAACCCCGCTGAAATTTCTCTTTAAGAGAATCCAGGAGTGAAGGTCTGAACTAGCCTATTCCTTTCAAGAGAAATAAACTGAGAAAAAGAGCTAAAGTTGAACAGCTGCCCAAGAGAAGTGAGGGAATGCCACTTCTGGAAGAGACTTCATTTGCCATACTGGATTTAGCTATTCAAGCATTGTTGAAAAACACAGGTTATTGAATCCTCATATGGGTCTGAGAAAGTTGGAAGGCAGGAAAAGTCACTGTAAAATGACAACAATGAGCTCTGCAGAGCAGTGAGAGCAGGGTCTCAGAAACCACGATGCCCAGCATTACTGCTCATTTGCCTTCACAACACAACAATGAAGGGAAGGAAACAGACTGGAAGAACATAGCTTGGAAGAGTCTGTTAAATGCATTATGAAATGTATTGCTGTAAGACTGTTGTTTAATTCATCCAGGTTTTTATTTCATTCTTGCAGGAATTCTCTTTACCAATGAATGCATCACCATGAAAAATTTTGTTGATTCTGGTAACAGCACCCTTTAAAAAAATGATGGGATTTTTCTGCCTTAACAAAGGAGAGGAAATGGTGTTGGATCACATCCCTGTTCTTCTAATTTCTCTGACAGACAGAGTAGTAAGGCAGCAGCTTCTCTAGTACAACACACAATTTTTCTGTGTTGCAGTAAAAAGAATACAGTCCTCTTCCTCCTCCTTGCTGTTGGAGGCCTGCACAACTTAGGAAAGCTTCCCAAGAAAATAAGGGGAAGAATATAATGGCAAATTTGACTGGCTGAGTCAGCAGCATCCTGCGTTTGAGCAAGCCTACACAGTTCTTCAACACAGAGGTGGGAGGATTTCTTTCTATCACATCCCTCTGGGGAGAGAGCTGCAGAGAGCATCTCTGTAAAAACACCCTCTTGCAGGTAGAATTGCAACTCATCCTTGTGGTCAAAGCAAAGGTTTAAAATCTGACAGAAATTCTAGTTGTGTGAAAAAGGACCTGAGTCTGTCACCTGATCGTCTTCTTGTTGAAATCAGCTTCTATTTCCTAGCCTCGGAAATAGAGAAAGCAAGATATTACCTAGGGCAGGAGACGGCTGGGGAAAGGAAGCAGTCCAGGCATCTTGATGAGCCAGAGCACTTTTGCCTGTGCCTTGTGGGGGAAAAAGAAGAGGACCAGCTGCTCAAATGGCTGCCCTCCCTCTCTTCCTATGGTCAGATTCAAACCAGGGTGGTTTACTTCTGCAGAGAAGAAACCTACAGTATATGACTGCTTCTACGGGGAAACTGCTCTCTGAGTAAAGCAGTCAGCTCCCTGTAAATTATCGTGTGCCTATGCTGAATGGGGGGAAAATTTTTCTGGGCACCCATGACCTGGTTGTGTATGTAATGGCCTGCTGGATCACTTTATGACAACTGTCAATCCCAAGACAGTTATAGGGCGGTCCTTTCATCAACAGAGGGTCTGAAATTCAGGAAGAACTTCAAGCGACCCGCCTAAGGTTACTGGCTGCCTTCATGTCCGCACCAAGATTGGAATACCAGACTAGCTGGCCTCAAGTCAAAGGTTCAGCCCCACCTATCCTATATATAGATTATTGTATCATATGCTCCCCCTTATTGCTATGCAACTGGGTGTCAGAGCAAAAACACAATTAAACACTGGTCTTGGGCCTCATTGAACCAGATGTCAGGAATGTTTTTCTCCATTGTACTTGTCTAAAAGGCAGCTACACTCAGTAATCAACGTTCAAGCTGATTTTTCTAAAAAGGTTTTTGACCCTGACTTCTTGGGATGGGAATTTGCTGAAATTTTCTCTTTGAAAAATCTTGAATAATTTGATTACAGTAGGAGCTGATTAAGCCTTCTGGTATCAAAGCCAAGTATTGCATAAAGCTGAGGAAGAGACCCATAAACATGGTTGTTTCATAGCCAGTTGTAACTCTGCTTGAGAAAAGGCACCAGTTCTCACCAGCAAAACCCAGCATCCTGTGCTCCTACTGCCATCATCTAGATGTCAGCAATCCCTAAGAAGTACTCAAAGGTTTTTCTCAAGGCTCAGGATGATAGCACCTCTTTTACACCTGGTCTAATCCTCCCTTATAGTTCCTCAAACTGGTAGTCAAGATCCCAGCCACTGAAACGTTACCTTTATATATGTGAAATTGTTCTGCAAGACGGAATCTTGAACACACTGATAGTTGTTTATTTCTGATGTGCCCTAAGGCAACATCCTGGCAATAGTAAATCAACAGAAATTTACCAATTACTTTGCTCAGGCCAATTTTTTCATCTTAGGGGCCTAGATCATCCTAATGACAAATCAGGGAAAAATTTGCTCCAGGTTGGAGACTTGGTTTCCACAGTCTTTTTCACTTGCCTTGTTAACACCAGTGAGTAAAACAGAGATATAAATTCACTCACTGAAGGGTTCTTCTTTCTCATGTTTTATGCTTTTGATCCATACAAGTACCCAAAGAAATTGGTTTCCAGTTATTGATTTAGCTCAGTTTCTTCAGAAACATAGCAGGGACTGCCACCACAACCACCTGTGAGGAAACAGGGCCTGATGGTGCCATACTGCTTTCCTGTTGATGTATTTCCCCCTCTCTAATTTTCAGACATATGCCTATTTTAACTGTATGTACACAAATGCAGAATTTGTCTGTTTGGGACTTTACATTACTTTCATTACAAAACTGCGTAAAAAAGACAGCAAATCAATTTCATAGTCAGTGCTCACACAGCAGGAGACAATTCATACTGACATCTGATACCTGCTGGCTGCTGCTTCCAATTATGCCAGATGCTGGAGAGTAGGACTGTCGAAATAACAGTGTCGATGGTGCAATCAAACTAGTTAAGATTCTGGAAGTGTGTTGTGCTTGGTTCAGTGCGTCGTCAAATTCCCACCATAAGCAAAATAGTGACACCTACTCCTTTTTTGTTAACTTCTTAACCAGCAAAGAGATACACATTAATTCAATATAAAGTTGCATTCTTGGATATATAACTGAATCTGCCCAAAGGCTAAATATCAAAAGATTGGAAGGAATGTGAATGAAAAGTGAAATAAACATAATAAGGATTTATAATAATACATCCTTACTAAATCCTACAATGCTGCATTACAGCCCTCAAGGCAAGACCATGTATACTGCCTGTCCAGTTCCTTGCAGCTCACTGGGGAATTCTCCTGTCATCAGAATAAATTTGGTGAGCCTGAAATTGGCTCACAGCTTGTTGAGCAGGAATAGTAGGAGAATAATGGGACAGGGTATCATTGAGGCATTAACTGACCAGCAGAGAAAAAAAGGGCTTCTCTTTGTTTGAGGCAGGAAGCAGAGCACAACAGATACACTGAGCACCATAGCAGACATAAAGTCTGCTCTTCTCTTATCTCCCTAAAATATTAAAAGAAAAGCAGAAGACTATGGTGCTGGCCAAGCAGGTCCTTCTTCATACTGACTGACATCTCTCAAAAAAGCCAATCAACTGAAATAATTGCACATACACACGGAGAAGGAAATCATTGGTCCTACCCCTTCCATTTCCCAGCCTGCCATGAAAAGATCTTTTGGAAGAGAAGTAGCTCTTCCTTTCATTCCTTTCTTCTTTCTTCCAGCACACTTCAAGCTAAGCCATGCCTCAGTGATTGGCCTCAGAGGTCAAACTTCTCAGCCTCTCCTGGGCAAGGGGCATCACAAATCACTTTGTCCAAAGAGATGAGAACAGAACAGCACAACAGTTTAGCACAGTCCAAAATGGGACACCAAGAGTTCCACTTAGCCTCACCTTGTCAATTAGCACTGGCAGAGGCTTTCCCCATCAGATACTCAATAGAAAATTATGAGCTACACATTACAGATAGCTACCTTGAGATTTAATTATGTTCCCTGCAGAGCACAGAGGATGTCACTGAGGCAGGGAAGTGGGGCTCCCTAGGCTGAGTAAGGAAGTTGTAGCAACTTTCTTCATACAACCACTACAGCTGAGCAAAGCAGTCACCATACACGTACAAATATACAAACACCTCCTCACTGGAGGCTTCCAGAAGAGGCTGAAATGTCTGTTTTGAGATAACTTTATTTTGCAGGGAGACATCATTTGATGTACATGATCTCCACAGTCAGTGCACAATTACCTATTCCATTCACAAACCAGGAAAGTGACTGTATGTCTGCAGTAGTACCACCTAAAAACAGTTCTGAAAAGGCTGTAATTTAAACACTGTATTGAAAAAAGCTCAATTGATCTGGCTGGCCATAACCCCAGAAGCATACTGTTCTGAATTGGGTAAAATCCACTGGATTTATAAGTAGATGGTCACACTAATTCTGTTAGTATATTTACAGTAATTACAAATGATGCTTTGCAATGTTTTCATCAAAGATTTCTAAATTTGCTACACCTGTGATAATCCTCAATTAAGATGTTTTTAATATGCCATGGGACTTTTATTAGCAGAACAAATAACTGTCATATTAAGTCTAATCTAAATGCTTAGTTAGGACTCTAATTTAAAAAGTTACTCTTAAATCTTTCAGAAAATAAGACCTATGGCTAAATTAACCTCAAATAACACGTCTTTGGCAATAATTTTAAAATGCTTAAAATGCACAAATGCTTCATTTTTAGTTACATGCCGGGGTACTTTAACCCAAAAAATGGAGGAAGTTCAACAAAACTTCAGCCTCTTACCCCAGGTATCTCCACCTACTTCAAAGGAAAATTTAAGCACAGAGGAGAATGCACTGAATCTTCAGATTATATCCAGTTCTGCTCATTGACTTGGAGGGGATAGCATGCCAAAAGTATTTAATTAATTGTGGATATTTACCACTGTATTAATGACATGAGGTAGAAGCCATTTGTCAGTGGCAGAACGTAACATATACATTCTGTGAACAATTCGTTGTGATGAGGCAAAGAACAGCACATTTAGTTTAAATACCTTGACTGAAAAAAAACTTCAAGCATGGTTCAATTAATTACTCACCTAATTACTCTTGTTCCAATAACAGTCATTGACTTGCTCCACATTACTATACATTTGAATTTTAGACTTACTGCTGCTAATAAAATTAAGTACTTAGCTTAGATCTAATACAAACAGAATTAACACACATCCAGGAGATATCCAGCATTTAGCTATATCTTATTTTTAGAGCATTAATCAGTTGTGTGGCATTTTTCTTTCCAAATTATCTATCACTCTGCCTGCAAAGTCAGGAATTATTTCTTCGTGATATTTCCAATTGAAGTGTAACTTAGTAAAAAAATAATTGGGAATGAGGAGAAGAAGAAGTGGATTTCTTTCATGGAAAATGTACATTACAAAGTCTCACAAGAGACAGTCTAAAATAGATGTTGACTTATTTTCCTAACTCAAAAATCAATTTACACTTGAAAAAAAATTTCATTTCTAAAACACAGATATCAAAGGAAACAAAATATAGATATCTACTGTGCTCAGAAGTTCCACACAGAAAAAAAATTAAAACAAAAAAAGTGAAAACTATTTCTAACTAGATCCCATCTGTATTAACGGATTGTTTTACCATTCAAAAATCTTCACCATTTTTAACAGATATTAAAAGTATTAAAGGATTTACAAGTTAAATCTGGTCCTTATGCTACAACTTTCTTGCCTCGCATCTAGACACTATAGGTCATGTTTTATTTTCAAAAAAACCCACACACAAAGAGACACAAGCATTTACTCCAACAAGATTATCTTACGTCTAAAATTAAATTACAAAGAACAAGAGTAACTACCAATATGTGGATGTGTGGAAAAAAGCACATGGGCTTCAGTAATAACATCACACACCTAATTTCAGGCTCCAGTGCCTTACAGCTTCTGGGGGGCAGGACTTTGTTAGCAGGAGTGACCAAGGAAGAAAGATCTAAGACTGGGCTGAAAAAATTTTAAGAACTGTTTGCCTCAGTGTGTTTTGTTATTTATGCACAACCTCTCTGAGAGTTACACAGTACAGAGAAGTGATTATGAGGGAGAGGAAGCAAAAGGTTTCTTAAAAAAGTTTTTACATGCTTTCAAACCCCTGAAAAAGATGAAATTGCATGCAGTTCCTGGGACAGTGTTCATGAGTGTTCTGCAGACTCAGGAATCCCTAGTTCTTATGTACATATTTTCAGAACTCTAAAACACCACTGAACCCTAATTAATTCTGATTAATTGTCCAAAGACTTAATCAATAATAAATGAGCTAATTACAACTAGTTGTCCCTGTGGGACTGTCAGAAGGCTGATAAAGATCAGACAGTTGCAGGTACAAGCCATCACAGATCCTTACTCTTCCCTAAAGAACAATTTACTTTGACACTAAACCTCAAATTGCCACTGATGGATAACATGCTAAACGTACCTACCTTAATCTCTATAAGAATCATAAAATATTTACCTCTACAATATTGGCCAAAGGAGCATAGAACCACAACAGAGTAGTGGTTCCTTGTGCTGGTTTCAGCTGGGGTAGAGTTAATTTTCTTCACAGTGGCTCGTACAGGGCTGGGTTTTGGATTTGTGCTGAACACAGGGTTGATAATATAGAGATATTTTTGTTATTGCTTAACAGAGCTTACAGAGAGCCAAGGCCTTTTCTGCTCTTCTGCCACGCTGGTGAGGAAGTCGGGAGTACATGGGAAGTTGGGAGGAGACACAGCCAGGACAGGTGACCCAAACTGACCAGAGGGATATTCCAGACCATACGACATCATGCTCAGTATACAAAGGGAGAAGGAGAAGGAGGAAGCCATTTGGAGTGATAGCTTTTGTCTTCCCAAATCACAGTTACACATGATAGGCCCCTGCTCTCCTGGGGATGGCTGAGCACCTGCCTGCCCATGGGAAGCAGTGATTTAATTCCTTGGTTTACTTTGCTTGTGTGCATGGCTTTTGCTTCCCCTGTTAAACTGTCTTCATCGTGGCCCACAAGTTCTGTATCTGTTACCCTTCCAATTCTCTCCCTGATCCTGCTGGGGGAGCGAGCGAGCGGCTGCATGCAGCTTGGCTGCTGGCTGGGGTTAAACCACAACACTGCCCCTATTTCTACCCCATAAACCACATGAAGTACATGAAATAGGATAGCAGAGATGTTGGGCCATCTTCAGTCTGTTTCAATCCACAGTCCTTCCTTTTCAAAAAAAAAAGTATTATAAATGTATACGGAAAAATAATTTTGAAATGTCATGTCCCAGCATTCAGACAGGGGTATGATAGATGTATAGATTTTCATGTCTTGCACATTGTATTGCTAGTATAAATCATGACAGCAGTGAATTAAGACATAAATAGGAAAGAGAGAGAGACTGGGAAAATAGTCTCATGAGCTAGGGACAGTGGAACAAATTCACTGCTGCAAGAACAAAATCAATGAAGAGAGTGAATGCTTCTTTCAAAGGAGCTTTACCCACCCACAGCACGATGCAGCTTGGTCCATTGACTTTTTCCAACTTAAAGCAATTCCTAAAAGCTGAACTGCCAGTATGTTCTCTGCCTCCAGGAAAAATGAGAAGCATTAGTATGAACGGTTTTCTGAGGGTCCTGATACGTGTCGAGGGCACACATACATATATGACTGTTTGTGTGAGGTATTGTTACTAACTGGAATCTTTTCCTTTGCAGAAATGTTCAAGTGCTCTGGAGTTTTTAATGATGTGCTTTGACTGTGCTTCACCACAGATGAAAAAGGGGAGAAGTAACATGAAAGAAATCCTTCAGCTGTGAGAGCTGGAGGATCAGCTCAGTGGTAGAGCAGGAGTGTTGCCTGGAGAATGCCTGCAGAGTCCCTAACACATCACTAGCCCTGGATGTGCACAGAAACATTTAGAAACCTTTTCTTGCTCATTCTTCACATGCATCTGTTCTCCTTCAAGCTCTTTCAGATGAGGAACTATCATCTAGTGATAAGAGTTCAAGTTTGAAAACAGTTCTAGTTCTCTGTCACAAAGGTGCTGTGCAACATTAATATAAGAAAAAACAAAGGAATACCATGATTGGGCCTCAGGTTTCTCAACACAGGTTTCATAACTATTGTTAAGCAAATACCTCCAAAATGTGCACATTTTCCACATTCCCTTTTCATGATATATCCTAAATTCTGGAGTAAATTTTAGGCAAGTATTCACAGAATCATAGTATGGTTAAGGTTGGAAGGGACCTTAGAGGTCATCTAGTTTCAGCTTCACCATGGACAGGGATGTCATCCACTAGATCAGGTTTCTCAGGGTTCCATCCAACCTGACCTTCAACACATCCAGCGCATCCACAGCTTCTCTGAGCAACTCCTTCCAGGACCTTACCATACACTGAGTAAAGATGATCAGTATAAAGGCCAAGACTGATAAAAAGATCATAAACTGCTCAGCAGTAATTCTTTAGAAGAACTACCCAGTGAGTGGATGAAGTGCTGGACTGGACGCATCACAATGAGAAAAAGCTCAAATCTTTAACAGGAATTATTCACTGTGGTCTTATACAAATTGGAAAAAAAAAGATGCCTGGCAAAATATAGAGTAAATCTAGTAACTTCATAAATGTTTCAAGATCCTTGGTTGTCAGGTGCAACCATGATGCAAAATATTACTGTGATTCATTTGTACTAATGGCAAAAGCGCAGTAAGGAGTTAAGCAAGTGTTTTGTAGTAGAAGTTTCCAAGTGGCTATATATGCTGTACTTAGCTGGCCCAAAACCAAACTTATACTCAGAGTTCATGGTAGCAAATTTGGTATAAAGGCTTAGATGGATCATAAAAAGGAAAAATGGGAACATTTCCCTACATTGTGCTAAATCATAGCAGTTACACTTATTCTTGGAGAGTGAAGAGTTGCTAGTGTCTGACACTGCTGTGCAAAGGGTCAGACATCAATTATGTATCCCTCAGTTTTAGCCTCGGAAAGGGAAGAAACCGGAATCTGGAAGACTCATTCTTTTTTTTCAATTATTCCTTTTTTTTTTTTTTCCCCTCAGACCAGGCATCCTTCCAGGCTTTTCTGGAAATATACATTTACTTTTGCTCAAGCCAATGAAGCTCCTCCAGCTGGTGCAGCCACTGGGCCTTTTTCCCTAGTGTGTGTCCTTCCTGCTAAAGGAACAGTTCTTGATGCCCCCTGTGTGGTTCCTCCAGCAGCAAGTGGTGACGAGATTCCACTGAGGAGTGCAAATCAGAGGGAATGGTTTTCTCCAGCTTGTTTAAGGATTTGAGGACTTTTCCCCAGAGCCTAGTTATCGAGAAAAATAGCAAGAAACAAGAGATGCCACAAACACTTTGTCAACTTCAGATCTTTCTGGTTTAAAGAATGTTAAAGAAAGCCAGGGCAATGGTTTTACTGCCAGACTAAGCAGGAACAATCTGTTCCAATTCAAATGCATTGTGTTTCATAGAAGGCTGGATTTTGCAAGAACAAATCTTATATGGGAACATTTTAACTGCATTAAATAACACCTAGTAGGTCAGACTTACCAGCATGTGCTGTATTTCCACAGTAGAGACCTGTGTAACAGTTTGGTTTGTTGATGTGGCTGGTTATTCAGAACAAGCCAAAACCTCTTCAAGATGTGCTTAGAAAGCATAGAATAATGTGTCAACAAATATAGCTTTCTAAAAAAGCATAGCTACTCTGGTGCAGACACAGGCTAAGTATCTCTGCTATAGATCAAGGGATCAAGGTACAGCTTGTGAATTCTTTCTGAGATCAAAGAATTTTTGTACATCGAAACCATCACGGTTATTTCCTAAAACTCCTTGCCCTGGATTTTTTGGTTTTTGGGTTATTTTTGATAGTGTCTACATCTGTGTCTCAGAATAAATTGCTCAGTCAGGACTATCAGCACCAGCATTGACCCTGACTTGGAGGAACAAAATTATAAAGAAACATTTTTCTCCAAGGGCTTTGAAGAAAAGAGCAGGGCAAGGAAAAGCAAGAGATGAGAGAAATCTCAGGCAGGAGCTAGAGATCAGAAGGCATTGGTTTGTACTGCAGGGCACCATTTTTTCTGCAGGAAAACTAACAAAGCTGGTCATGGAGAGCGCTGGGCTGCGGATGTTAGGAAAACAAATCTCCACGTTTCTAGAATGTCAGCTTATAAAGCAGTCCTGCAAAGACTCCATTTCACAAAAAACATTTCTGGAAGCCCAGGTTGGAGCCTATCCCTCAACTCTGTCCTGATTAAGACAACTTGAAGGCACGTGGCTCCAGTTTGGAGGATACACCCAGAATGTGCTGATGCATATCCAAGAGGAACAGGCTGAGCAGGCTGTACTAATCTGTGCATTACTAATAGTTGTTACTTTGCTGCATCTGGTAAATGCTTAGAAGACACTGAACAGTACAGTTTCCACAGTGAAGATCTGATCTTTTTCCTCAGTATTTCACTCACAAAATAATCTAGCATTTCCTAGGTAAACATCCCTCTGTCTTTGTGCTGCATGCCACATAGCACCCAAGTACGAAAAAATAACACTGTAGTAAAACCCTTGTAGCAAAATATTCAAGCCTCTTGTTTACTTTCTCATGCTTTCACAATGTGAATGAAAGCCAGCCATGCACCATAGAAAAAGTTGTCGCAGTTGTACAAATACTTTCCCCCATGTATTTTTACCCATCAAACACAGAGAGTTCATATCAACATTTCCATTACATGTCAGTTAGGGAAGTATGTGACATCTTATTTTAAATGGGTCAACAAACTTTTCACTTAAAGGGAAAGAAAACCAAAACCCAGTAAATCTTGCCTAATGAGAATCCGTATGTGTGGCTTTATGCCAGAGAACATTAAATTTTCTGTTTTCTTGCCATTTTTGGCAAATCATTTGGAAGCAAGATCTCTGCTTGCTGGTATCACAGTAGAAAGCACTGAAGGGGTGGCTACAATTAAACCCTCTGGAAAGGAACAAAAACCTGTTCCTGATGTTCTGATGCATCCAAAGACACGAAACAGCTAAAAATGGAAAAAGGGACAGTTACCAGTTTATGGACATGTCTTTTCTCACAGGCTTCCCTAGAGTGGGAGCTGACATAATCCAGCTGTCCCAGCTTCAGCACAGCCTAAACCTGGACAAAAACACACTCTTCACATCCAAAACCGTACACTTGCTGCTGAGCTGGCTACAAGACTCATTTTAAGATCCTGTTGATTTTTCAATCACTGTTCAATTTAGGTTTCCATATAGCTAAATGAGGTTTTGGTTCCCTGTTGCCCATGTTCTGTACTTGGTAGGTATTAGGCCGCAGCTTATACCGAAACACCATAGTGTTATAAATCATTAAGTGTCAGGGTCTTTTCATACTATGTTCAGCAGTTCAGGAACACATGACTTGTAGAGATTCAGGAAACATTAGTTTCTGTAAATACTGTCACGTCAAGCTTAAAAGCATATTTCAACAATTTCTTTTCTAACCCTTGTAGTAGTAATTATTTTGGACATTCATCATAATATGTCCCATTATTTTCAAGACAGAGAGGATAGAGTTAGATGTGTGTGTGTGTGTGTTTCAGTCAAAGCAAGGTTGCATGAAATAAAGGGAAAATTTCCCATACAGCCATGGAGTCCAAGGAAACTTCATGTATGCACTGAAAAGGTTTCTCCACTTTTTCCTGGTCTGGTTTGCATGGTAGTCACAAGCAACAACTCATGGTGCTTCAAGCGCAGAAGCAAATAGTCACACAGGCAAAAGCACTCTCTATCACTGTTCATTATGAATTCAAATTCATTGCCTGAGACATCACATGAGGTCATGAAACCCCACAGCTATTAACTTGTAGAAAATCATTACTGAATCTGACCTGAACACAGCACACAGAGTCATAGGACTGCAGATAATGAAATCAGACTTCTCTGTGAATACAGAAGACAGACATTTCCAAAAACAAACCAGGGGTCACAGCACGTGGGAATGATGTAAAATGAAATCAGTGAGAACCAAGGAAAAAGGCAGACCTCTCCCACTCTCCCCTTAAGCATGCAGATGGCTTTTCCACACATGGGAGCAGTCTCAGAGAGAAACTCAGAGCTGTGCCCACTCACTCCAGTCGTGGGATACAGACAACACACTTCAGTCTCAGGACACAAGTGGAGCCCACTGCAGGGACTTGCTTCTTTCTTTGGCTGTGTGCCAGCCATTAGGGCTGGCTCAAGATTTATGCCAAATCCAGGTACCATGGAGCTCAAAGAAATTTTTATATTTCTCACATGGCTTTTGGGTAAAAAAAATTGACCCCAAATTTTGTAACACCTCAAACTTCTGCTAGAATTTAAGGGGTTTTTTCTCATTAATTGTGGAAAATCACATAATGTCATATTGGCCTTGGTCCATTAATAACATGTTGTGGGATTCTATTTACTGGCCCTGGAGAAAACAGATATCAATGATGTAAACATATTTCCCACTGAAAACATTGAAGATTCTTCTATGAAAAAGCTAAAAATAAAATTCTCTTGAAAAAAAATTGCTAAGGGTAACACATAAACACAAAAAAAACTAAGAAAAAAAAATTCATAGCATCCCTGTCATACATAGGGTTTTCCAATTTAAACGGGGGGGGNAAATTACTTCTTATTTCATACCCACTTCTGAGAAATCATTTCCCTCCAATTCAGGATGACCTTCTGAATCATACCTGGATGTGATTATCCCCTCAAGAATCCAGAAGAAACGATATACCATGTGTGTCACACAGAAATGACTACCCTTTACCTGGTCTGTCCTACTCAGCTTTGCTATTGACAAAACATCATTACAAAAAAGGTCAAAATAAAAAATCACTAGAATAGTAGAAGAAGATATTTTCTAGTCAAGAGATTCATTTTCCCTGCAACACAAACACTAACATATTCTACAACATACCCACAACAAGAAAGCTAAATGTTAGCTTCTACATAATAAAAATACAAATTTGCTAAAGGTCTGCGCACACTTACATAAACTAACAACACATGAACCAGGGAACCTCACACAAGTACTAGAGCATATGGTAAATTACAGCAGGAAGGCAGGAAGGCCATTAGACCCTCAGATTAATTGTGATTATTTACAAACTTGCCTCCTATTTTTTCTTTCTCTCCCCTCTCATGCTCTGTAACACTGTCCCAGGCCTATAAATCAAAGCAAAACAAAACCAAAGCACTGTGTTTTCTTGGTGTTGGACATGGCCTCTGCTGCAAGAGACCCTGCAGCCCGATTTTTGTAAATCCATGCACAGAAGCCACACCCCAGCCCGGCCCTTCTCCCTGTCACCAGCACCGCGGCAGGTGGGCTGGGAAAAGCAGGCGAAGCACAGTGGAGTTGACCAAAGGGAGATTTGCTGTTCCAAACACATTAGAGGAGCATATCGGCAGTGCAGTTCTGGCAGGCCGGTCTATTTAATGAAGCAGCGGCCCAGCAGTTTCAATGCCATTTGCACTTTCTGCCAGCAAATTGTTTTCTCTGTCCCTGTTTTTGTTTCCACTGCAATCCCTCCTGAGGTGTGTGTGCAGGACAAGTGACCCTGGCAGAGGCTCCTCAGCAGGCCATGGCCCTGCCCTTCACACAGGGAGAGGCTCCCAAGGGCTAATGGGCACACAGCATGGAGCTGCCACACCTGAGCTGCCTGGACACAATGGATCCACTGCCCAGCCACCCCAGCTGCCCTCCTGCGGGGACAAGTGGGCAGCCCTGGTGCCCTGAGGGAGCAGGCCCAGCTGTGGGGGTGGGGGCAGCCCCTTTCCCAGACCCTGCCGCTCTTTCGTAGCTGGCTCCGCAAGCTTGGCTGCCACGGCACCTGTTAGCTCATGTTAAAACCAGAGACATTTGAGGGACAGAGTGAAATTCAAGCTGAAACCTGAGTGAGGCCACACCGTCCCCCCGGGCACTTTTGAACGGTGTCTCCTCTGAGAGGAGGAGATGGCTTTTCCATGTGTCCAGGCATCCCACCTCCGCAGGCTGAATGGCTGGAGAGGACTGGCCTTGTGGCCACCATCGGCAGATTTCAGCTCGGGCTCCTTTTAGCCAAACAGTTCCTTTGAGAGGGTAACAGCTCCATTTTAGCATTGGCCAGCTCACACAACCCTAGCTTTCCAACTCTTTCTTCCTCCCTTCATACATATATGCAGAGAGTTGCTGGTCTAGATACATATTTTGAAAGCCTATTGATTTAGATGAGCACAGACATAAAATCAATTCCTCAGCCTATGGTCTAACCACACCTTTGTATGGTTTATAATGGAAAAGTCAGTAGTAAAATTAAAAGTGTTGTTAACTTCCAAATGGCACTTTCTGTTGTTTTATGTTTGGCATAACTGACCAAATGGGACATGTTCACTTTTAATGGTGGTTTTATTTATTTTTTCAACAGTATTTCTTTAGTACTTTTTCCTTTTATATGACATATTAATACATAATTCAGTGGTTTTATGTCTCCCTGCACAGCCTGCATGATTTCTTGTGCTATTGAACAGTACTATTTATGACCAAATGGCCAAAATGTCTTTTTTTTATTAATCTTTTCTGGTCACTGGTTTGCTTGTTTGTGCTTTTGTTTTCTTGACATTTTTTCTGAGCCTGCCAGAGTGCTTAGCTCCCCAATTTCCCTGTCTGAAACAGGTCACTCCAAAGGGTCATAATTTGCATGTTTACTAAGAAAAGTCAGCCAGTCCTACAGAGGTTGAAAATACAGCAGAGACATCAGCGTTCACAAAGCTGTTATCAGTAAAGGTCCTTTTGCATTACTGTGACACATGAGGGGGTGCGGATGAGCATGTGAACCAGATGCCCCCATTAACTCTAAGAGCAGCAGCTCCATTTCCTGCTCCCAAGGCAGCCACCCGCAGGCACCAGTCCACTTCAGTGCTGCTGTGCCACCTTCCTGGGGCACTGAAACAAAGGTAGCACTGCGTGCTGCAAGCCCAGCTCAGGGAGGCAGGTGAAACCAAGCACCACCTCCTTTGTAAGCATTTGTTTCAAGCATGTCCCACCTGGTTATCAGCATCTAGTGTGCACTTCCTAATTGAGTAATTACTTTATCCATAGGTTAAGCACTCACTGAATCCAATCATTATATTACCATGCAGTTAGTACATGGTGTATGTCCTTATATGCCATTTCTGGGATATTTTCCATCTGTACATCCTCCTCAGGCAATAGCAGAGGACATAGAGACCTTCATTAGCCCTTTGATGGACTACAGACATCCTGCTTGTTAGTCTATTATCTAACTGCTTATCAGTTACATTCTCAAGCTCTCATTATTTTACTTTCACACTGCTGTAATTAGCCTCTGCATTTTTCAGGCACTCATAGTCTTGCTTCAGCCTGCATGCACAGATTATACAGAAAGGAAACTCAAATATTAATGCCATAAATGCAAACCTTTTGAAGGCGACCGGTAAAGGACTGCTGTTAAAAAAGGCTAAAAAGTTTATTTTGCTTGGGTTTATTTCCTTTTCTTATTGGCTACTTCTCTTCTGAGTCCTCTAAACATTGAGAGGGAACAAATTCTGTTCATCTACCTGGTGCAAATAATTTCAGGTAGCTGCTCAAAAAGGTGAGCAGGCTTCAGCTGAGCTCAGGCAACGAAGATGCTTTCTTCCTTGTTCCATTTCTTGAGGATATATTTTCTCTTTTTCCATAATTTTAATGGATGGTCTCAAATGTTATTCTTCAGAACATTCCTTCCAACTTAGAGATAAAAAGGGGAATTATTTGGTAATAGTACAGAGAAATCTGTCTACTGCTTTCTCCGAGGTCTAAGTTTTCCGCCTCATAACCAAGCTTTTATGATAATAAGATATGGTGCTGGAGAGTCCATTGCACTTTGAAAGGCCTGTGATGGTAATGACAAGTGTGAACATACAAGTTGGATTTTAACTGTTGTCAATGAAGGGTCACTGCCTTAAGATCTGACTCTGACCACCAGCAATCCCTTTCATTTTTTCCATGGAGCAGTGGAAAAACTAACAAGCAAAGTATGCTGCTGCTAAGGAACAGACTCATCATCGGCACTGTGAACTCATAGTAAACAAGAAACCCAGCAAATTAAGAGCAGCCATTACTTCACACGTACTACTCCTCAGGAAACTGGGTTCTTGTGAGTTCTTAGTGCTCCATTCCTAGTGTCTTGTCTTTCTTCCAGCTCTACTGACTTATTTTGAAATAATTTTTGAGTTTTTCCAGGATCTCACCAGTTCCCAGGGATCTATTCTCAAAAGAGGTTTCCTCTCTCAGCCCAAACCACCTGCACCTTTCAGTGCATCACACTTTCTGTTCTCCCCACATTGGAGCTCATCCCAATTTACACAATTCTATATGCTGATATTTCAAGTATTTCTCTTCTTGTGAAATTGAAGCAACCTGCAACTAATTTCATCAGTTGTTTCACCTTATTCAGTAATAAGCATCTGCCAGCAAAGAGAACAGGGTGCGGAATGTAGATAAAATGCTGAGATTAATTAAATTTCACCTCCCTGTATTTCAAGAAAATAAATCATATTTATTATTTAATTCATAAAATGTATCCTCCCTACCATTCTCACCATTATCTTTCTATTGTTAATACTATTAAAGGGAGTGACTTATGCCTGGGAATTTCAGCTTCGTATTGCTCAAATTCTTGATTTTTTTTTTATGTAAACCACTTGCGTAGCTATAATTGTGCTCTGCCAGGGAGTTCTCAATTAAAATTGTCACTTTCAGGGGTTTCACCCGACTGTCATAAAAATTTTCCCCGGACTGAGTACAGCTAAAAGTACTCCTTTTCCCATGCCAGTACTATGCAGAAGCAGAGCACCTGCCCCAGTGTATCACCCCTTCACTTTCAGGATACAGCCAGAGAGCACTGGAAGTAGACCAGATATCAACCTCGGCAGTATGATGCTGCTTCCCAGAGTAAGGTCACAATTTAGTCTCCCATAACTTTTCACAATTCGTCTGTTGAGACTTAAAACTTTGAAGGCATGTTGCTATGTCTTAGAAACTGAAAAGCCATGTTAAAACTTTAACAAGGGACATTTCAGCTGTTGCCACAAATTACATGAGAGAAAATAGTATTGTTTTGCTAGTAATGACAGTGGTCTCCTTGCATTTCTCCTCCACAGGGTGCAGGACTGTTCCACTGAGAGACCTTAGCAGCACTCTGTATTTTACTGCAGGGATCAGTTGGCTCAACTGAGAGAGAAAAGCATCACCCAGGAATAAGAGAGGTGCCTTTTGCTATTACCATGAAAATCCCCACACATTTGGCCAAGTTATAAACCACAGGTGGTCACTAACTGTGTGTTCCTCATTTTCTGGATGCCTGACTTGAAACCCTGGGGGCTGATTTGCAAAGTGCTGAGTGCTGGAAGCTGTAATTGAAGTCTCTGGGAGCTGTGCTTTGAACATATATCGAGCTATAAAAACACTAAGTACTCTGAAACATCAAACTGGGGCCCCAAAATCAGCAGGTCCTTTGACCTTAATCTCCCTGTGACTCAGCTCCCCATCTGTAAACTGGGAATACTGTCACCTTCTTGTCTCACAGGGGTGCTGTGAATTTGAATCCACATGCGTCTATTAAGTACTCAAAACGGTCTGCTGAAAGCACAGCTGAAACACCCAAGAGCAAATCAATAATTTTGTATTCAGCACACCGTTTGGTTGATGTGAGGTAAATAAGGCCTGGGCCACACTTTGAATGATATGGCCAGATGTCTCTGAGCATCATGCAGCAGGGGAAAAAAAATAAATATAAACTCATGTAATTAAAGACTGTCTTGTAACGTGTTTACACAGGGGACCATAGTTGTGGTTATGTAGGCAACTTTAGCTTTGGCATTTCCACAGCAAGAAAAATAACATTGCTACTGAGGGATGGTGTACAGTGAATTCTGACACTCAACATTGTGCAGGAGGTAGGTGGAAAGTGCAATGATAAATATATCTCACAAAACAGGTAAGTTAGAGATCATTATTCGGGGCAAAGCAGAGCTAGGACACACTGGAATGAAAGATGCCTGCAGAGCCTTTCCTCACTGCCACTGCATTAGGATACTGCTCTTAATTACATAATCGCGTGTTTTGCCTTAGGAACTCTTGCCTCAGCACAGACCACACTTCTACAATATTTTGTTTGTATTCTTCTATGTACTCGCCTAGCTCTTATTCTGCTGCACATTATTCAGTCCCTGCGATGAAGACAGAACTATTAACTTCTGTGCGAGCTCCTTATGGCTCTGGCACTAATTCACAGTTAATTTACTTCCACAGTACATAGAGGTAAGTCACAGGGATATTAAGCTAAAAGGAACCACTAATTTGGGACTGGATTTGATTTTTCAGAGCAGGTGGAAGGCTTTGTCAATCGATGCAGTTGGCTATTTGTTAGTAGCAGACAAATCCTGAAACTCAAGGACCTGAGGTGCTTCTCCAGGTACCCTGGAGCAGGCAGGGAGGCATTTGCTGCAATGGACAAAGATAATTGTATTTACTGACACAGCATAAGACCATCCACTCTAATCTATCCAGCCTCTCCCTCACAGTCCCTCTCTGTTCACCAAGGTCCTTTCTTCCTCCATTCCTCAGGCTCTTAAACACAGGCAATTAATTCCTGTCTGGCAAGCCAGGTCCACAGCTCCATCCCCTGTGCAGTCCTCAAAATCTGCCTGATCCCACATGTGCTACCCCAGCCTCCTTGCCAGCAACATTTCAGCTCCTTTGAGCTCTTCTCTCAGCCTCCGTCTCCCCTCCAACTTTATTTTTCCTCTCCCTAAGAGATCTTCCTGTCACCTGAGAAGTGTTTGAGTTTATACATGCTGCAAATTTTCAAAAACAGAAGAATTTGGCTAAATTTTTCAAAGCAGAGAGAAAGATGCATTATGTCCCTCTAAAAACAATGTAAGAGCCATCTTACAGATGACAGTAAGTCTTTGCAAAGAAAATACCTCAGAATTTACCATTTAATTTTCCCTTAACCCTGCTAAAATTGTTTTTTCCTGAGAATGATAAACTTCACTCTGCAGCAGGCACCCAGCAGAGAAAATTTCAATCAATTTCCCAAATCAAGGTTTGGGGAATAAAAGTAAACACATTCCATTTAGAAAGAAAAAGAAAGAAAAATCCTTCTAATAAGGAGAGCTAAGCAGAGATTACAACCTCATCAGTTATCTATGTGATAGAACATTACAAGTCTTAACTGTGTTGCAAAAAGCAGGTTTTTAAAGACACTTTTTGGGGGGTCATGTCACAGGTGTGTTGTGTATCAAAAGCATTGCACTGCACCTTATGAACAGCTCCAATTTCATTACTGAGCTTTGGCATTTTATTGGTGGGCCTGGATCATCCTGAATATGTTAAATGGTGAAAGAAGTTGTTGTCTCCTCTGTAAGTGACTGAGAAAAAAAACAAAATAAGAAAGAAAAATAGAAAGAACAAGGAGGCGTGGAATAGATTTTCATTGGTAGGTTTGATGTAGCCAGCCAGCAGGATTCAATGTCACTGAAGGGCAACACCAGTCTTTCGCCCCATGGTAAACTGATCATACCTGGAACCTTCCTGAATATGTGTCTGTATGTTACACTGTATTTTACAGAGTAACATGTAATTACAGAGATTACTGTATTTTACAGCAATCTCTGTATTTTATGATAGCTTAACAAAATAAATTTTAAAAAGGATCTCATTTATTAACTCACGAACTTGTCCTCCAGAGGTGATTGTGATCCATATTCAGTTCTGACAGAGCGCTGTAATACTAGCAAAGTATATAAGAATAATTAAAGCAGAGGGGAGGAAAAGAAAGTCCCAATTGTTTTCTTTTTCACACAATGGACAAAAGAGCAGTGTGAAACCACAGGGTTAAATTTTTCACAAGCCGTAGTAAAATTTCCTGTTGTGCTCTGGTCTATGAGGAGAAGTCAAGTATCATCTCATCCTTGTTTAAATTTCTCTTTACATTTCATGTTTTATGTGGGGAAGATTGCCTTGAGATCTCAAAGGGAAAGCCCACTAAACTGCAGATCCCTGAGGCAGCCAGTCCCATGTGGCCTTTGCACATGGGCACAGACTCAGCCAGTCTACAGTCTCTACCACTAACTGGCCATAGGCAAGTCTGCTTGGCGCACCAAAGAGGTAGGAAATTACTCAGACATGGAAGTCTGAGGATCAGTCCTGATACTTCCAGCCACATAAGAAATATTTCATGTGATATCTGTCTAAATAATGAGCAATTACACCAAGTCACAAGCTGGTGGCTGGCTAGGTTAGATGTCCACTAATCCCAGCCCTAGCTTTCCCTTATCTAAACTTTGCGATCACCTGTCATGGCCATTTCCTGGGGGAAAATTTGGGCTCCTGTCAGTGGGCTGGCTGCCATTAGATCTCCTGAAATGGCTGTGATAAATGGTTCAGGTGTTCAATGGGGAAATACAGTTGAAAGGCAGCAGAGAAGGAACAGCTTGTCACTTCTGCATTGTGTGATGTGATGGCAGAGAAGGAAATAGTTAACCCCACGACAAATCAGTAAGTCAATTTTTCCATCCTTCTGCTATCTCCTTGGGGTTTGCCTTCATTAAGTTGGCTATTTACCCCAGTTATTTCTGCTTGCACATTCCTATGGTTCAACTCAAGTGATGTCTTATCAGCGTTCTACTACTTATCCAAGCTACACAAGTCCCACTGCTCTGGGGCTTGTTAGATAGGGACAGAAAGGCAAGGAGCTTAAAGACAAGAGCAATGCAAAATGAGTGGGTGCTTTGAGTAATCATTTCCTTGCCTTGTGGAAAACAGTTGCCCCTTTACCCTCCAACCTCATGTCAAAATTTAACCTTGGAGATAAAGACATCACAGAAGAGAAAGCACTTAAATAGCCAACTGTTTTGATGCTTTACTTCGGCAGAAATGAGCTGTTGTTTTTGATGTATTTATTACACCACATCTGTCTTCTAAATCACAGAGCAATATTAACATCTAGCTTTTGTCATAAATTATAAACGTCTAAGTAATTTTCCTGAATTTTACAAGTGAAAATGTCACCATCTCAATATCTATCTTTGGCTTGTATACTATTGTTTATATTTTACTTCTCCCCTGTCCCCCCTAAAAAGAAAGATTAAGCACTTAAAATCATTGGAACAAAGATGAGCTGCTTTTAACATTATGCTCAGACTAAGCAGAAGTTTGTGATATTAGATGCCATTCCCCTTAGCCCATCCCCCAGTCATACCATGGAGAGGAGGTATTTGTCTTGCAACAAAACAAAAAAGAAAAAAGGAGAGGAGGGAGGGAAGGAAACACCACATCTTTGAGACAAATTTTATGACACTCTGAATGATATGTGCGCTTTTTATGTTTATGAAACCACCATCTAGCAAAAAATAGCTGCCTAATATTTTGACACGAAGGTCATTTGAAAGTTTTACTGCCTGCAAGCCCGATCCATTCTGTTGACAAAAGGCTCTCTCAGGGCTCTTTAAAGTGTCCCAGCCTGCTCGACTTTCTCTCTGTCTAGCATTTCTACTTCCCCTCCTCACCCCCCTCCCACCAGACTAATTACCAGCTCATTAAGGCTGTCCTAATGAATTATGTTACAGCATAAAGAAAGGGCTTGGAATAAATGCTCGTTTAGGTACGGGAGGAGGGACAGAGAGATTACTACTTGTGTCAACCTTGCCAGCTGAAGCTAACTTGATCTGACCACACTCAACACCCAGACCTCCTGCCTCCCCCCCACAAAATCATAAATATTTCAGCTGAAATGAATTTTAGATTGATATAAACATGCTCTTGGGAGGAATTGGCTTCCTAATGCCACAGAAAGAGAAATGCTTGGGAAGGTTATACTATGTGCACATCTGAGCCTGTGCTCTGTGAGCTGTGCTGCCTGCACCTGCAAAAGGCTGAGGAGAAACAGGGGCTGTGGAATGCTCTCCCCTTGCTCAGTGCAAGGGGAGAAAAGGCAGAAAGGCAAAGGCACCCAGCGCTGGACAGCACTAATTTATTAAAAGTATTTCTGCTATATTTTGGATAACTTGTGAAGGAAGCTAGGCAGAACAGCTTCTGTTTAAGATCACTCCACACTGCATAGCAAAATTGTTCTTATTTCTTATACAAAACAGTAGCATTGGCTCCACAAAGAATTCCATGACCCAGCCAAAACTTGGAACTGCAGAGGTGAGTGAGGGTGTTCAGTTCTGACCTGTGAAGCAGATTGTTAACACTCTGCTTTCTCAGGCAGAGCTTTATCAAAGACTCCTCACCATCTTCCACGTTCAGCTTAGACACTTGAAGTGCTAACATTCAAATGTGTCATTTTTCAAAGGAAAATCTTGTATTTTATTCATCTTTTGCTATTCTTCTATTGAACAGGTGTATATATTGGCACCTGGGGTTTAGCTCTGGCTCTCCAGAGGTATTTTTATGGTCTGCAACACCCCCTCATTCATGTTTGCTTTTCTCCTCACTGGGTTTTTGACGCAAGTAGGTATAAGCGATTGCAGAAGAAAATTATGCTTCAAATATGCCTGAATTTCCTCAAAATGCGCTACCAACATTGGTTTTCACTATATGTATGTGAAACATATTCCAGCTATGGTCACGACAGCAATGTAAAATCAGGTTTGTGACTGATAAACTTATGCTAAATGTACAAATTAGCATAAAACAGCTGAACATGAGACAGATAAAAATTTATTCTATTCTCTTGGACTCATCTACTTTTTGAGAGCTCTAATTACTTTCAGAGTTTAGCAAAGAATCATTAAAAGTAGATCAGTTAATAGAGTGCCCTCTATTACTGTGCTTCTAGGTTACTTTGTTTTCCAAATGCTTCACCAGAAAGAGCCACAGACATCAGAAAATGGTCATTTTTAAGAAATCCTTCAGCTGTGCCATATTGCATTTTTAATGGCTTCATTAGCACCCAGCAAGAGTAAATATACATGCAAACCTATGAGCTGACATTTCAACACAGACCTCAAAACCTTTTTAGCCGTAAAGGTAATAATTTAAGCTGTCTCTTAGAATAAGAGGCCACACAAATTCAGAGCTTTCACACTTTAGAGCCTGTCAGTAACTGGCTACATTTTAGGAATAATTACACTGGCTTTACAGAGCATCTGCACCTAAGACCAGATAGTTTCTGGATAGAACTGGACTGCAACACTTTTTTTATTTCTTTTTAAATACACACACCCTCAAGGATTTAGGAGATGCCACAAGCTAACCTTCATTTTATGCCCATTCATCATCTTCCAGTCATAAAAATTAATAGTAAGTGCAGGCAAACTTGTGTATACAGCTCCTTGCATTACATGGACACAAGTATGTACGTTGTACAAACAAAAAATATTAGACAGGCATTTTTCACACTAAGAGACAACCTAGCAGCCAAGCAGTAGATTATTCTTATCACTCTTTTGCAGTAAAGCAGGAGAGAGAAGACAAGCACATATATGGCAATTTCTGCCAGAGCAGCAGATGACAGAGCTGTTGCAGGACAAACAAAAAATAAGTAAATTTTCCTTTCCCCAAAACATCCCATTTTCATCACAAGTTTCTTGACTTTTTTTTTCGGCCCTGTCTGGACAGTTTCTTTTCGCTTCCTTCTGCTTTAAAGAGGCAAAGAAGTGGCTGGCAAGCAGGGGGAGGAGGCGGGGGGAAGGGAGAAATGTCCCTTCTCCCCCTTTGGGAGCAGATGCAGCGTGCCAGCGGTGTGACAGAAGCCATCCTGCCCCTGACAGCAAGGCTGGTGGGTGAATTGGGCGGCCACGGTATCAGCTGGGGCCATCGGCACGTCCCGCTGCCTATCTGCGCTGCGCCTGGCAGCTGGGGAGATACATTTAGATAAAGCAGCCAGCAATCGTTGATAACAAGTCCCTCAAATGTCAGGCAGCACAAAGGGCAGCATTGATTGCTGCTGTACAGCCCGCCTTTCCTTTTCTTTGGTGCTCTATTTCCCCCCCTTTTTAATATAGCAAAGACTCTGGCTGGGATAATCTGCCTGCAGAAAAGGCCATTGTGCTGCTACATGTATTGTGTTATTCACTAAATAGAATTTATCAATGTTTCTCTGATTCCCTTTCCTTTCTCCTTCTCTTCCCCTCCATCCCCTAGCTGCTACCCAGCCTCTTCTTCACAGAGGTGGGCCTGATCCGGCAGAGGACGGACACTGAGCTCTAGATCAGACATATGGGCTCTTTGAAATCTATGCTATAGATTTCCTTCTCTCTCCTACAGCTTTGGACAGGTTCCCAAAGCTAACACTCATCTCAGCTTTCATTTGTTTCTGACAGAGAACTGACATGGTTGACATTTTGGGGCCATTTCATCTCAAAATTTGAGACAATATGAAAATGAAAAGTATTTTGAATATCAAGCATTCAATATGTTCTCTCTTTGAGCAACCCAGTTGAGCCCTGGCAACCTACAAAGCTCAGAGTCAACTCGCTGAGATTTGCAACCACATTTGGCAGAGGCTGCTGCCGCAGCAAGAGACACCTCACCTTCTGCTATGAGAATGAAATGGGACTTTGCAATGAGAAGGAGCATAAGACACACAAAGTAACATCATACACTGAAAGTGCATTTGACATTAAGGGGTCCTGTGCTCCAATTGCTGATGCCTCTAGTGGTTCTCTTCAATTTTTCATCCTCAACCTCCCATCCCAGAAAATGAAAATAACGTATTGCCTGCTCCCACATGCCAGCCACAGGCTGCAGGAGCCATCCAGTTGGTGTTTACAAAGTACAAGTGACCAACAGGTTCCCAGAAGGTCTAGCAGTGACACATTTCCAGCCCATTGTTCAGGACTGTCCTTCACCACAGATACCTTCTTCTTGATGCCCAGGAGAGGTAAAAGGGGACCCAGTCTGTGGCAGGAAAAGGGGCCTCAGCCCTCAGGCATGCTCACTGCATTCACATCAACACACTCCCCCCTCACTATCTTTTAAACTGATGTGAATTTAAAGCCAAATCTTTGGTTCAGTAATGAACAGGCTGTTCCCAGCTATAAAAAAAAAAAAAAAATTACAACCCCCAAGACTTTATAATCATTTTAATTATTATAATTTTAGACTTCATACTTCACCAATAATAGGGCTCAAACAAAAAGTGTGGAGTCCCCAGAGAGATAAAATGACAATGGGTTTTGTCTCATATGCTTGCTATAATTACAACTATTTGATCTGATACAGTTTTAGACTTTTATATTTTCAGCATTGGTGTTTCAAATGTAAACCTCTCTGAGGATCCTTCTGAAGGCCTGGAGGATTGTATCTCTTTCCCTGCACAGAAGTGTTTCCTATACCCTCCTCTCTCATACAGGGATGAGGAGCTGGAAAGCACCCACCTCAAGCCACCACAGAGGTGACCACAGCCACAAAGAGCATCCCTGGGAAGCAGCTGCTCTGCATGGAAAACAGGATGCTCCTAGGCAAGGTGCTCAGCACTAACAGCTTTATCAGCTCTTGAAAGCCAAGTGTGCAGGATGAGTCCTCAGAGGGAGCAATGACATGGGCAGGACCATGACATGGTTCACCTGGACGTTCCTTGCAGCAAGGAACATCTTGTTCCCCATTTACCAGGGTAAGGCAACCTGATGTCCATCCTCTGTCAAACCAGAGCTCTACCCCACGCGACCCTGACAACAGCACGAGCAGCTGCCTAGGGACAAGCACAGGTATCATGGCATGGTTGGGAGATCAGAGGCAGCAACAAGACTTGCACTTCTGTGCTATATTCTCCCTCCTCTATCCAGAAATCACACTTGCAGCTCTGTTTAGAGCTGTTTAACAGCTCTTAGTGGCATTTTTCTACTCTTTATTTGTCCTACCCTTTTTGAAACCAGTTTTACAGGGCAAGTAAATTTAAGCATTTACCTTTTTAAAAATAAATAGTATTTTGATATAAGGAAATAAGGTTGGCAGGAAAAAAAAGTATTTTCCCCATGGAAATGAGGGTTGGCAGTTCCTGCAGCACAGTGATCTCTTATACTTTTTCCTTCAAGTCTGGAAGTGAAGGGGACAGGAGAGAGTTTGTCTTTTCAGACACAGCTTCTTTGATCAGCGTCATTCACTCTGGAGAACGGAATATTGAATTCCTTTTGCAGTCAGGCTGTACTTAAGCTCTTTTGAGTCTGGCTGCAGTTTGTGGACTTTGTGAAACATGAGTATCCCTCCCACCTCTCCTCTCCCTTTCTTCCCTGACATAGGGATTTTCAAATGGCATCATACTGCGTGACCTGAGAAATGGGGTGTTCTAAAATGTCCTTGGCCATTGCTCACATACACATGGCCATACTGAGCAATTGGGCTGAAGTACTCTTAAATTGGAGGGCTGCATTCTCACCCAAGCTCATGGGAAGAAGATGCAGGAGGTGGAATTCATAGCCATGTGGCCCAGGGATATATTCAGGTACAACCTCCATTACTAAAGTAAGAGGACCTGAAGAAAAAAAAAAAAAAAAGAAAACCAAAAAAAAAAAAAAAAACCCTTTGGGAAAAAATTTTTGGCAAGGGAGGGAA